>VXBS01003210.1:606348-668583 GCA_013400255.1 Sitta europaea
TTTTCTCAGCGTTACAAAACTTTGTACTGGAAGAACACTAATTCTCTCTTAGGCTAAGAAAAGAAGGGAGGTGAAACTGTAAGAACAACCACATGAAATTGAAGCTGGTAAGAAAAGAGATTTTAGATTGAAGGGATTTTGAAAAGTTTGTCTTAAGCTTAGGCTGTAAAATTCTTTTGTGAAGCTATGGTACAGATACACTTGATATATCAGACTTTGGGTTTTCCCCAGTAAATTCATGGAATGCTTTGGGGGGTTGGCAGCATTCTAGCCACAATCATGAGCAGAGGCACCAGTGTTAGAAGTTTGATGAGAAACCTTGGGCCCAGGGATAAAAGGGGAAGACCTCTGTTCCCAGAGATGAGTGGAAGCATGCTAGAACAGCTCATCCTTAAAAAAAAATGCACGCCAATAAGCTGATATGGACCGAGAACACAGTTGTGAAGAAAAATTGTGAGAGATGGGAAAGGCTTCACAAAGGCAGATCTCAGGCGCTGAGGTTTGTGAGAAAAATGAAGCCACAAGAGTTCTTTTCTTTTAAGAAGCTTTCCATAGCATTAGCAAAAAATACTTTTCTCTCTAAATGAACCAAAGAAAGACTGTTTTTAGAGGTGAAAAACTGACTGAGATTTCTAAGTGTTGTCTTTACATTGTCGGTTAAGAGGAAAAAAAGGGTTGTGGGGAGGGAGGAAGAGTGTTTTGAAGGTTCCATCCTCATTCTTGTTGTTTTTCTTTCTTTTAGTGTTAGTTAATAAAGTCTTATTAGTTTTAAGCTTAAGCCTGGTTTGCTCTTGATTAGAACCTTTGAAATTGGCAAAATTAGACCAAAACAAAAATTGGTGTTTTTGCCCAGTTTTGAATTGAAACCACAACACATGGCTTGAAATTTGTTAGCAGGTATCTCTGCTAGATACAAAATGGAGAACAAGGTCACATAGAAAATATTTAGGAAAAAATTAGTAAGAAGGGAGGACAGACTACATCAGTCAGGCACAGAACTTGGCCTCACAAGCAGGCTGATCAGTAGCTTATATGCAGATGGCACTTTTTTTTCTCATTTCCTCTCCTTGGCTTTCTCCTCTCTGATCCAATTTGGTTACTTCCTTTCCCTGCCTGTGGCCCTTCTCCTAAAGATCCTCTAATAGTTCTCCACATGCACACAATGCCCTCAGAATATCCCTAGAAGTTTTATAAAATCCCACAAACATCCTCGAAATTCCCATAAAAACTCTTCCCCAGGAGGCCAAATAATTATCATGTTTCCCTAGTTTCCTCCTCAACTACCATGTTCTGGTTGAACTTCTTGAAAGCTCCAAGTGGTCTTTTCAGTTGTCCCTTGATCAGTGACCAGAGATATGATCTTTGTTACTTTCTCTGTTATCTCTTCTCCCTTCTGGTTTACCTGTCTGGGTATCTTAATTATTACTTATCCTATCTCTTGTCCTTGCCTCTTACACTGATCAACATATCAGCTATGTGTTCTGACAAACCCCATATCCTCATGTTACCTTCAACAGACTAAGTAAGTCAGCTTCACAGAGTCAGACTTGCACTCTAAATATCACTACAAAAATATGTGTTGCAAAGTTTTTCTGCCAAAAAAAAAAAAAAAGGTAATGATATACACACCAGTAAAATGCAAATCTGTAGGAATCAATTAAGTTTCACTTATGAGAGTGTAACATAATACTTCTGCTTCTCACTAAACATGCAAATGAAAGGTGCAGTCTACTGCTTTGTTAAACCTTTACTGACATGAAAAATTGTTGTCAGTGCCAGGATAGGTGTAATTTAAATAATTTAAATTTAATATGTGTAAGTTAAAAAAATCTGACTGTTACTTATCTTGTGCAGGGGTGTGAGAAGGCAGAATGTTATCTTAGTCTAGATTCTCAAGTAAATATACAGGATTTTAGGTTACTCAAGAGTCTTTCCGGTGATTATCAGTCAACTTTAAGGGTGGGTAGATAATTAAAATCTCAGATTTTTTTTTTTTTTTAATGTTTAGTAATTGCATAATGAAGAAAGACACAAGTACTGTCCTTACTGAGGAAAGGTAGGAAAACCACAACTGTTTTATAATCTTAGTGTCTGACTAATGAGTTAGCCTCTGGCTAGCAGTCAGCCTGTCATAAAGTACCTGCTTAGCTCTCCAAAAGTATGTCTTGTATCTTTTCCCTTGTGAGAACATCAAAAAGATACATAGGGGATTTTGGAGTTGATACAGAACAGGATAGAGGTAAAATGGAGCCAATTTATCCAAAAGGAGTTCCATTGGCTTTGAAGACCACAGAATTCATCTTCAGTTAACAGTCATACTGAGAAAAGACCAAAGAAAAAAATTCCAAACAAACAAACAACCCAAAAACCCACACACAAAGCAAAAAAGCCCACCCTAAAACCACAAAAAAACCCCCAAGAAAACCAAACTAAACCAAACCAGAACAAACAACAAAATGAAACCCACAACAAACTCACAAGCCCAACAAACCCACAAAGGAAAATAAAAAACACAACCTCCCCATCCCTCCCCCCAAACTTCCTTTGCACATTTTTCTTGAGGGTTTGTTTGCTTTAGCTTGGGAGGCAGGAGGGGATGTGTTTTCACTAGTAGTTAAATCACTCTGTAAGTTATTGAGTAGCTTATCATCCTCAAATTAATAAAAAAACCCATAAGATCCATTTCCATCAACTTCATTATCACTCTGCCTCCAATATTTTGAGAGACAAATCCAAGCATGTAACCCATCTGTGTACACCTACAAAGGCCTTTATTCTGGTGTAGAGTTACTGCCTCCTTACCTTCAACTACAGAAATGGTAGAGGAAAATAAAATAGCAATGACTTCTCACTGTTACAAATACAATGTTTCTTCTTTGTATTTGTTCTGAGATATGAAAAGGTGACACAAAAATTCACTTATTATGTAGCTGGTACAATAAAGCATGCATTGTCTGGAATGTCTAAGCACTAATGGCATCAAACTTTAATTTTCCTTTTATCACCTGGAAAAAGAAAAAAGGGCCTGCTGTCATGAATTATAAAATTCTTTGTCTGATATGATCTGGGTTTTAAAAAAGCCAACACGTTTCACAGTACAGTACTTGGTTTATTCAGGAAAATCAGGATTAAAATATGTAACATTTGTTTGAATGCATGCCCTATCTCTTTTGCTTACAATGATGAAATGAGATCTAGATCTCTTCAGCAAATTTCCTTTTCCTGTTTAAATTGCCAATCTATAATGAAATGTACAAGTCTTGAGCACAAAGTAAAGTTGGTTGTAAAGAAACAAATCAGTGTAATTTCTCTAAGTACACCAAGCTGAGACAGTCTATGATAAAACATGGCCCCACACAGAATTTTTCAGGAAAAAAAAGACATTGAAATAATGCAATTTATTACAGTTCTGCAGTTTCATGTCCTGAAGCTATATTAGATGAAATTGTGTTTTTAAAAAGTGCTAGCTTGGGCAGCATTTGAGGATGTTTTAAAGAATTGTATTTTGCAAGACCTTGAGGTTCCTAATAAGGCATCCTCTTCTAGCTAGTGAGAATTCTTTGGTATAGCTTCTATATTTTGGGAATAGGACTTTGAAGCATTTTATTGTGTTTTATGAAGTATACACATACAGAAATATAATTCAGTACAGAAATAAAAATAAATTGTGAATTATTCAGCAGACATTTATTAGGTGACGTATGTTCAGTGACTGCAGCTGTTGTCGCACTGAGTCTAACAGACCTACAGGAATTCCAAATCACTTCAGGAGTTACTTTGCTCTATGTGGATTTATAGCACACAATTGTAGCAATGCAATTTGTAGTTTTATGAAATTTCTCTCACCATGTTAACCCCTCTCTCAAGAGGCCTTAGACATGTTCTGCATTATGTCCTATATATTATATTTCCCTACCTGGCCTTGTCTAGACAAGCCCTTAGTGCCTGTTCACCTGAAGGAGTAGCCACATCAAGACACACCACAAGCCAGTGGTATCTGCTCCATTTATTGACACAAACTTATCCACATTATGCTATTCTGTAATTGATCACAGATGCTGTCTTTGCAGAAAGCTGAAATGAAAGTGCACAAGAGAAAAAAAATATTGCTTAGCAATTTGCAGCATTAAAGAGAAAAGTTAACCAGGTAATATAGAAAAGTTTCAGTCAAAGCAGGTTAAAGTAAAGCTCAGAATGGAAGGCACAAATTATCCTTATGGAGCCAGCAATTTGTAAGTTATACCTTTCATTACATCAAATGACCAGCTTCTGCAAATATTAACATTTAATCAGAGAAACTGATAAAATAATAGAAATGGTGATGTATCCTAAAATTGTTATATTTATAAGTTGGAGGAAGTCACAGATTTTGTGAGAAAACAGTAATCAACTTTCAATTTCATAGGATTTCCATTTGCACATTGTTTTTAGTTCCAGTCTCAGTCCCTTGGAACCTCTTTGTCATCCAAAACTGCTTCATGAACATTCAACTAAAGAATGGGGCCTGTAGCCACCATAATAATTCATGGGGTAGTACAGCAACTTAGTTCTGCCTTTCATCTTTCCAAGGGGTCTCTCCCAGTAGAAAAAAAAAAGTGTTACCTCCTATTTCCTGTATTTTTCTAAATGAAGCAGACTCACATGGGGTTGGACTGATCTTGCCCTCTATGCTGGCTTAGGACTACCAGTTGTGTTGTGTTATTTTGATGGGTACTGTAGCACAGGCAGACAGCAAAACAATTGCAAGGCAGTTCCAAAGAAATCCATTACAGTTCACAGAGAGGGACAGAAGCAGCATAACTGAAGTTAAAATTTTAAAGCAACTGCAAGCCTAAACACCATGTCTCACGCACACCACTCCCAGAGCAGACTAAGAAAACCTCCTTAAAAACACAGTGTCTTAGCAGGGAAATACTGGAAATCAGATCCTGTAGCAGCAAGAGAGATTAGCAGCTCAGGCCCAGCAGTATGTAGGTGCTACAAGCAGCAAGAGAGGATAGCTGTACATGAGGAAGAGAATAGCTGCACTATGACCTGAAACAGAGCATTTTGGCAAATGTCAAGGTAAAGTGTCAGCATGGTAGCACACGACTGGGCTCAGCAAGGAGGAAAAGATATGTGACACGTGGAAGGGCACAAGCAAGGCACCCTGTCAAGTGGTGGGTGGTTGTTATGCTCAAATGAGAACAGTAAGCAGCAGACTGTGCTCTCTAAAGAAGACTCAGTTCTGATGTTTCTACCATATATGTAAGAGAACTTCGCTTAATTTCCAGACACAGCTTACTGTTTCACACACTTTGAAAAAAAGCATATAAATGACATATCTTACACAGGATAAATCTGGAGAAAAGAGAGAGAAAATTTTTTCTCATTTTGTCTCTCTTTCTGCACACACCTATTAAAATTAAGAAAGATACTTTCTTCTGTCTAATTATTTCGCATTTTGTTGATTAAAATATATGAAATTAAATAACCATATGTGCAAATGTGCAGATAGAAATGTTCCAGCTGATCAAACTGAACCGTAAGAATGTTTTTTGGACATCTGAGCTGGTCTGGAATAAACGCTAAATATTTAGAAAATAAAAACTTATGAGTAAAATTTTCCTGTTAGTAAGAACCTACTATATCTAAAGCACCTTGCTATACTACCAATGCCAATGTCTTCGTTGAACCTTTTGTGTTTTCTGCCCCTCCCCATCTTTAACTGCTATTACAGAAAGTAAATTACATTCTCTATATTATATTTCACTCTCTGATTTGCAGTCATCTCCACTGGTTTTGAAATTCTTTTGCATAATATCTATTATAATTCATATCCAAACCACTTAAAACTCACAAATCCACCCATCTGCAGTCTCAGTTTTTCAAAGCACTACAAATATTTTAAAACATATGTGCCAGTATTTCTATTTTTAAAACTGATAAATGCACTACATTCAAAATAAAATTAAAAAAAACCAAATGAAACCAACAAATCCCAAAAAGACACATGCATATAACACTTTCAAGTTCTATAAATGACCTGCAGGATTCACTCAAATAGCTTCTGCTCTTAATTCCTCTTTTTATGAGCTATTAAACAAAAGGTAAAAAGATATCAATTACTAATTAAAGTACAAGTGTACATTAAAAAATTATACTTGCTAGTATAACGTAAATACATTATAAGTCTAAAAGTTCAGCTATTTAAACTGCCTTTAAAGGTGACTTTAATAAAAATGAAACAGATTTTGTCACTCAAAAAAAATATGAGAATGTTGCAGTAAGTTGGCAGAACCCATTGAATTGTCTCACTGTGCAGCAATGAAATGTACAAGAAATTAGTCAGCCAAAGGCAGTCTATATGTTTTAAACAGAGACAAAATTCTCATGTGAGGAGCGCACATGACCTTTTGCTGAGGAATACCTTCAGTGCAGGTAGGTGGGGGTGCAGCTGCAGTGGGAGCAGCAAGTTTTGCTCTGGGTGGGAGCCCCAGGCAAGAAGCTGAGAAGTGCTGAAGCTTTGCAGAACCAAGGACCCGGGGACCCATGGGGCACTGGACACTCAGAGACGGCAGGAGCCAAAGACCCAAAGAATTTTCCACCCTTGGAAAATCCCAGGAAGTCATTTGTACTGGGTCCCTCCTCAGAAGCACCAGATCAAGACATTTTGATATTTTATTATTTAGTTTTTGGACCAAGATTAAATCATCTGTGTGGAACTGGAAGTCTGATACTCTGCAATTGGAAATCAGAGGTCTAGCCATTAAGGAGACCTGGTGTGCCTCTGGGCATGGAGTGTTTAGCTGAGAAGGGACCTCAGTCCCAGCTCAAGTGGTGTGAGTGTGTCTGCCAGAGCAGCTCCTGGATGGTCAGAAAGAGAAATTTCCTTAACACTTTAATATATCCTAGAGACGGCATTCTATGATCATGATTTCTTTTTAACCCAGGAAAAGCTACTTCCTTGGTGTCACACTCAATTTTTTAAGAAGTCCCCGATAAAAGTTTAAGGATATTCCATGATTTGTGTGTAACAGTAAGGGTGTATACTTTGCTTGAGATTTTCAGAAAAAAACCCAAACAAACCTCCACACATAAAAACAAGAAAACAAACAAAACCCCCAAACGGTGTACTGATTATTATTTAATCAAAATGGAAAGAACAGTATTTTACTTAATATAAAAGCATTTATTTCAGGGCCAGTAAATTTCAGCTAGCAGTTCTGTCTCAAGCGTGGATGCTTTTCTGGCTACACAGAGACAACTGTGTCAAAGAGAGAGAGCAGAAACTGTTCTGCTATACATACTTTAGTCCCCCACAGCAGTGTGATTTTTACAGACTTCATGGACTGAATACCAAGTGAGCTCTGATGCTCTAGACTCCACCAGCATAGAACCAGAAATGGATTAGAATAACGATGTAAAACCTTCTGGCATGCAATACAAAATATATTTTGCCCATGTGGCCACATATGGCTGTGTCACTGAATAAGAAAAAGAAGTCAATCCAATAATAATGTTGAAATTACTGTCATGCATTCTACTGATTAGGTAGGAGTCCATTTTAAACTTCTGGTGTTTCCTGACCAAATTAGTTCTCTATGTATTCTAGGACCAGTGAAATAATAGTCATTAATATGTGATAAACGTTTCTAGACATACTGCCAATTCTGAGCAGCACTTGACTTTCAGTGCACACAACGCCTTACTAGGTGTGGTATAAGCACACTTAAAGTGAGTGATACACTTGTTTTGTGCCCGGTACACTGAAATATGTCCTTTACAATAGCTTGCAAGAGGTAAATCCCAGAGCTGCAAAATTGTTCTGCCAGACTTCACTTTGGGTGAACTTCCTGCTTCCGAGAAATAATTATAAATAATTCCAGTAGATTTTTAAACTCCTGCACAATCCTTGTTAGAGATAAGGGAACAAAAGGAATATCACTAGGCCAAGGGGGGATATTTTAGATTGCTATTTAATAATAAAATATGTATGAAAAATTTGTAAATAAATGTATTGTTTAGTAAAAATAAGGAGCTATATTTCAAGTACTTTTTGGCTATGAATATGATTTTTGGTTGGCAGAGCTAAAATAAAATGTTAGGTTCAAATTATTTCAGTTAAAGTTAGTCTAAAGTCATTTCAGTGGCACAAGTGCATGAGATGTTGGAATGGTAATGCCAATAATGATTTAAAACTTTGCAGTGGTGAGCTGAGGTTTCTCCAGGATGAAACGTTATGATAGTGTGTATCCTCTGAACTTTAAAGATGTAACACCTTTGAAATATATCAACAAGATAAGATAAGGTTAAAATATAATGTCATGGAATTTTTTACCAGTTGGATCATGTTTGAGCAAATTCCTGTTTTGCAAGGCAGGATTTTTCCCTTACTATTAATAAGATATGGCAGCCATTCATGCTGATAAACACATTATGAAAGATGAGTTCTCCAGAAATGATTGCTAATTTTCAGAAGAGTTCTCCCACTCTCAAGGCTAAGTACTTCTTAAAATATAAAATATTGTGAAAGGCCTCTTTTCCTGTTTGCCAGATATTTTTAAAAGTGTTTGCTAAAAACTGGAGAAGCCAGAAGTGGGGTGGAGGGGAACAAGCACAGATTAGTGAGGTTAGTCCCTGATAGTCTTTGCACTGCCTTTAAGGAAGCTCACAGAATAGTCCTCACTTGGTCCAAAACTTTTTGAACTTTTCACTTGAGAGAACATCTTGCTGTGTCAGAACTTGAGGTTTCCACCAATCGCTCCTGTGAGACATACAGCAATTGATGAAGTGCTCACAGAAGGCTAAATAATTTTCAAGGAAGATTATGGCCAATTTTTTTTTATTATTATTTAAAGCTTTTCATAATTTAATTTTTCTTTTTAATTTAAAGTTCTTCAACTTTTCCATCTGCTTTGAGCCCTACACGAAATGAGGTGGGTAAATAAGCCATAATCTACAATGAATTAAAAAGGAAATGAAACTTGCAAAGTTATTTCTTAAATTAATAAAGGGAAGAATCTTAGAAACACAACTCTGCTCTTTGTTGACTTTGTAATGCATTATTTAAATACTTGAAATATAATTGAAGTAGTAATTGATGTGTTTCAATTCTGAAGCAAACAATTGGTATGATACAAATAATCTATTATTATTTTCCCTGATTTAAAAAAAAAAAAAAAAAAAAAAGTGAAAAGTTACAATGTATTTTGAGTTCTCATTTGACTAAATATGCACATCCTGACTTCATGTTGGACAATTCCTCTTAATTCATATCTTACCAGCTGAGAAACAGCACAACAGGCTGCACAGGGAAAGGCATTTTCTAAATTTACAAATATCCAAACATACAGGGAACAATTAAGTAGATAGAACAGGAACAACTTTTAAGACTGAGTAGTTTTTCAACAGACTTTTCAAATTAAGAGCAAAACAAGTTAAGAAAACTCTGTAGTGATTATAAAGTAAATAGCCTATCTGCTTAACAAAAACCTAGGATAATGAACTAGATCAATGCAAAAATGATACTACTCATTAAAACGGCATCAGGAAGAGCAATGAGCACTCTCTGAAGGAAACTAACAAAGCCAATCTCACCATAAAAATTAACATTACTTTTGTTTCACTGCTGAAATGTATGTTTCCTCCTGTCTTCAGATATATTTATTTTTAGAAAGACCTGGAAAATGAAAAAAGATCCTTGAAGAAAGATAAATATTGACCATGTAGCCATAGGTATTCTTGATTTTCTATATCTGCTGTAAGTATAGCCTTTCTTTGAGATTTATTCTTGCTTAATTTCGAAAATTATATCTAGTTGAATTCACACAGTAATAATTTCATAGATTTATATTTTTAACTGTTATTATCCTGTTAAGTTTTTCTTTACATTTATGTATGTATCATATTTATGTATGTTCCATCATTCTTTGGAAATAATTTCATTCAATTATGTGCAAATGTTCACAACATTCTCACCCAAACTAACGACCAAACTAGTTTTAGTTAAAAGTGCAGAAGCTTTACTTCCTGCTGTTCTCTCTCACTTGAAAACTGGTATGAACAATAGACCAATATTCCTTAAAAATCTTGCTTCATTTATTGATCTTTTGTATTATATTTTCTTCAAAATGGGTGACAACCTGCATGAAGTACAATGTAGCAGAGAAGAAATCAAGTAAACAAGCTACTTTAGATGTCCTTGAGAACATACATGTCCTGTAGACTGCAATGAGGCCTGGCCTTGCATGATGCTCTCCAGTTTTCATGCACAAAATTTTTCCAAAGGCAGATGGAAGGGACGGGGCAGGAGGTAAATGCTTTTCAGCTTTTTTCCCAAAATGCTGGGACGAAGTCAAACTCAGCAACTGGAGAGTACTCCCCAGTCTGAGAGTCTAGATACAGAGAGAGTCTGGGACTACAACACTGAAAGATGCTTATGACTTCTAGAAAACCATCAAGTTTCTTCTACATAATTTCTTCTATAAACTGATGTGAAAAATAAGTGTAATTTTTCATGTGGTAACTGTAAGGTTAGTGAGGTATTCATTATATATTTGTAGGAAAGAAGCGTAATCACCAAACAGCATACTAAAACCTTTCAGATTTTTTTGTTACTGCGTTGATGATAATTTATTAAGGGCTTGGGTGAAGAAAATACACTTATAATTTTGCTGAGGTCTTCAAATGGTATAAGTATCAGGTGTGTACAAAGTACACTTTCTATAAGTAATTATTTTTCATTGATTATCAGACAATGGGACAAGAGGGAATGAACACAGTGCCTAAGCACACATGTGTATTCTACTTGCAAGTAGTATAATCATCTTTCATTTACAAGTGACATAGCTACTCCTTGACTAACCATGTAACAAGCATTTGTTCCATATAGTTTATTGCAAACGAACTATTAAACAGCAAAAATCACTTTTTTTTTTTTATATCCATGTTGGAGAATTTTAGTTTTGTTGGTAGTGTGAAATTTCTTCACCATCTCAAAGTTCTTCAAATACAATCTATTTGAAGGATGAGCCACAGATATTCTAAACAGCTGTTGTGGTATTCAGCTGCATTTGGATTATTCAGTCACATGGCACTGGTTCTCTTTCCAAATTCATCAAGCCATTTAGAGTTTTCACTTTAATTACAAGACTCATTTGCTTAAAGTAGTCAAGTTGTTAATTGTTAAATATCTATCTTTCCATGTAATATAAAGTACATAAATGTACATATTTTTTATACATATTATACTGACATGAATAAAAGAAAGATCCCAAAATGGTGGCCCTGTTACTGAAAGAGGGAAACCACTTGGAAAAGGCTGAGGTATTCACTGGGTTTTTTTGCCTCAGTTTTCAATGCCACATTTTCCTCAGGTGCCTCAGGTTACTACACCAGAACACTGTGTTCCAAGTGTAAAAAAAATGTTGAACAGGCTAGTAGGCTTTTGAGGTCCTACCAAGATTATTCTGTGATTGGAAACTTCTGTCATTATAATATACAGTGTTTTAAAGTATATACCTGAACTGTGAAACTAAATCCAAACAGTAGTGGTAACGGTATAAACATTATCTGTTATATATGACCACAATATAAATTGTAGTATTTATTATGAATTAAGAGAGTATCCTTAGTGAAAGAGCTGAGCTTTCATTAATGTTGGTCTGACATTTGCAAAATTGATTTGTTTTGACATTTAGAGCACTTCTGTTGTAGTGTGGGTTTATGTCTGACATTAAGCAAACCAAATTACAGTGGTTTTGCTTAAAAGCTTCCCATAAAACACTGTTGTTTTACAATGCAGATGACATCTGTTCTACCAGAAACAGTCGTGTTTTACAAAAACATAGTAGGTATACTGATTTATGTGGAAACAAAATCCTTAAATGAAGAATGTTCAAAGCATTAAAAGTTGGCCAGTGAAAATAAATGAAAATTCACACAACTTGTAGATATAGACATAAAACTTGGAATCCAATTCAAGTTTTGAGGTAGTACCCCAGAAGCCTTATCTGCATTTTTATCTCAAGAGAAAAAAATTGTTTTCATTTTAAGAAGAAATATGAATAACCTGAGAGGGCATGGAATAGACTAGTTCAGATATTGGAACTCTTAATTTAGCAGTATGCAGGTCTTTTCCTCACATTGGTTTATATTTGTCATGTATAAACAGATTAAGTTAAAAAGAGATGGCTGATTTCCTTCTGAGTGAATCACATCTAAATGCTCATTGATTATAAAATTTAATTCTTTTTTTCTGATGCATTATATTAATTCAAATGTAATTTTGAATTCAGTTTTCTACTACATAACCACAGTTTGTAACAAATCACTGTATTCTTCTGGGATTTATGTATGAAAGGTAAACAACACAGGGTCTAAAATGGCAATCTACAGTGTTATATGCTTTTTTTTTTTTAACAGATTAAAACTCCATAAACTAAGTTCAAGTAACCTTTATCATTAATTATACATGCATAGAATAGTCCAACAAAGAAGAAGTATTCCAGCATGCCTTCTTTTTTACCCTCTTTTTCTCCTCTCATGGTAAAGGTGGACGATGGCAGAGAAGCACAACTGTTCCTAACAGTTCCCACCTGGGAAACCCCCACCCCTCCTAAGCACAGCAGGTTTCTGTTTACTGGGTACCTTGTCAGGGCACACTCTATCCATATGAAGAAACACACTCCATCCTACATTTCTGTCAGCTCAGGGTAACAACAGAGCCTGATGGAGCCTTTCGCCTCGTTTGCTTTCAGTATTCTCTCCCACATTATGGTACTTGGCTTGTTTGTCAATTACCTGGGATTTCCAGACTGTCTTACAGGACTCTGCTAGACAGATCCAATATTGCTTAATTTCCAGGATCAACTCAAATCAAGCAAATGTGGCCAATATAGATAGTGCATATGAAGATGTTGAATGTCTTCACTTGTTCCTTTCCTAAAATTTTTGCTCAGCTATATCAATAACACAGAACTCCATGAAGAATTGTGCAAAGCTGGAAATTCACTTTGGTCTGTTTCTTTCTTTTCCAAGGTAAACACAGCAACTGAGTGCCTGTGTGCATGGTATTCCTTCACATGATGATCTTTGCCATGTCTTATAACTTATCTCTGTCACAAAATGCACTCATTTTATATCTCAAAATGGGTTTTGACATTAACATGGTATTCAAGTTGAAGTCCTGTCATCAGCTTCATGACATTTACTTTCAAAGCTGCTTTCCAAAATGTTGTCTTTACTCTAGTATTTCTTGTCTGCTCCTTTCACTGAACTTTCTGCTTTGACATACAGCTCTTTTGCAGAATTATTACAATTACATTTAAGTAACTACTTAAATATAAATATAATTAACTGAAATTATTTTTTTCTGGAGCAAACTGCACACTACTTGTTAATCCTATACTCAAACAACAGCTTGTTTTCTTTCCTGGATCATCTTTTCCCCTAATCTTTTCCAAACTTGGTGAAATCAGTGTACTTTTCTGAAGGTTATGATGTCTTCCCTCTTAGACTATTCTCTTTTTATTTGCAATCTCATAAAAGGATATCTAATGTCAAGCTTGTGAGAACACAAGTGACATGTATTTTATTCTCATGATCATTTCCAGGACCTACACTATCTAGCCTTACAACTTTAATACTCTTGGTAAATGAAACAGAATCATTCTAACAGTATATTCTCATCTAGCAGCATCATCTTATTTTTGTGTCAGTTCATTTGCAGGTGTGAACTTGTATTTTAAAAGTGCATGTACAAAAGGACAAAATTTTAAAAACCCCAAAAAAAGAGGAAAGACCTGTTCTATTAAAAATTGAAGTCAAACATACAATTCAATTATTTTTCTCCTTAACTTTACTGAAATAAACCCATGGTTTAAGCTTTAAAATATACATTAAACAAATTATATTTTAAGCACTGTTAAACTTCAAAGAAAAAATCAAAGATCAGTCAGATTATTCTTAGATGCCTGAGTATTGGTTTTAATACCTGGTAGACTATTAAGATTTGATGATGATTATTATATATTTTAGGGATGGAATGAAACAGCTCAAGGGCTGAAAAACATGAATTTGCATTTTAATGCATTTCTCCAGATTAATATATCAAGCCAAGGACATGGTACGTTTACTCAGGCAGAGTAAACCAACATTTATTTATGAAATTTCAGTTTTAGAGGAAGAGGACTTCTATCAAAACTGTTTTGTGTACTGCTGTTAGTTGATATTTGTCACTACTAGTGACATAACAATAACTGAAGTTCAGGTACAGTTGAAAATTCAAAGCAGTTGAAAATTCATTCAACCACTCTACTAAATTTACAATTAATTGTGTTAACAGTAGCTTAATAAAAGACTTACTTTTTTCTTTATAACCTGCAGTTTTCATTGCACACTAATGCAGACATAAGAAATCAGTAGTCTCAACATCATTTCCAACAGCGTTAAATCATTGTCCTCGAGAAGACAATTATTATAGTAATTAATACGTGCCTCTACTGATCTGAAAGAGTAATACCACTTATATTTTCTAAACGTGCTATGAAATCCATAAGCATTTAAAGTGTTCCAGATTATGCAGTATTGGTTTCCTTGCCATTTTCACTTCCAGTGACTAATGAACATCAAAAGCAAAGCAATAACTTGAAAGTCCACAGGTAATTACTGAAAAGTAAACTGCAATATTAGTCTATGACTTACACTTTTGCAGCACTCAGTATATGATTGACAATGTTATTCAACACCTGTAGTTGCTTTTTCACAGAATCAATAAGAATATACAATCCATCAAAATGAGAAAATTTTGGTACCCTAATAACATATATAATGTATATCAGTAATCTAGAAATTACATATAATTTTGTCTAATGAAGTAGCAGATTTACATGCTGTATAATAAATGCACAATATCTTCAGGTTACTGGAACTAACATGCTGGACTGTAGTCTTAATTTCAGTGTCTATTGTCAATAGATGAATTTGCACTTTTTTCTTAAAAGTTTTGTTAAGAATGAAATTTTAATGCCTCTAGATCTTAAAAACTGAACAAAACAACAAAACCAAAAAGCAAAGAAACAAAAAACAAGAACAAATGATCTTTTAAGTATTTGCCACTCCCTAAATTCAAACACTTCTAACAAGTGACTCAAATCTAGTGGTGCAAATACATCTGAAGGGAGCTTCATATCAGGAGAATTTTTAGCAAACAGCTTCCCATAAATGAACATCTGTAGTGCTTCCAGTAAACAAACCAAAAAGCTGAGTTTAGCCTTTGCTTGTATTTGCCATCACACTGATCCTACCTCATAAAGTAATCCTCAACAACACAAAAGCCTGTTTCAAGTGTGCGTATACAATTTCCACATCAAAAGCACATTGGTTTAACTGCATCTATAAGGACTGAGTGTCAGAAAGAGGTAGTAGTATCATAGTGCGTACCAAACTCTGCAGATCAACATCATAAGCTGGTGCATGGTTTTGTTTTCACCATGGTTATTGTATTAACTGTAGAAAGCTTTGCCAAGTTTCTGAGTTTCAGCGTCTGAGACCATCTGATCTCCACAAGCACAAAGGAACAGCAACAGTCTAAGGAATTTCAGTAGCCCTGTCACAGCATCCTGAAGCCACTTACCTGGCTCCTTTGGAGCGATCAGAGAAGGATCAACTGGCCGATTATCCTGCAGCAACACCACTCAACATGGAAGAGGTTCTTCTCAGACAAAGTACTATTCCTGCCTACCACTTTTCAAATGAAAGATAGCTCTGCTAGTAAATTTCTTCTCTCCTCTCCTCTTTCTTTGCCCCACCCCAGATTTTAAAAATCCCAGTGTTACTTAATTCAAGAAAAACTGCAAATCAACTGACAGAGTGGATGCCCACGATAAAATTCCACTTAAAAATGTGTTTCTGTTGCAAAGCAGAAATTTGAAAAAAATAATTTACTAAATTCAGAATGTTGGGAAATTTCAATCAACTTCGACACAAATAAAAGCTTGGTTCAATTCCATATCAAATGATCATCATATTAACGTATTATATCTTCATTTCTTAATTTTCCCATTACCCTTGCCAAAAGGCATACTTGGCTGTAATGGAAAAACTTCCAAACTTATAGAGCTGTTAATTTTTCAGCTAAAACACCTCTGCAACCAGGTGCCATACAAAATACTGTCTTAGAGGGATTACAAGAAGTCTGTAATCTCCTAATGCACAGAGCAGAGACACACATGAATCAACACAGGATCCACACATTTATCCTGCTTGAGTTCCTGGACTACTTTTCAATTTGTTTAGAAAAGGTGAGGTAAATTGAAGTATCACCAAGTGAGGAATCTGATAAGAAAACAAGCCCCCAAATCACTAGCACTGCTACTAGTCACAATATTGTCTGTGAAAAATGCTAATAGGTCTCTCAGCTCTCCACATCCACTGGCAGGATTCATAGGAAGTTACTTCTTAACAAATAATAGCTTATTCATAAAAAGACAACTTGGAATCTAAAAGATCATACAGTCAATAGAACCAATTTAATATCAAAAAGATGTTCCAAAAATGTTATATAAATTACTCCAGACACATGCTAATAGAATGGAGGAAAAACAGACAGGCAAGTTTACATTCTCATCATATGAGCAGGTCATCCACCAAATGTACATATGGATAAAGCAAGAATTTTCAGTTTTGTAAAAGCTGAATGCAAATGATGATAGAATGCAGAAAGATTAGTACTCTCTCTTTACGCAATTTAAAAAATACCAATTTTTCTTAATGTTTCTCCTAAATGCATAAGCAGTAACACCTTTACATACCATGAGAGAAGTTAGCTACAAAAAATTTAATAAGAGGAGACATGAGAAATTAGCAACCAGATGTACTTCACTATTTAAGAGAAAATTTATAATAAAACCACAATTCTTGATTCTCAAGTACTTTCCTTTGACAACTTTGTGAACCACTAAAACTGTCCCTCAGAATCTTGGAAGAAAAGCTGCCAATTATGATTTCTAGGATTTATACAAACTCCAGGCCTATATAAATTAAATTGCAAGGAATAAAAAAAGTAGACATAAAAAGATTTTATGGGTTGTATAAATGAAAATCAGTGGCAGCAGCTACTTCCAAAAGGACAGTTAATACAAAATACAACAAGTCCTTCAATAAAAGGAATAGGGAAGCCATGATCAGTGCCTTTCTAACACCTAGAGGGTTTGGGTTCACTGTCAGCTTTGCAGGACATGCAGTCCTAATAGAATTCAGGTATGGCTTCTCACAACCGACAGCTCCTTCTTTTTTCATTGGTGGGTTTCAACAACTTAAAAAGGAAGCAAACAAACAAAACCTGCAAAACCAAACAAAAGCAAGTAAACAAAAAAACAAAAAAAAAATCATAAAAAACACATCACCCTGAACATTACACTATTATTACACTTCTAGGAACAAGCTAAAATTATTTGTCTGCATTTTGACTCCATCAGATAATTTCTGCTTTCTTCTTGGCACAAGAATGGCAATCAAAACAAAATAATCCTATCAATTCCATAGTTTTCAAAGTTCTCCTACTCTGATGTTGAATTTCAGTGTCATCAAAATCAAGACAATGAAGTCCAATTCCCATATTAATTTCATGCTTGTTTTCTTGCTCAAAAATTTCTGCTAAGATGACAACTAATGAGTATCTCATACTGAATTTTATCTTAAAGAAACCTTTGTTATAGAGGGTATCTTAAGATAACAGAGAGGTTATTTTCTACTCGATGGAGATGCATGGAGAGGAAAGCTGTTTTTTTTTTTTTTTTCCTAGAGCAAAAGAGTAGAAAAAATCAATATTGCAATAGGTGGAACTCTTATAAAGATTTATAAAATGTTGATACCTTGTACAATTCAGCATAAGAACTGACAGTTAAATGCTTTACTGAGGAGGAGGATATACTAATATGTGCTGAGGGAGAATCTTGACCTATATTTAAAATATGCACATTCAGTTTCTAGGAATTTGGAAAACCAAAATTTGAAATGGTTTTCAAATTACTATGTACATCCAAAATCAAGACCTTTGGAGTAAACTGATCTGATCTAAGCCTATGGAGTTTTTCATCCTACTCTAAAACAATTTTTACAAATGCATTTAATTTAATACATGATATTAGAAGAGCACTTAAAATACAGGTTACTCTGTCAGAAAAACAATGGCCATAATATGTAACCATATTATCAAGAAATTGATTCTAATGGCTTACTGTGCACTGATACTGAAATAAAATTAAAGATGTGGAAAAAATAATACATACACATAGAGGCAGGACCGGTTCAAAGCACATGGAAACAGGGAAATTACTATTATGGGAATCCTTGTTTTTCCTGTAAGAAATCCATTCTAAGTGCAACTTTTTTTCTAGTACATTTCCAGAATAAATCAACCTTCTGAAAATCCGCTTTGGCCTACTGCCATAATCTCACTTATTTGCTGATTTTTAATACTCAGCACTTCACTATAACATAATAATAATGCTTATTTACATTTCAGGAATTTTAAAAGATGGGCAGATATTTTAAAAGTCACTCAACAAAACAGTATAGTCTTTAATGAAAAGTAAGGTTGCTCTAAAGTCATTGTAAAATGACTGACACTAGGGGCCAGATTCAAAGCCCACTGATGTCAAAGCAAAGAACAGTCTTTTAAATATTGATTTTTATCTCTTTAAACCTGAAAATACAAATATCTCATAATATCTGACTGGATATATAAGATTTTTAAGCCACTTAGCAAAACTAAAAAGGAACATTTTGATGAAGATAATTAAATAGCGGAAAAAAATAACTTTGCTAAGATTTTTATGTATATAAATTTTAAGAAATAGTTCTATAAACAGCTGAAACACGGTTTTCTAGTGATAGAAGAATGGTTCAAAGAGCCAAGGAAGTTCTAGAATTGTCCCGTTTTAGCAAGTGGAAGCCTGAGTGACCACTGAGTAAAAAAACAACCAAGAAAAAACAGCATCCCTTTTAGACTCTTCAGTAGGGCTGCAGAGCTGTCTTCTCAGACCCTTAGGAAAATGTGTTTGTTTTTCTCTGCAAGTTAGCAGGAAGGACACTAGCCAACCCTCCTCTAAAACCTGTACACAAAGCTACTGAGACATCAAGGCACAGAAAATACAGTTTCTCTTTCAGGAGCAGTGGCATAGCTCCAGATCAGATAAATATAAGCAAATGTAATACCTGCTACCATTAAGCCAATGGGCACAAATTCTACGCATATGAACAGACTGTGATATAGTTGGTATATCACTATGTATTCCTTTCCTAAACCAGTATGAATTCTTTACTTCTAACTGTACAACAGACTTTGAGAATTTGAAAACTCATTTGATTATAAAGTGAAAATTTCTCATCACCGTAGGCAAACTTGCCCTACACAAAAGGAGACTTCATGCTCTCCTAATAGCTAAACACAAATCTGTTGAACTTTTCATTATGATGCTTACGAAGCTCATTAAATTGAAACTCCTACAGAGAACAGCCTCTGGGTATGTTGGCTAAATGTACAGGTTTTAACTGTATTTCTTCTTGAAGTACAAAAAGTTACTTACATAACATTCCTATTACTTAACCCCCTCCAACAAAACAAATTGTGAAAAATCACAACCCCAGATATACAAACAAAAAATAAAAGCTAAAACACAAACAAAACAGAAAGCCACTATAGCCTCGGCAGAACCACTTTGCTTTCCCTGTATGCATCACGCATCCTCGCAGAATAATGGATGCACTTGGAGATTCTGGTGTTGGGACACATTGCTAACCATTGCCAATTATCTTCATTTCCACTAGAGGGAATGGGAGCTGAAAGCAGCTGACACTGCAAAAGACTGAAACTTTAAATTAGGCATAAATTGCAATGCAGTAGGCAGAAATTGCCATCCTAACAGTCTTAATAAATACTGGCATGTATTGAAGTGCATGCTACCCACTGCCTGCCACAACGCAAACAGCCTGGCACTCCCTGGTTGCCATGGAAACCACAGGATGCTCCCATTTTAAATTCTGCTGCAGTGCTGAGGCATCATTTCCACTGCACAACAACATGTGTTTATTATTGAAGAATTCTGCTACCACATCATCATATTGCAAGGTCACAAAAATAAGGAAATTTACAGCACACAAAAATTCTGTTCAGTCTTCAAGCGTCTACCTTGCAGATACTAATGCTAGACACAAAGTGCCATAAATAGAAAATTTGCCACCAATATTCTAAAGTTAAAAAAACCCACATACCATTCCTTCTTCGCTTTTCTGTGTGGAAAGAAAATATATTTTCTCCTGTTTAATATATAAGATTTTATGAACTGAAATATTCTATACTGCCTGTACAGTGTCCTTCTTGCACATTTGCAAGAAAATCAACAAGCTATTTCACAAAATACTCTGAAGAATATAACTAGAAGTGGGATTGCAAAACAAGAACATATGCTTACTCTAGGAGACCCATGAAATCTAGATATGCAATAGCCAGCTTGTCACATATTCTGTGGTTGTGAACTGCTGTGCCAGTGACTGTCTTACAGAAAGGTTGAACTCCAAGTATAATAAACTCCAAGTCATCTTAGCATGCCAAAACAGAGGTTTTTGGTCAGTGTACACCTTCTTGCCATCCTGTGAACATAAACTTGGCAGTGTACACCATTCATCAGCCATCTCAGAATTTATATGATTTTCTTAGCAAATTCAGGCCACATCCAATTGAAATAACGATTTTGCATGAAAAAAAGGCATGCCTTTCTCTGCAAGTATTTCTAAAGTGCCATGCATTGCTATTTCTAGTCTTACATAACTGTAAAACCCAATTCTGCTACTGAGGGCTAAAATCTCCCTTGGTCTTTTAGACAAAAATATAAATATGTGTGAGGATGTGATTATAGCCGTATCAGAGTTTTAAATTACTTGACTGAGTAGACTGCAATATGTAGCATGAATACAAACTTGGATAACAAAAGCACTTCAGCTATTCTTAGTCCTCAGCAATTTTATTTTTCAACACTTCAACATACATATTAGATGCATAAAATGCTTATTTACAAACTGTTTCCAGTGTAACCCTCCACTCCTAATTAACTTTAATTCCGCAAAACAGATAATTGAACTCAAAACATCAAACGTCATTAATGTTTGCCAATTTGACATGTTTTATCATCCCTGCATTTCCAGGATACCTCAGATGCTTGCTTCTTTTCTTGATTTCATGTGATGTCCAATGTTAGAAATCATTTTACATTATAACTGTTTGATGATGTTCCTTAGATATCAGGAAAAAAATCCCCAGATACACTTTACTTAAACCACCTCAATGAAAAAATCTGATCTTTTATACCAACAAGGCAGCATGATTAAAAAAAAAAAAAAAAAATCAAGGGAAAAAACTAGCAAATTTTGATTACCTTCTTGGTGTATGAAGAGAACTAAATTCCTCAGAACAATCCAGAAAACAAGCAGACAAAAAAAAGAGGATATTACTTTCACATTGTTACTGAAGCATGAAGCAAACAGATGTGAGTCTTAAAACAGTCCCATCTTCAGAAGTTCATTGCCTTCAAACACATACTTAAATCCACCTTTCTAAAACGACATTTTAAAATTAATTCAGAAGCTGTTATGTAGCTGTTATACTTCAGATGCTTACTTAAATGGTAAAAATTCTGGATTCAGACTCATTCTTCAAAGGGATTTTAACAAAATAGATATTCTACACCCATATCTAAGGGAGCATGATATTTGCTACTGTGAGAGTTTTTACTCTCTGGTTCATTTGTTTGACAGAGGTAGAATTTTTTTGAGCAGTACTCACTCAGCAGAGGATTTCCAGAATTGTTACTGTTCATTTGCACAGAATTATCTGAAAATTATGGCATAATCCAAAGACAACCATCTTTACACAAACAATAATTCAAAGAAAGTTTTTGAAAAAGTTCAGTCTTACCTATCCTAGTTTCGAAAAAAGGCATGAATGCAGAAGCAAAGAAATAAAATCTCCCTGCTCCTGCGGAGGTGATGGATACGACAGAACACTCAATCACAAGTTCAAATATTGGATTTGCTGCTAATCCCTGCAATATGCAAGGACCACCCCAGCTCAATCAAATTCAGTCTGAAATTTCATTGATACTGCTCACCCATCACCAGATGCCAAGGCTCTAAACCAGTCTACAATCAGCAAAAGATTAAGTACAAAGATTCATCGCTTACACATACAAGGGGGACAGAAGGGTCTCCCAAGATAATGGCTCCATTTCTCCTTACAATCCTCTTCCCAATACACTCCTTCACGCCAAAGCACTCTGGCCATTTGTCAGGTAAGTGTTAAGAAAAATCTGGTTTCAGAGTAGAAAAACCTCACTTGTTTCTCCAAGGTAGAAGACTGAAAATTATGGTACAAAATTGTCCATTCCTATCACTGTGAGACTGAATACTGAATATTAAAAAATAAGGGTAATTTCTAGTAAAAAGTCGCTTAAATAAACATAGAACCTTAGCCTCCTAATGCCCTCTAATGCATTCCTTTTTTGATGACTTATTATGTCCTTAGTCTACTATGTCATTTTTGATTACTAAAAATGTGATAGAACCCAAAAAGTTGTTCCAACAATAGCTGTGTTCTGACACCCAAGACACATTATTTTCCCTGTCATTTTCTAAAGCAAACAACAGTAAGAGTGATTCTGTAGTCACTGCTCATGGATAATTTCTATGAAAGAACTAGTAAAATATTATGTTCTTCTATGACTGTAAATGTATTTGGTTACATATGCTCTATTTTTAAAATGCTACCTAGGAATGTGGTGTTCACAGCTTTATATGGGGGAAAAACACTCGAAACTTACTATGCATTCAGTGTTGGCTGTTCACTAAAACAAGCAGGTATCTCTGTTAATCTCAAACTTTGAGTCAAACTTTCAGAATGATCTTTGACATGTTATGTAAAACACTCAGTGGCAGAAAACTAACATCACTATTTATGGCCCAATTGATCACTGTTTTTGTTGTAAGACTTCAAGTGTAAATAATTCACATAAAGGCTAACTACAGGTTTCCTTTTTCTACATGTTTTTGTCTGTTAGGATAAAATTCAAACACTTTGAAAACTGAATGTATTTCAGAGTGCCTTCTGAAGGCCTTTATCATCAGTAATTAAATAGTAATGCAAAGGCCAAAGAAAAATAACATATCTATGCAAGTCAAAATGTCCTACTGAACTACTCCTCCAATGTATATATGTTTCCCAGTTAGAAACCAGTTACCTAATTAGGTAATCACCAATGCAGCAGTTTATCTTAAGGTGTCTTAATTTAAAGATGCTCTTTTTCAGCCTTTTAAATTTACATACCTTAAAGAACTTCCACATAAAAAAGCACATCATACTTGCAGAGACTCTGCAAGTAGCTGCCCGCTAGCAAGACATCAATAAAAACAATTTTTCATGTTTCCAACTGCTTGAGAAACAGCACAATGATTTCAAAAGTTCAGGAATGTCAGATTATATATATCTAGTGTTCTTAGTTAAAACACTGGGCATTGTCAAGAATTTGTAGTTTCTTTTCCTTTCTTTCAAAAATACTTATCCTCACACTAGGGTTGATAGCACTATCATCATCACCTAATATAGAGTAAGTATTCTCTGCTCCCTTAAATCATTGATCCATATACTCTGCAAGACAGTCCAAAGGAAGCTGACAAAATGCATTTGTTTAGTTTATCCTCAGCTTCTCGTCCAAAGGAAGGGTGTGTCTCCCTAAAGGTGCCAGACACACAGAAAACTGGTGCGTGGCACGATCCTGCTATGAGCATGGGCTGCTGTGGAAGATGTCAGCAGAACAGACTAAACCAGCTTTCATTTATCCCGACTGCCAGCCCCCAGAACTGTGTCAGAGATCCCAGCCTCTGCTCACAGACAGAGAGTTAATCTGAAGTAAACTTTAATACCCTCAACTTCTCAATTTTAATTCAGCAAAACCCTGCATGAGCTACCAAAATCTAGGGGGTAAAGTTGTCCTGGGACTGGTCAGCTTTACAGACCCCTTCTGCCTCTGAAACCTGTGCACACTCTCCATCTCAATGTAATATTGGCTAGTTGTACTGTTACAATATCCCTGTTACTACATCTGCTTTCCTCAACCACAATATCTACTGTCCAGAAAGAGAGGATATCTGAAAAAAAGCCCACTTTCTAGTAGATCTTTAACTCCCAGAACAAACAGAAGGAGATGGAAATCTAGATGTGAGCTGTGATGATCATTGTAGCAAAGTGTTAAGTTTCGTTATACAGAATTGTGCACAGAATTTACAAGTCTCTATAGATCAAATGGTTTTATAGGAACTGTACACATACTTCCCCTCAATAAAGAAAGAAGTAATCATTCAGTATCTCCCGTTTCCCAGAAAGATTTCTTCCCTCAGCTGCATAGATGTCCTCAAAACCAACAGAGGCCAAATAGTTCCATAAGGTCTCAACTGCACAGTCACCTCCTATCTGAAGAACTAGCTTAATTTATCCAACAAAACAGAAGTAAGTAATAAGTTTTCAAATGAGACTTAAAGACTATGTACATGTATTGTACATTAACAAGCATAAGTGTGCCCAAGATAAATATTTAAATATCTTATGGTGAAAAGTACTACATGGACACAATGGTATACTGTAATCCTTTGGAAGAAGCTGGTACTTATTCATTGACTTATGCTACTTATTAAATCATGTCCCAAAATACTTTTTTTCAGACTGGGGCTAATGTGAATCTGTATGTAACTCAAACTAAAGTTGTACAAAAAGATTCCACTTCTATATTCTTCTTCCTCCTTCTAAAACAATGTTCAACTATAATGTGATTGTTGCCAATTATGTACTTAACTGTCCTGCATTCTTTTCTAAAATTAACTATGAAGTAAAACCCTGCTTAAAAGATTTTAATGATTTACCTTCCATAAATAAAACAAACACCCTATTCTTTGAAAGGTCTGCATGCAGAGTTATATATAACTATTAAATAACAACAGGCAATTTTTTCTATTACATATATACAATGACTTCAAAATCCCATGAAATAATGAAGTAGGTCAGTTTAGATGGTATCACAACAAAAGTTGTAATATTAATAGGAAAAATAATCCCTAGAATTCAAAAATATTTTAAGTAATCCCATTGGCTTTCAAGTAAACAAAAAACAATGCAATAAATATTAACTAAATTACAAGAAGGTTAATTTCACAGCGTTTGATGTCAGTCATAGTAAACAGTTGTTTTCACTAAGATACTAAAACAACAATATTAATATCTGTGGTTTGAAATTATAGCAATGTGAATTTTTGTAGAATTAAGATTTTCAATAGCTGTAATAAATATATATATATATATAGGCTCTGCAAATTCAAATTGCATACTGCTGATGAAACTCGGCATTTTGGATGATGAGAAACTACATTTCTCTTTGAAAATTATACACTGCACAATAATGGGCTGAGTTTTAGGTGAGAATGCAGAAATGCAAAAACAGCTTGAAGTTCTTTTCCTAATCAAAGAAATTGTGATTCCTAAGTAGTCTAAGGAGGAAAACAGAAGACTGGCAGATTTCAATATAACAGGGGTGTTGCACTGTAAAACTGTTGTCTGGTATACGATCATTCATATATAGCTATCATTCAGAATATTCTAAAATACATATAAAAAGGATAAATTTAAATATTTAATCATTTTTAAGTATGCAGCCAGTGCCTCAGTCATATTGTTTTGCATCTATGCTCAGTAAAAAGAGGGAGAAGGCTCAACTTGCAATTCTGTATAAGATTCATTTTGTCCAAAAGTAGCTTATGGGGAAGTGATCAATAAATTGCCTAAGCAGTGCAATTGTGAGTATAATTAGAATAATATCTTAAATGTACTACAATGGTTCACATTGTACATTCAAGAAAAAAACCAGAACCACTGGCACACTTCATAGATTAAAAAAATAATCAGATTACAGCAGTTCTGCAAAAATATTAGAGAATTCTAATGTGGTTAATTTTTTATAAGGTGGTAAAAAATGTACTTCTGTTCTTGTTATGATTTACTCTGCCCTCCTGCTGTTGTCTGCTCTCATACATTTCTTTCACATCTTCTTTAAAACAGTTTCTCCTTTTCTTCTGCCATGGCTTATTTCAAGCTAATAATGTGTCCTACTTCTCCTGTATCACCGTCAACAGTTCTTGTACAGTCTTAAATTATTACCTTATTTTAAAAGGTCTGAAATTCTTTAACAAGAATTTAGATTTTCCTGTTTTAATTATTTATCTGTGAAAAATGCAAAAATTATGCAAGACATTATACTTCAAGAATAAAAAAAATCTTTCTACGCACTACATTTTTTGGGGGGGCTTATCTTAAAGTAAAACCATCCTTAAGAAGCCCTTTTTACTTCTAAGTGACTTAAAAGTGACTAAAGATATGACTTCCAAAATCAGCCATGAGTGAATGACAAACATATAGAAGTTCAAAACTGAGAGGCCATTTTGGTCTGTTTCAGGCAGCAGCAAGAGACGTCAGCATGCTGGAAGGTGAACACACTTGCTAAAGGGGTTTCAATATTACATCAGATTTCAGTCTTCCTAAAAACAAACTTGTCATTTGAGCATTAAAAAACCCCAACCAAACAAGAAAATCCAGCAGTTCATTAAAAAAGCAAGGAGGAAAAAAATATATAAAAAAAATTGAACTTATATAAAGACTTGATGTGCTGGGTTTGTCTGGGGTTGAGTTAATTTTCTTCGCAGTATCTTGTATGGGTTCCTATTCTGGTATTGTGGTGAACATACTGTGTTGATATTACAGAGGTGTTCTTGTTTTTTCTGAGCAGAACTTGCACAAATCCAAGGTCTTTTCTGCCCTTCACAGCAATCCACCAGCAGGGAGACTGGGGGAGAAATGGGGAGGGACACAGCCTGGACAGCTGACCTCAAATGACACAAGGGATGTTCCAGACCTCACTGATTTCATTACGACTATGTAAAGCTGGGGAAAAGAAGGAGGAAGGGGGGACATTTGGAGTGATGCTGTCTGTCTTGCCAAGTGAGTGCTACATGTAATGGGGCCCTGAACCCCTGGAAATTGCTGAACACCTGCTTGCCCCTGGTAAATGGTAATCCATGGCTTTTGGTTCACTTATTAAACTGGCTTTAGAAGTGAAAAAAAATGTGGGCTGAGCTACACTTCTGATTTTCTCCCTGATCCTGCTTGTGGGGGAGTGAGGGAGCAGCTGCGTGGTGCTTGGTTGCTGTCTGGGGTTAAACCACGATACCTGATCAATTGCCTCATTATTTATTAAAGGTCCCAGCTGATCTCAGTGCAATATTTACCTTGAGTTGAACAGGGCTGCTTTTACCCTGAGAGTCATATGCAAAATTTAACACATATAAAATTTGAGGATAGGAAATCTAAATCCATTGAATCTAATAAGCTGTGGGCCCACATTTTGTAGCTAACCTTTTTTCATACATTTGTAGCTCTGCACAAAAATAGGCCTTTTATTGCCCAGAGAAGCCTCAAATAACTTAAAACAAAACAAAACAATACAGAAACAACAAACGAACAAACACACAAACAAATTTGTTTGATTAATCAGATTCTTATAACAGAAAACAACCTGATGAACTGCATCATTCTTTATCATAACATGGTGAAAAGCCCTATATGCTTTTGGGAACTATTCACAGACGTACAATACAACAAAAGGGCAGTCTTTCTGCAGTAAAATAATGGAACATAGCCTAATTTTCTTCATCCTTTACTTTAATAAAGATCCTCCCTAACTATTTTGGGTTACAAAAATACAACACCTTCAAAACCAAGGCTTTCTGGACATTCATGAAACACATTAGTACATAACAGCCAGAAGCTTAAATCCGAGGCCCTCATTACTGATGCCCATGTGAAACAATTTAGTTATTCCCGTCCCATTACTTGATACATACAAAATCCAAGATCTGAGTGATGGGGGAGAATCCAGAAACCCTGGTCACCAGCTGAGGAAGTTAATCAAAAGACATTCTTTTCTAAAATCAGTTATTCTTTAAATAGTTTCACACATTCTTTATACATCAAGTAACAAAAATTCTTCATTTAAAAAATAAATAATATTTTAAAAAATTAAGAAAACAAGTGGAAAAAATGTTTATATTTCTGGGTTTTAACCCATAAATTTAAGTTTCAAGTGTCTTTCTAACTTTTTTCTCAAACAAAAGCAAAACTAGTTTTTATCTAATTGCACCACAGCTATTCAAAAGAAGAAAAAAAAAACCCAAACCTGCAAACATAAAATATAAATTTTATTGTTGGGTTAAATAAACAAGACAAAACACCCAAAAAAACCCACCAAAAATCTCCCACCAAATTTTGTTAGTTCAAATTACTGAGATAGGTAATATTATACTAACAGGCCTAACTAAGGTCACATTACGGTGGCAGAAGATCAAGAGCATAACATGAGTCACTAATTTGAGACATTTAAGCTGATTTCTTATCACTGAAATTTTTTGTCTAATTTGTGAAATCCTGTACAGAGACAATTTAAGGAATAGGGGAAAGAAAAGGCTTCTCCAGATTTAGACTGCCAGTTTTCTATTAGAAAACAGCTTTCCATATTCTGACATTCCAAAAGGCCCCATCTAAAGAAAGAGGAGAGGGAAAAAAAAGTAAAAATAAAGGCAGGACAAAACCTTATTTATACAAAAGGCAAAAAAACATTTTTATGAACTCTTATGAAATGTCTTTCACAAAACTTGCTGCAGTCGTCCTCAAATCACTACTGTGAGCCCCAACATGTCAAAATATGCAATTTCACAAAAAATGTGTATGTGTCCTTGATGGGGACTGCTTGATATAGCCTGCCACATTCTCACACAGTTTAATGTATAACATACCCAGGTAAGATATATACCACCTGCAAATCTAGAGAACTTCCACACTAAGGTATTTCTTGAGGCAACTTAGATACAATCACTTCTCTTTTCAGCAGGGTGGGGAGTTTCATAAACTTGAAAGCTATTGACTTTTAAGGGATGTCATGTTCTTCATTAATTTCCTGTTTTCAATTTGTTGAATACATCTTTTAAAAATCTGAGGTTTTATCTGGCTTTTCTGCTAGCTGCAAAACATCCTAAAAGGCTGTCTTATTGCTACAATTACTAATTTTGTTTTGAACAATTAAGTTGTGTACTTTAAAGAGAATAGATTTATATAAAAAAAAGTGATGTAGTGCACAAGTTTTACAGTTATATTTCATTGTCACATAAATATAGAATAGTAATTGTCCCTTCCATCTAAAATACTACCAGCTTTTTACAGTTTATACTAAGGAAAAGATTAATCCCTTGAACTCTGGACTATATTATTTGCTGTTAAAACTTCACTTTTACAAACAGTCACAATGGTTGCCACTTGACTGAACACATAAATATTCAATTATGCCTCTAGAATGGATAGAATTAAAAGTAAACCCTTTACAGACCTTCTGCTTTTCAGTGGAATTCTAAATCTTCCAGGTTTAAAATAGGCTTATATAGTTCATCTGTTTCTTTTTAAGCAGACTCTTCACTTGAAAACATTTAGGGAAAAAAAGTCACGCAGTGATAACTTGATATGTCTAAACATTTTTCTCTATTCAGAAGATTCATACTTGACAGCATTAGTGAAACCTCTCTACAAAAACAAGCAAACCCTAATCCTTGTGCTGAATCAGTGGCTATAAATGATTTCAAAACCCATTAGAGGACATTACAATATTTTAATGTGGCAAGGGCTGAAGGGAGCCTTCCCTAAGTTGTTTTCACTGGGTAATATTGCACTTGACCTTTTGTGTCCTACCATATAAAACTTTTATTTGTATTCCTTCAAATTTTACAGAAAAATTTTCTTCTTCACATTATTAGAATGTTATTAAAATACTTTTATAGTGAACTTGAAAATTTATCCTTTGCAGTCATTAAAAACACAGACATTCTTAAAGCACACATCTACATGTGTATGGAGTCATACTTCTGCCTTCTTGTACAGTGTTTTAGGAAGTGCCCCCAAGAAGTAGAGAATATTTCTTTATTATGCATAAACTTGCACTGCATATCCAATTGTATAAGTAATTTCTTTTGTATTGGCATTTCATTATTAAATTTTTGCTTTGTAAGAGTTCCAAAAACATTTGAAGTTATTGTTACCATCACACAATCTATTCATTAAGTAGGAAAGTTCAGAAAATAAAAAAGGGTTCAAATTCCACGTGCACTGGAAGAAACAGGCTTTTCTACAACACCCTCAGAATTCTGAAAGATCAACGACATATGGGTTACTGTCATGTACAATATCAAGAACTGGTAACAGGTTATGTAGTAGCTGGGTCTATGTAGAAGAAACCTATTGTCGTTTGTCTGCATTTCTAAGCCACCACAATTCAGTTAATATAAAAAAAAAATATATCCAAACACCTAACAAAATCTACTTTCTAATATTTGTATAATGGATATTTTCATGATTAAAGGCATTTTGATATATTATGCTCTAAAAAATGTGAGAATCTTCTGAAACAGTTGTTTAAGAAGAAAAAGAGCAACTACTAAACTATAGAGTTAATATGACTGAGCTTATATAAGTCAAACACTTCTGAACATTATTTTAAGTTGTTATGAAGAGAGTATTCTTTGTCTTTCAATCTATCTGTACATATATATTTGTGCCTTGACTGACATGGAAAGGAATGGCAAAATTTTTCTCCTTTTATAAAACAGTTTGAATTGAAGAACAGCTTCCATGACTCCTTCTGACTAACATTTTTTTAGGCATTATACTACTACAAGCTGACCAATGTCCCTAAAATATTTTGCATATCTTATCAAGAGATAATACCCCTTTCCTTGAAATCACACAGAATTTCTTTTCTTTCCCAATATCAAGTTTATCAGATTCAAATTACTACACCATTTTCCACCCTCGCACTTCACTCTTAGGCTACACAATCAGACTGCTGTGTCTCCAAAAAAATACCTGGGTACTGTGAGCTGTAATACCTGGGTTCAGCGAGCCAAAGAAAGGGTGACCTAAGTCACAGTGACCGAAAACCTCTTCTACAGTTGGATTAGATCAGTTTGTGTCCAGCTGCCATTTTGGTTTTCATGTTAGATGGCTACCCTCTAAATATAACACATCTGGTATCAAAGCAGAATGAGGTGTAGCATTCTAGAAATATATAAAATAGAAGACCTTACAGCACAACATCAGTCTCTGACTCATTCTAATACTTAGCCTACTTCGCAGCATAACAGATGACTTTGCTGCCAATTTTGGTAATAAGCAGGACCAATTTTCTCAAAGTATTTCTTATATACTGCTGTTCATTGTTTTCTTGTTCTCATAATTAAATGCACCATTTAGATTTACAGTTAGATTTAGAAACAAAAGATTTATGCATTTATTCAGTTACCTAAAGACAAGAAGTGCCTTGAAACACAAAACATATCAAAATATTTTTTATACTGGGAGAACTCCAAGTGTCAGAAATTAAACAGAGTTAGATCAGAGTTTTACACATGCCCCAAAAAAACAGTTGTTTTACATTCCAAACTTCCTTCTCCAGTTACCTCCCCTGATGAATGTGTTGATAAAACCATCCTTAATAACTAAGCATCAGCCTAATGGGAAGTCTACAGGCTTAATGAATGGGCTCCTTGGGTTATCATATCATAAACTCATCTAAATTAATTTTCCTATTCTAACAGGCCAATGAAGAGCTGATGGTGTGGGGTTTGAGATACTGCTAAAATGCAGAGTTCTCATTTGACCATGGAGAGCGATAGGGCACAATTCTAATTAAGACATGCTTCAAAAATTTTCCAATCAGTAAAAGAAATCAAATCCACAAAGAGCATACAAACAGAAACCCTACATCTTCTGATGATTCTTGGATATTCAATGTGCTTCAAAAACAGTTTATTTCCTTATACTTCCAGTACTCACAATGTGGAACACCATAATCTTTAAGTAAATGTGAATTTGTTTTCATTAAATTCCTACAATTTTATATGGTATAATGACACCACATATGAAAACAACTCAGAATTCCTCCAGAAAATTTCAAGAATAAATAAAGGAAGCAATACATTACCTAGAAATCAAATACCTCAACATTTCTTTAATCTGATAAGCAATAGTTACAGGATTAAACAATTTACTGGGGAGTTCTGAAAGAGAATAACACATGCAGAAGTTCTTTTTCACTAGCAGGAGATCACTAGAGCTTCCAAAGCAGTTCTATTAATGAATAATATTTGATCTTTAATGGGAAAAATAAGTTTATACCAGGTCTTCTATTTTCCTGCCTGTGAAGAGACAGGAAGGTGGCCAACGGGGAAGGCAAATCACTCAGAAAAAAAACAGGTACAAACCAGGGATGAAGTTTGTGTTTGCTGACTACCTCTAATTAGAACAACATTTCTTTGAAGAGTTTACATTTTTCCTAGAACTAAACCTTTGGAAAGGGACATCATTTTTGTGCTGGACTGTTATTACAGGCTTGTGGTCTTATTGCCAGCAAAAATTAAACTAAAATATAACTCCCAGTAATGGCATCTTAATTTTGGATCTGTGTCCCACTCCACATGATAAACTAATTGCTCAGTTTTTAATTACAAGGCAGGGTCTTGGATTTCAAAAGTTTCACACTCCTGAAAATCTGGGGAAATAATTTAGTCTTATTTCAAATCGGAAAAATTTACAGAGAGAATTATCATTTTGTTGCTTTTCTTTCCAGGAATAATAATAAAAAATAGTGGATTCTTCCAGCATGATATGAACTACATTTCTCTCATCTCTTCTTTCATTCTATTGCTGCTGCTTACAGTGAAAATAACTATAATGAAATAGTGCCTGGAAATTGAAGGAAGAACAAACAACACAAACAATTTTTTACAAGTCAAGTTTTTTACAATTTTCTTTTGTTCAAGTTAATGAACTCACTTACTACGGAAAATGAGATGCAGAGGAATGAACCATATAGAAGAGCAAAAATATGATGAAATAACTGGAGAAATTAGTTTTTCATAACTTACAAAGATGACAGATGCTTTACCTCAGAAGAGTTCTAGTTTGCTAGTTTCATATCATTAGAAAATACCTCACAGCCGTTTTGAAAAAGGCAACCAACCATACATAAAGTGCTATGTCTGTTGCTGCTTAAGAAGGAAAGAAAGATGTTCCATCAGACAGAAATATGACTACTAACAGTAAAGACAAAAGTAGTGGCTTTGAGCAGAATGATTGGGCAGGAGATGATTTTTTTCATTTTGGCACATGTATTGCTATGCTCTTAAAAACATAACAATGAAACAAATAAATGGATTACTTTGTTCTCCAAGATAGCATTGGCCAGATAAGTCACAGAAAACACAGATACATTATAAACCAAAGACAGTTTTACAATTAAGCATTACATTCTGTCATTGAAAGAAAATAGAGATAACTGTGAGAAAGACTAACATTGACAAATTGTCCTTAAGATATTTGCTGACATGCTTCAACAGCAAAAAAGTTTCCTTGTTTTTTGTAAAAATGTTAACTGTATTTGTATACTTCCTGCCTCCAACCCGATTAACAGTACCACCTGTGATTTATCTGTATGGTGGTAAACTCAGCCTAAAGTTTATTGTTCAGTGTTCTTTGTTGTGGGGTTCTGTTTTTAAAGGGTTTTCAGTTGGGCATAAAAGAGTTTTTAGCTGGAGCAGGGGAGAGGGTGTTTGGGGTGGTGGTTTGCAAATAATATTACCAGCACAACAGTTTTTGAGTATTTACATGTATATTTAAGGACATATACATATTTAATTACCTATATCTTTTTCTCTCCAATATGCAGAAAATTGCACCTTCTAGAAGTTCTGCTACTCATTGATGTAAGTCCCACATGGTAAAATAACTCTTAGGTCAAAGCTTAATTCAGTTATGTAAAGCAAATTAAAAAATAAGAACTGCAGTCTTTCCAAATGAATGAATAACCAGAGCAGAATTGCTTCTGTCATCTAGAGAAGAGTATAAAATTCTATTTGCCTTCAAACTTACACATTACATACAAAGAATAATTTATGCAACTGAATAATTTACAGCATAATAATGATTTGTAAAACTGAATCATTGATGAAAGAATGCTAGTCTTTAAAGGAATACTAAATAAGAGCATTCGCTCCTGCATACAGCAGTTTCACCTTATTTACAGAATTAATACTAGAATCAAACCTCCTTCTTAGAACAGTAATTACCCCAGGAGAAGGCTCTTCTCAATAAATAAGGGGCTGTATCTGCCTGTAAAATAATGTCTACTTACACAACAAAATATATAATACCCAATCTTTGTTTTCTTACTCCCCAGTGTTCACCTCCTACTCTTAACATTGATGTTTCTTGCTCGGTTTTGCTCTTTACACTTAACTCCATGCATTCAGACAGCCCCTAATGAAAGTATAATTTACCCTGCTTTAGAAAAATAAAAGTTTTCTTTATGGATTACTTGTGATTCAGTTTCCCACAAGATCGTATGCATCAGAAGCAGTAGAATGTAAAAGTTCACTTGGGAGCATGGGCAAAACGTATGTGTTGTCATATATGGTCACAGCCCCATGAACTTTATCTTTGATAAAAAGATGAAAATAAAAGCAGAAAACTTGCCCTGTACTGGAATCATCATCCCTGGGAGTGTTCAAAAAATGTGTGTACATGGCACTTGAAGATATGGCTTGGTGATGAACAACACTGTGCTGGGCTAATTATTGGACTAAATAATCTTCGAGGTTTTTTTCATCCTTAAATCTACAGTTCTATGATTCAAAACTAATCTACTGGTTTGGAAATTTCTCTTAGTACTTGCTATATATGCATTTATATGGATGAGGAAATGGTAACACAATCATGAGCTGATGCATATTGCCATATTCAAGGAATGGCTAGACACAAAAAAGCAAAAAACTCTTTCAGGATAGGACCTCTATGTGTTTCATCCATACTGTCCATTCTGTTTAGTTTCATTTGTTTATTTGAGAAAAGACTACAAAGGGAAACAATGCAGTACTCAGAGATTTCCCAACACTGTCAAATCACAAAAAAATAAATACAGGATATATCCATGATGATATATCTTCTGCATATGCAAGCTTTCTTGATTCCAGCTGTCTGGGTTCACAACATGCATGCAGAACTACATTACAGTAAATATGCATTGGCCAGTTTTCTTGGATTTTTCAGGAAAGTATCTATGTGCTAATGAAAAGATAAATGAGAGAGTGTGGTAGAATCTGGTTAAAACAACACATAAATATAAAACTATATACTGATTCTTGAACAAGGTTGTAGTAGAAAAGTTGTCTGAGGTCAAGGATGTGCTAATTAAGGAATTCAGTAAAAAAAAATCTTCATCAGGTAGATGGAAACAAACAAAGGATATTTACATCCCTTCCCACATGCTATCACATGGTGCCCAATCATAGCAACAAAAAAAACCCTGATTGATGAATTCTATTTTATGACAGCACTGAACTTTAATTTTTACCCTCCCACACTTCTTATTGAGCAAAGATAGTCCAGCTAAAGAAAAGATATGAAAAATTATCCTCATGTAATCTAAACTTACATTTATAGTTAACTACAAAAGGCATTCTGAAATATTTTGTATTTATGTAACACTTCCATTTCTACTTTTACATAAATATAATATTTTTATCTTTAATACAGCTGGATGAGGATGTTAGCTCCAAGTGACTCCTGATTTATTTTTTTTTTCTCTCCCAGACTGAAAATCCTTGGCAACTGGGCCAGTGGAACATAAATTCTTGTTCAGCTGCCCAGTAAATTATTTGAGTATGCAGAGAATACATATCATAGTCATGAAAAATCAGAGTGCTTTGAAAACTGACATCAAGCAGGATCCAAAAGGAAGAAGAATCTTTTGGGAAGTATCACTTGGAGTGACTTGTCCTTCACCATTTCTATTATTCAGCTCTTATCTAGGATTGAAGAACTGAGTAGGAATGAAACAGAATTAACACTTAAAAGAATAGCTGATTTAGTCGTTATCTCATCATAAACATCATCCCCAAACTGTTGATGTTAGAACACATCTCCACAAAACTGTACTTTCAAATGCATTTTTTTGACTAAATATTTTCCCAAAAATGATTCTCGACTGAATCAACCAGTTGCAGCCAGCCCTAAAAGAGGACGAAGTTACAGCCTTCCTTTATCCTCTCACAATTGATTTTCCCCTGAAGCATGCATCAAGCCTAGGGAAGCAGCACCACACATCAGCCTATTATATCATGTAAACATAAGAAAACTAATGATTAAACAGCACACCCTCTAACAATACAATTACATGAAAGAGTAGAGTATGCATAATATTTTCTCTGCCTGAATGATTTATAATTGGAAACAAAAGAAAGAGAAACTTCATTTTGTAACCGTTATTTATTTGGTAGTTTACAGAAATGTCGCACTACACTGGCAAATTAATCTGAAATTTTGTATGAAAAGACATCGTTCCAAGTGGTTAGGAGCAAAGTGATAATACACAGTATAATGAAGAGAAAATGATTTCATGTGGTTCTGGAGGGCCAAGCACTCTCCTCCCCCTTCTTAAGTCAGTTTTTATTATTCAAAGTATATTCAAACCAAAATGGTATAAGCACCCCTTTAGCTGCTGGTTTCATCATGGAGATGGAGCTTATTCTAGAAAATATTTGTGAATATTAACACATCTATTCGTAACATAGTTAAAAAAAAAAAAAAAAAAAGTGTAGTATTTATGAGAACATCCATTGTGAGCAACACATCTCAACTCTACAACACAAATTCAAAAGTAAAAGGAACTAACCAATACTGAATGCATTTGCAGATTTCACAGTATTGTAGAATCATAGAAAAGCTTGGGTTGGAAAGGATCTTAAAGATTGTCTTGTTCCCCCTGCTGTAGGAAAGGATGCCAATCACCAGATCAGGTAGCTCAGGGAGGCATCTCTGCTGGATGGCATAATTGGGTTTAGAAAGAAAATGAAGATGCAAGAGGTGCAGACATAGCTGACTCCTCTGATGGCGTTGTCTGCTTTAGCACATTTTCTTAGAGTGTAGGTTAGTAACTAACTATTTACATACAGAATTAAATTATGGGTATTCTTGAGAAAGATAAACTGAAGTTGTACGGAAAACCATTTAGTAAAGCACAGAGTTGACAATTCTGACATTTTATAATCTATTTTAAAACCCTGTTCTTAAAATTAACACATCAAAATCTGCTCAAGCAGACCAACCAAGAAATAGATTAAGAAGCTAAACATGACAAATTTTGAGGAGTGTATCTGGCATATTACAATTATTTTGTCAATTTAACTGCAAATAGGCTTTTTGTTTAAGCAATCTTTATAATCTACACACAATAATGTCTCTAATTTTCTTAGCATCATTTCTAACATACAAATGAAGGCTCACAGTCACTTGAATTTCTAGATGGCTGGTAATCACACAAAGCTGAGAGGTGTGACCGATAAGCCACAGGTCATGTTGATATCCTAATGGACCTGGACAGGCTAGAGAACTGGGCTGACAGGAACTAAATGAAGTTCAACAAAAGAAAAGTTCAACAAACATTCATCTGGAGAGGAACCCTATACACCAGCATAAGCTGGGGGACATCCAACTGGAAAGTAGCTCGCCAGAAAGAAGGACCTGAAGACGCTTTTAGACATACAAATTGAACAAGAGCTAGCAATATGTCCTTTTGGCAAAACAGGCCAGTGGGATCCTGGGCTGCATTAGGAAGAACTTTGTTCTTAGGTTGAGGAAGTTGATGCTTCACTTCTACTCTGCACTGGTGCAGCTGCACCTGGAGTACTGTATCCACTTCATAGAATCACAGAAGGTTCTGGGTTAGAAGGGACCTCCAGGTTCTCCCTGGTGCAGCAAGGACATGGACAAAGTGAAAAGAATCAAATTAAGGTTCACAGATGACAAAGGAACTGGAACATCTCACTTATCCCAAAGATAAGCTGAATGGACTTGCAAAGGTCTTAACTTCAAATGTTAACTGGTACTAAAAGTGAGCAGCAAATATATTCTACAGGACTTTCATATTCAGAATCACTGTCATGGAAGAAACAGAGGACTTCTGATCTGAGATGCCAAGCCTAAAATTCTACAGAACCATCAAAACTATCAAACACTCCTCAGAATTTTTTTCAACCACCCTATCTTTTAGCAACCAGGCAGCCTTCTACCCAGTTTCTACATGATAGCCTCCTCACTCAATAGAAATGTTGTGTCTTGCTTCTTCATTAGTTACACACAACCACACCTCCTCTTGAAAAATTTGGAAGGGGTTTGAACAACATGTAGTGATTATGCCTAGTAACTTTGCAGACATAAGACTACTGAAAATAATAATACTATATATCTTAACATTTAGAAGTAAAATTAATATTAAGGACATTATAAATATGAGTAATAGATGTTCATACAATTGCAAATATTTACATCTTGATATTACATTCAAAACTTGTATGAAATGCCAAATAATCTTCAAATGTAGCATATGGAAAAAAGGAAATTGTGATGGAAAAAAATGGAAACCAAATTGAAAAAAACTTCTGGTATTGATCTTTTTTCCAACAACAAGTGACTTGCTATTTTGCTCAAAATAGTTTGTCTTGTCTAAAAACACATCAGGTATTCCAGATGCAGACAGCAAGACTGAGTCGATACAATTTGAGGATACATTCTTATTACAGTCCTTAATCTTGAGAAAAGGTGCTGTCATTTCACAACCTATGATTAGTCAAGAGCTTCCATGTCTGCAAGAGAAAAAAGACCCTCCTAGTGTTTCATAGAGAGAGATAGAATTGTCTAAATTCATTGTTTTCACATTTCATCCTTTTCCTTTAAGATTTGAAACATGGAAAACAATTGATCATGGTATGCAACTCAGATAAATGATTTTACATATTCTTAATGGATACAATGATGTTCCTGAGGTTGTTTGTTAAACAAAGTCACAGACTCCTAATCTACAAAACTTATTTCCCTAAGAGATTCTTTCACAATTCAGGACACACTTTTTACTCTGTTCAAATACCACAAATTTCAGTAATCCAAAACTGCAATGAAAATCAGAATTTTTGAGCGCTCCTTTTTTATTTCTCCCCTCAGGGGGTAGCCATATAACTATGGCATCTATGTGTGGTCTTTGATCACAGGATAACAGAAACTGCATACTGTGCTAAGAAAATGCATCAGAAAGAACCAGTGTGCTGTTTCCTCCAGCTCTTTGATCATTTTGATAGATTTCAGAGTTTTAAAGAAAATGTTTGAAAAAAGTCATTGCTAAATCCAAACACATATAATTGACTTCATTATCCAAATAATGACTATTTAAGAAAACACATTAGAAAAATGAACAACAACAAACAAGAAAGAAAAANTGGGTGTTTTTTCTTTTTGGTGTTGATTCATCAGGTTTTTTGCTTGTTTTAACTTGGGCTATGATTTAATACCTTTTTCACCTAGGAGTATCGTAATTCATTATTTCTCTTCATGGTTAAATTCAATGAATAAAAAATACTGCTATACAGGAAGAAATAAGATCTAACACTACATTAAAATAGTCATCCTTAAAAATTTCTCTTAAGAATTGTTGTTCTTTACAAGTTTTCTTTTATCTACTTCAAATGGAAAAACAAACAAAAAGGAACCAAAACCATGTATGCTCCTTTCTTCAATGCCAGTACTGCAAGGATCCTATTCTTCACATACTTTACTTTAAAATACATCAGGTCCCAATATATGAGGAACTTGTGATTAATTAATCTGAACAATTGTATAATCTATTTGTACCTATACTTTGAGACAACAGATTATTTTTTCAGTCATGCATACACACATGCATGCATGCACACACACAATATCAAAAAGGTCTCACTAGATAGTCACTAGATAGATAATCACTTTAAACACACAGATTTACACTCCTGCCATTTTTTAAAACAGCAACTTATTTCTAGGTATGTTCACAGTCAACATATTTATGCAATTCCCTAAATATTTTATCAAAACCTCTTTTGCTATTACCTCTACCTGCCTGAGTGACTTCTGAGCTTTTTCTTTCTCAGCTTCTCGATTATGGATGAGCTCAAAGAAACAGATTGGTATTCATGCTCTAGATAAGGTCCAGGTAGGGTTCAAATGTTTACAAAATGCACACAATTTTGTGAAAGGCAGCATTTTCTTTTGTGTAGTATCTTTTACTCTTTCCTAAAGGAAACTTTAGGCTACTTCTTTCTGAGCCATAATGTACAGTTACATTGTAACAGCAGTTACATTTCAGATGCTACTGAAGAAAATACCTGTTCTAATATTTCCCAAAATCAAATTAATACTTACAGAATTTAAACCATTTATTTCAGATTTATTGGAGCCTTTGTATTGTAGAACTGCACTGAAACATAAAAAATCCTAGTTTGTACATGAGTCAAGAACATCTTCTTACACAGATGTATACCCAAGTGAATGCCTTATAAAACACTATATGTTTTATAATACATTATATACTCATACAGTTTGGTACGAGTTCACATTTCTACTCATATTAACTAAGGCAACTGATTTTCACGAACACCAATATGCAATTATTTAGACTTTATACCTGTCATGCTTGCACCTCTCAAAAGGCTGAAGAAGTCACTGAAACTATATATATATATATATACACACACACATAACCTTAGGTGGTGTCATATTTTCTTCTGAGTACAGGTCATGGTATTTCCTCTATTCTATATCACCCCAAAACTACATGTTCAAACACTGTAGCCTTTGATTCCTTATTTGCTTTCTAGACACCCTTATAAGGTGTCAGCTGGCATTCCTGGGTTTGGTGTTATTCTTTTCAGCAGTAGGAAAACCCGTTTCCTTGCCTTATAGCAGGAGTGTAAGAGTTGAAGTTTTGGTATTTCTTTTCTAAGTAAATTTGGTGTTGGATAAAACAGAAATTAACTCAGACTCCTACAGTAAAATTCTACAGTGTAAACATTGAATTGCATATTGTACTGGAGAAGTAATCTAGTGTTTTCACACTACTCCTTCTCTTAAACCCCCCTAGGAAGATGTCTTGTAATATAATCAATGAAACTTCAGTTTAGTTTTAATATCAGTGCCTATAATATTTGCCACCAAATTTAATACTTATTGATATTTAGATATTGGAAAAACAAAGATGCAAATCTTTTACTAAATTTTTTACTTCCCTAATTACGTTTATTTAATTACTTGTAATAGAGGAAAAAATCTCTTTTAACTAACAAAAAAAAAAAAAGTTCCAGAATTTTCAGTTACAGAATAGGTGCACTGCAGTAACAAACACCCAGACTTGTAAATTAGGCATTTTGTGACACCATAACTTTGAGTACATGTCACATTTCCTTAATAAAATACTACAGCCTGGTAATGTGAAATTCATTCTTTTAAGTCTATTTCACAGCCTATTCTTGCCATCATAGAAATCACAAGATTTGGCTTAGGATGGCCCAGGCAGACAGAAGAGTGGGAGATGAAGAAAATTAAAGCTGAAGATGGGCAAAGAAAAAAATAGGATCGGGAAGAAGAAGGAAAAAAACAGTGTGTGGGGGGATGAAGAAATAATGCTATACTCATTTGTAATCTTCATACTTATACTTTTCCTTGCAAACTTAAAGTTATTTATTTTATAAAAAATGCATAGGTTGGATCAATTTGCTCTATCTATTACATGTTGAGTAATCTGGTGTGAGCCTCAAATTTGGTTGCTTTACATTTTTGGAGGGGTTTTCTTCATTTGTTTGCTTTGTTTAGTGTTTTTTTTTTTATTTTTTAGCACATCTTGTAGGTTTCAGGGAAAGTTTTGCTATAGTTAACATAAATTCAAGAGGAACAAAGCAGGAGAAATACTTCAGCAATTAATAATTTGCCAATTAATAATTGTGAGCTAACAAAGTGCCAGTAATCCAACACTTTACATTTCCTCCCTGAAAAATGTGAAAAGTTATATCATCCTAATAGTTTACATGATATCTGGAAATTCACGGAACTTCTGTAAAGTGGAAGAAATGTTTTCAGTCTTGGAATATTCTTTTCCTCAAGGCCAACTCAATCAAGTACACCTAAGAGATGCAAATGGACTTGGAAAGTAAAGCCATAGCTTTATCCCTAGTTCTCCTTGCTGTCTTGTCCACTGACACTCACTATGTTTCTTAGTGAGTAGTTTATCAAACATAACCAAATTTGAAAAAAAAAAATCAAACTGCTTTCACTGATAGCTATTGACTTTGAGCAGTGTAAATGATTGTATCATTTAACTTCATTTTTCAGAGTAACAGCAGAGTAATAGTATTACAATTCAAAACTGGAAAATTCTACACTATCAAATTTTTTCTTCATATTAAATACTTTATCTTTTCTGCCATGCCTAATATGGGGGGTGTTGCAAATATGAAACCTTTCCCAATCATCACTGAAAACCCTGGCTCATCTGCTTTTTTTAGTCATAAATAATGAGCCAGTTTGCATGATTAATACAGGAAGAAGACTTTGTACAAGCTGCATAGTTTAATTGAGGCATAAATCATGCATCTGGTTATAACTTAGAACTATTATAATAATAAATGATTATATTTTCTCTACTTGCTTCGCATGCTTGATATAAAACTAAATTAATGCTCGTCTGGTAGCCACTACATAACGGTGGTTGTAATCAGCTGCCAAGATGCTATTAATCTAGCTGACAGGTGGTTCTGAAAGTTGAAGTACCTATGCTTTTTAGAAATAATCATTAGCAAAAATTCACAAAGAATCCCATGTTCACTGAATAATTTCAAATCTGTGGTTAATTCTAAACACAAAGGTATTCCTACCTTTTCAGCACTGACCCAGACACACAGCTAACTCCCTCCCTCCAGATGCTTAGATCTGTGATTTAATGATTTGGCAAAAAAACACAGTGCCTTAGTCTTGAAATTCAGCTTTTGGAATCAGCTATATAAGATTCCAGTCTCTATTCTTGATCCAAAAACTACTACAAGGCATGTTTCAAAATAGGCCCTACTGTCTGAGAGTTTAATGGGGCTTTTCTAGCAATTAAGAAAACCCAAACCACAGACAAACACATACCAAATTGTCTGCTCTGGGAATTGTTAACAGAAAATTATTGAAATTCACCCATTGTAGTGCCCAGTCACTTAGTAACTTTTTTTTCTAAATGCAGGCATCTCATACGGATGAAAAAATCACTATTTTTTCAGAATGAAACTTTACTTTCTGGCTCAGGTAAGCTCCCATAACGATGCAAAAATCTTGCTTAGAAAAATGTTAATAACAGTTTTCATTTTTTTAGTAATTACATTCATATTTCACACTAAAAACCCCAAACCAACAAAAATTGTTCTCCAAAGCATTCCAAATTTTCATACTTCTTATGGTGAACTTGCTGGTTCTGCCTTATTGTCTGTAAGACTCCTGCAGCCAATCTTCCGTGTTTATTTCTGCCTTCATCCAAGTAACACCAAAGATATTGGACAGGAAGAACCTGAGAATTTTAAGATTTTCCTCTTTTAAGAGGACAGGTAAGGGAAGTAATGACTGTGGTATGTTGACCTTGGTGTACACCAAATGCCCAACAAGCCACTTTATCTCTCTTCCTCAGCAGAACGTTGGGTAGGAGGTGGGAGAAAATAAGATGGAAATACCCTCTTATGGATCAAGATAAAGACAATTTACTAAACAAAAGCAATGGTTACATGTATGCAAGGAAAGAAAAAAGTTCTCTATTTCCCACCAGCCAGGAGTGCTCATCCACTTGCTGGGAAGCATGACTTCAGAATGTGTAGCAGTTGGTCTAGAAAGTAAATATTGTAAGTATTGAATGCTCCACTTCCTCCTCCTTTTTCTTAACTTTTGTATTTGAGCTGACATCATATGCTATGGAATATCTCCTCTGGTCTGACTGGATCAGCTGACCTGGTTGTCTCCTTTCCCAGGATCCTGTCTACCCTGGACTACTGGTGAAGAGACAGTGCTGGTGCTCTGCCAGCACTGCCCAGCAGAAGCCAAACAGCGTCATTCATCAAAACACTTCTAGCTATTAACACATTGTGAGGGATCCCATATGCCCGTGTTAGTAACAATACCCAAATGAATTAAAAGTCTGAAGTCCTATTTAAATGGCACAGGAAGAAATTTGAAATTCTACGACTACTAAAACAAAGAAACACTCTCTACATAAATTTTGAGGGCTTGCTCTCCTTCCTTAAGACTCGAGTTAGGCTGGACTGCAAATGTTAAGACCAATTCAGACTCAAACACTGTGACTTACTAAATGCATTACAATACAACCACAAATAGCACCTGTTTTGATCAGCTTGGCAATATCTTGCATGATATCTGGAAATCTTACTCCTCAGTTTTTATCCAGTGCCTATCAAAATGAGCTGAGAAAGATTGGGTGCCAACCCCTACTTTCTAGCTTTTTAATTAACACACTTCAGAAAAAATATGCCTCTTTAAAGAAAGTATCCCTTTGTTTCAAGAAGCATTAAGAAATGCCAGGAATTCACCTTAAGATGTCTTGCAAGGATATCACTGTTAGCTAGAACTGAGTTGTCAAATACTGTGTTGCATATACCCTTTCTTTCAAGGAAAAGAAAATAAAAATTAAGCACCCGAAACATTAAAAATCTAGAGTATACATACTTCACCACACAAATCTTAAGTCAGAGATGAAAAAGGTTTTCCTCTCAATATTTTTAGTATCAAACACAAGCTTCATATTCTCACATTTCAGTCAAGGGTGAGAGCTTCTGTTACTATCCCTTTTACAGGATCGCTAAGGACCATTCACAGAGTAACTGACCACAAGGAGCAAGCAAACCCTATACCTCTCACTTGAAGACTTCTTTCCTCATAAGCCTAATGCAAATCTTAAATAAAACAGATTTAATTGACCTTCTCAAGTCCTTTCTAACCTCATCTCCAGGTCATTATTACATGAAAGGTACTATTGAGTAAAAGAACTACCTAATTTAAGCTTAGTCATGCAAGACTACACAAAAATCCGCAGCAATAAAAACCGACAAACAGACCAACCAACAGTTACAGTTGTTTTCCAAATCTTCCTATGACTACAGTTCCTTTTATGCAAGATTCTTTGATGAACTACAAGGACTTGATTCTATTGATTTTTATTCTTTTTTATTAAAGTTGAATAAAATAGTAAGATGAAATTGCTAAAGTAAACTAAGATTCAAGCATGGGACAAGTAACACAGGTCAAAATGTGTTATGTGTAAATGATAACGATCGGAAAGACATAAAATTATTTCATTAAAGTCACATCCATCAGATATCAGGATTGTAATGTTGCCTAGAATCTACTTTCTAGATTATTACATAATTTAAATATGAGAGACATAAAGGAATATCTGATGAGTTAATTGCAATACTAATAGAAATACTACAGACTTTTTAATGTACTTATAAAATAAAGCCAACAACCAAAGTGATAATTTCATAAATAAAGTAATTATTATGACTAAATTATTAACTTCTAGAAACATGAAACTGATGAATGTGGAAAGCTTCCTGAAGATATTTCCAGAATATATTATTTTCTACATCTACCTTCAGCTATAGGGGCGAGAAAATAAAAGATTATCACTTTCAACTTCCATCTAATTTTGTCCAAACATCCTCATGCTACATATCTATCAACTAAATAATATCTCAATTGTAATTATAAATTTTTAGCCTTTAATGTCAACTTTTCTGCAACATTCACTGGCATAATATCAATCAAATATATATATATATATTTATTTAGACTTACTTTCTTCTAAAACCTGAAAAAAATCCCTGCAAGTTTTTAAAACTATCTGTGACTAGAATAAACTTATTTCCAATTTATGGAGTTGTCCACAGTGCATAATAAACAATGTCTGCATATTCTGAAACCTAATTTAATATCTATGGATTAAATTTGTTGAACTTTCAAGTGAACATTACATACATAAACCTTCATATCAGAGTTTGTGTGCATGAACTTTTGTATTTATTTTCACTAGATACATCCTTCCTAAGCATCATTCACAAGGAATATAGCAACATTTTCAAAGCACCTATCAACTTCCATGTATATTACAGATAAGTAAGATTTCTCCAAATTAGCTATTGACCATGTTGTGATATATCTAGAATATCTCCTCAGAATGTAATTAATTTGATTTTACTGTTTCCATAGCCACAGTATTTACTGTAAGTTGTTCCAGTCTTTATTGACACAAGTAGTTCAGATGAACTCCAGGGGCACTGCATGTTATATTGTAACCTACCAAGTGCATTATAAAATAGAGCAAGTCAGAGTTCAAACAGTTCAGATTATATTCTAATTATCACAGCAATGTGAAACATGCATTAATTATGTCACACATCAAGTTGTATTGATTGTCTAATCACTTAACACTGTAAACCTGTGCCAAATGCATGTTAACAAATTATTGTCAAAAAGGTCAATCTTGTATAGCAAATTAGGTCATATTCCCTGTAAGTGGCACTACTTAACCAAATTCACTTGGATGGAGATATATTTACAGGCTCCTGTATTAGGAAATTAAGTGGTCTAATTTTTATTGAGAGTTCCTAGAAGATGATGACTGTGCAATCAGAAGGCTTCTTTAAGCAATTAAACTTGAACTTGGATGTTAACTTTTGGTATGTCACTTTGAAACACCCTGGTATGCATGCAACACCTTATTGGGCTTACTCAAATTTACAGGTCCTCAGGTAGTGAGAAGAAATGGAATTTAAGAAATAGACTTTACCTTTTCAAAAGTTTATCAGTGCTCCCAGATCTTTTTCTGAGAATGCCAATAATGGCAACAGCCTCTTTTTCTTCTGGGTAACAAAGCCTGAATAATTTTCTGCCAAGTAACACTCTGCAAACACTGAATAGTGTTCCTAACTTCCAAGAAGAAAGGGGAGCCAGAATTGCTCAAAAAGTATTTGCAAAATCTTAGCAAGATGCAGTAGAATTTAGTAACATGAAACAGCTGGGGGGAGGTAGGAGAAAAAAAGTTTCTCTTATACAATAGAGAAAAAGGAAATAACAAAAGTACAAAAAGTTTTCCTTATAAAAATTAATTTAAGCTTCTCTGAAGCATGTTACATACAATAATGTTGATTAACGACAGCTCTGAAGCTCTGAGGACATAATTCAAAAACAAATTTCTACTGGAGGAATAAATCTGTATTCACTGATACAATAGTTTTTCTAAAGCATCTTCTAAAAACGAGTGTATTAAAAAAGTCAGAATTATAATAATAATTCTACAAGTGAATAATACTTTTGTTCCATTCATTTAAATATTAAAAGTCTTGATCAATACTATATAAAGATAAATATAATTTCAAAACCATCATCTCTTGTTTAAGAGACAAGGCTGTACCAAAATATTATCACTCCCAAACCCCATTTTCTTCTGAGAAATGCTGGCAGCAATATGTTGGAAATAAGGATGGTTCAAGGTATCCTGGAAGAGTTTGATAACCTGATCAAACATAGCATATGAAATCATCTTTCTGAAGTACAGAAATCAATGCTTGCTTTTCAAGAAACTGTCTACTTCAGCATAAAACCAAATTTTGTGAAGCTGTAGCTTTAATAGACAGTACCTTTTTAATGGAATTTTAAGTTGTTTATATCCCAAAATTTATCCAGGTGTTTAAATATTTATAATTTGTATAATTAAAAGCACTCTTTGTTTTGTAATAAACAAAGAGGGTTTTTTTTTGTAAAAAACCCCAGGGTATTAATAAAATAAAATGTAATAATTGTAATAACATTGTAAAAAAGGGCAAGAACAAATTTTCTACATATTTTGATCATGAAAATAAATTAATTAGCACATAAAATGTACTTGCAGACAGACTAATTCTCTACCAAAGAACCCAAGGTATTTGGTTGTTTGTTGGAGAAATTCTCCTATGAAGAAAGGCTGAGAGATGTGGAAAAGTTCCGTTCAGAAAAGAGAAAGCCTATAATCTATTTATATTGAACATGAGGAAGAAAATCTTTTTAGATAAAGGTGGTGATAACCTGTGGTGGGTTGCCCAGAGAAACTGTGTTCAAGACCAGGGTAGATGGAGCTATAAGCAAACCGGTCTAGCAGAAGGTGTCTTTGCCCACGGCAGGGAGTTGCAACTTTACTTGTCCATTCTCACTCAAATCATTAAAGCATTCTATGACTTCTTGTAGTAAAGAAGTGGTTTATTCGATTTTCACAGCTAAAGACTGAAAGAATATGAAAAATGAGCTTTCTTATACAGAGTATCTTAAACAGATAGTCTTTTTATAAGTTCTGTATTAAGGAAGCACCAAGGTAATTTTTATATATATATATAACATAATTTATAAATATATATATACATATATAGGATCACACACAAGACTTCAGAACCTTTAAGATTTTTCCTTCTTTAATTCTAATACATGATTAATTAAAAAAAAAAGTCATAATTATTCTCTAGACATATTCTGTGGCAATTGATATGTGAATCACAGATCTGTTTTTCCTGCTAATATACACTCTAATTGATTTTTAAAAATTAGATATGTAATAAGCTATAATCAAGCTAAAAGGCTTTATTTCTATTTATGTCTGTGGTGGATTGACTTTGGCAGATGACCAGGCCCAACCCAACTACTCACTTATTCTTCCACCTCAACAGAGGAGGGGAGAAAATAAAACCAAAAATCTTGTGGTTCACAATAAAAACAGAAAGATCACCATAACACACAAAACCAAAGAAAATTGAAGAAAATGAATTTAACTTACTGGCAGCTAAAAATAAAGTAGGATGCTCAGAAACAAAAGAAAAACTAAATGACATTTTCTCCTCCTTATCTCCTCCCCCCCCACCATAAGGCAGCACAAGGGGATTGGGAAAAAAATCTGATGATTGAAATTGGAAGGAACCTCCTGAGATCATCTTGCACAGCCCTACTCTGGTCAGACAGGAACAACCATAGCTGGTAGCAGAGGATCATGTCCAGGCAGCATTGAATATGTCCAGTGATCAATGCCTCAGAACCTCCCTGGGAAACCTGTGCTCAGTCATCCTCACAATAAAAAGTGTTTCCTGATGTTCAGAGAAAACGTTCTGTGTTGTACATTGTGCACATTGCCTCTGGCCACCACTGAAGAGAAAACCAGTCTCCACTGCCTTTGTAGCCTCACTTCTGGTATTTTATGCACATTGATGAGATCTCATGGAAGAAAAAATTCTTTTCTTCAGCCTCAACAGTCTCAGCTCTCTCAACCTTTCCTTGTAGGCAAGATTCTCCAGTACTTTCATCAACCTTGTGACCCTTTCCAATTAGTTCATGTCCTTGCTGTTCTCAGGAGCACTGAAGTGAACAAAGAACTCCAGGTGCAGTCCCACCAGTGCTGAGTAGAGAGAAAAGATTACCTCTTTTAACCCAGGGACAGCACTCCTCTTACTTCAGCCCAGGATGCACGAGTTACACATTCAGCATTTAAAGTGCATTTGTGAAAAATACAAACCTAAAGGTCAACCTCTAGATTTTTAGCAAGCTGTATGGATGAAGGCGTATGTGCTTAATGTAGCATCATATCCAGAGTAATGACAGAAGAATCACTGGAGCATGAAGCCATAACTTCTAGAGAGTTAATCACAGTCATAAATCACTGCACCTCATTTTTTTGTTTTCTGCTTTCCAAGATGGAAGGGCTGACAGAAATAGATTTTATTGTTTGTTTACTGCATAAATTAAATTCAAAACACTATCACACCTTGTTAGTGATGGGGGAAGAAAAGCTAAATAGTTGATTTTACTTAAAGAGTGAATGTTTCATGAATCTGTTTCACAAGATAAAGGAGCATCTCAACTCAAGGTTGCTGGTTGACAGCCAGATTAGACCAGCTAGCACCCAAATTTATCATTATTCCTCACTTCTAAAGTAAGACTGGTGATGAATATCCAGGTCATAACAGAAAGATGTTCTAGTTGACAAACACATTCTTTAACTTGCTTAGTATTTGTACAATCAGCAGCAGAGGACAAGGAAGAATAAAAATGAAAGCCTCAACATTCTCCTTGACAGGGGTGAACTGACTGTACAGAGACACTAAATTGTCATTAATCTTGTTATCCTGTTTTGTGAATAACAAAAAGGAATAAATTGCATGCTATCTTTGCATGGCAAAAAACCCCAAGCCCAAACTTTCAATTTCTTATCTCTGCCTGCTAAATAACCTGCTAAAACAAAACTTTACTTTAAAAAAAGAAAAATATGCATAATTCTAAGTAGTAAGAAGAGCTGTCTTTGTATAACTAATGAAAAAAAAAATGAGTAAATGTAATATTTTAATGGTCATGCAGTTTTAAGTATAACCTTTTAATTTCAACTTTAAAAATTTTTATTTTATCAGCATACAGTGGAACTTACAAAATGAGAGAAGGGAATTTTATTTTCTTTTATGCATAAAGATGATTGTTAATTGCTTTGCATGAATGATAGCAGTCACAAGCTGTGTATGTGCTGTGAACACCTTCAGTAAATGGGTGTGAGTGGTTGTGTGCAGGAATTATGGGGTCTTTTTATCTTGGGTTTGTGACCCAGACAATGCACAGAGATAACTATCTAGAAACATTTCATAGTTATCATGATTAGATCACTTTTCTTCCTCTCAAAAAGTCACAAATATTTAATTCCCAAATTCCACTTGATAAAGCCTTTTGTCTCTATGTTCCTAAAGTTACAGCACACTTTCTTAGTAGACCAACTTGGTCTGACTACTGTTTTCTTAATAAGAAGCATCCTTAAGACAATAGCTGAAGGAGTATTCAAAATAATTTTCCAAGGTGAACTTGAGCATTGGTGCTTCTGTTGTCAACCAGCTAGAAAGTAAAAACTCCAGTGTTTAGGTGTTCAAAAGTGGACCTAAAGCTTTTGCCTTTTATGAAAGTAAACTGCAGACACTCATCACTTTTTTAATATGTTTTAGTAGCTTTTTAGGACTGGACAGCATTCTTTTTCTTCCAGTACATAAGGGTCATAGATGAATTGGCTCAAGATGACTATAGCCCTGTTCTCTTTGTTAGACTTTTCTAAAAGGTCAACTATAAACAGAGGAAGGACAAAACACTTCTTGGATCTACAGTTTCTATGGAGTTCCAGCCATCATATAAATCAATACAGATTTATGCCACTTAGTATCAAAAGTCATGCATTAATTATGACATCTTCAATATATTTAGCTTTTTTGAAATGTTTATATGAGGTCTGAACATATTACATCCATGGCTAATTTTCCACTAAATACTTAGAACAAAAATCAGGTGCTTTCTAACTCTTTCCTCCACATCCTTAATTGTTACTTCAATTATTTTTTTTTTCTTTCTAAACTTTAAAAAACGATTTAACATCTTTTCCTCAGCACAGAATTATACCGCTCCATTTTGATACTGTTTCAGTCTCAGTTGGGGAGTGGGGAAGAGGAGTTATATGGGGGAAAGAAAAACAAACAAAAATTCAGAATTCCTGCTACATCCCTGAAATCTTAATCTAATTAATGTGCAAAGCATATACAGAGGATAAAAAAGTACTTACATAATTACAGTCAGACTAAATGCAGGCTGTTGGAAATGTCAATGATGTCTGTTTCCAATTCTGAAAGATTGTCACAGAAGGGAAATTTGATATTATTTAAGAATGTACATTCAAGTTTTCCACATGGAAATGTTTATGCCAATTGAGCATTCTACTGAACAACAGGTAAACACGAGCTTAAGAGAATTGTTTTGTACTTTATTTCAATTTTAAAAGTGACATCTCTGACATCAAAACAGCACAGCATCTGCAAAAAAAAAAAAAAATTTTGCAGTGGGTTTCTAAAGTCTTTACATTAACTGCATGTGTTACAGAAAAACATTTAAATTTGCAAAACAAGGCTCAAGTGACAGGTATCAAAATATTGTGATAATTAAGGATGTTCTGTCTCAAAAGATTCAAAATTGAATAGGCTTACTGTTTCTTTGAAATTATCTTAAACATACACTGTACCATTGGACACGTGGAAAGGTAGAGCATAGATGTGGGTCCAACATACAATACATCAATAACTTGAGCTCTAAGTGCTTTTCCAAACGATTTTCCCAACATTTTCTAGCTTACAGTGACTAAATACCAGATAAAGACAATGTGAGAGCATGCCATTGCAAAAGAAATATAAAATTGCTGCCTAAATTTATATATAAACTTAAGATAATCTGATAAATGTTGATGATTAGACTTGCTATCAGATTTATCATTAGGAAGAAATACTCTCCCAAAATCTAACACTGTGTTTTAAGCATTTTTAATTTTCATCTGTACCACAAATTTCCTGCAATTATCTAAGATTTTCATTTAGGACGGGCACATGCTATGTTTGACCTCTGCTACAAAGTAGTATAGCTGCCTTTTACAGCATCTTTCTTTTGACTTCTAATTTGCTGCAGAGCATTCCAAAGTATTCTGTGATTGTTCATTAACTCTGTTAGATTGGACACCTCTTGCATTCTTGCTTGTGGTACCACAGGACAGGATGAGACAGCAAGGTTCATATGACAGCCAAGATGTGACCAGAGTCCAGAGGACTAGTTCGTGACAAAGGAAACAAGCCATCTGAGGATTTCCCAGGTTTTATCCTCGGTATCCTCCTATCTCAGATTTATGTCAAGCTCTAGGTCATAGATTTGAGAGAAACTGAAACAGGATCTTGTAACTTTTCATGTTTATATACTTATTGAGGCAGAAGTGTAAACAAGAAATTATTGCAGAGCTCCTTGTCACTAGAACACTATTAATTGATATTCACATTAACAATTTTCAACCCTCCAGGCTCCATCCATGGGGTTCACAGTGACTCACTCTGAAAAATGAAACTCTAGCACCTCAATACTGATTTTGCAATAAGGAAATAAGTCTGAACAAATTTATTAATTAAGCATGAATAGGAAATTTCATTCAGTTTCAGGAAGTTACATTTCTTATTTTACTGTCAATCTTCTGTTTTACTTATGAATGAGAGGAAGTAACTGCACAGGGTCTACAAGTGAAAGCTGAAAAAGCAGACTGTGAGGCACAGGTCTAAGTCACTTTTCATAGCCCCTCCCTTTTATTCTCATCTCGTAGCCATGTTAGTCCCTTTCCACACTGTTGCACTGACACCACAAGTCACCTTTCTATACATATGTGTGTGCATAAAGGATTTATCAAGCTCTTCCTAGAAAAAAATTCCACCTTCAACAAGTGAGGTTAAGATTCAAAAACATATGGGAGTAGAAAAACAAACATTGCAGCTGGTCTGTCTGCAGAAATAGGACTATTTATTTTTTATTTCTTCTTTTGTCTTCCAATTTCCTTTTGTCACCTGGGGCCAACATTCCTCTAACAATTTTCTGCATTTCCAGAATTTTGATATCTCAAGACTTGTCCCTATGAAAAGAAAACCGTCCAGGGAATATGTAATCCCAGACTTGTAAAAGCTGCAACTGTTACTTTATGGTGTAGATACAATTTGCTGTACAAAAGTAGTAAAATGTCTTTGAAATGGAAGCAAATAAAACCAGTGAAATGAGTCAGGGATCATAAACACAGGGACAGCTTTACTCACCCACCGTGTGTGATTCATTTTGTTGAGAACTGACAACATAACCTGAAAAGAAACCTTTTCCCTTGCAACAATTGCTGTAGCATACCTGTTGCATTCCTAAGATGTAAAAATGCTTGGTTATATCCTAAGAGTAGTTATAACACAAAGCCATAGAGACAATTTTAAGCTTTTGTTTCTTTGTGCACAGCTCTTTTGTTTGGTCTTAATTACTTCTGGTGGTGCAAGTGTCAATAACCATAAAAATATCAAACATGAAACACACGTCATCACATTTATTAATAGGTTGCTACACTCAAATGCACCTTGCAAGTTTTCCTCCATGGGTTGTCATTTCTAGTGGCATAAACACACCTGAGAGAGAGAAGTGCTTCAAAGAAAGCCTATTGAGTCTACAGAGGGCATCTGGCACAACTGATAATGTTCTTCAGCCTGAAAATCAATATAGGCATCATCCTGTGTTACTTCTATATGATTACAAATATATTTTTTGTCCACCTTTAATGATCACCTTAAATTTGCCACAACACTCAGATAAAATTAATGTCTAGCTTACTAGAAGAAAACCCCCATGTTTTCTTTTTGAAAGCATATATAAACCAGATACATGTCATACAAAGAAAAAAGTCATTTTATTGTGTACTCTCACAAATTGTCCATATTTGGAAAACTCCTGAAAGACAGAGCAGCTTTTTTCTTGGCAAAATACTTTTGTTCCCCTGGTAAACTATGTATGTTTTTCCTGTCAAATACTTGATGTCTGCTAATGTTAAACTCCACAGAAGTATCTGTTTAAATTCAAATTTTCATGAGTCCTTCAAACACCAAGAGATAGTATTTCTCAAATATTCTCATTATTAAAAAGAATTTTTTTTGAAAAAAAAATTTCCAACTACATTAAATAATTCTTTTAAAGTACAAACAAGTCTACGTTCAGAAAGGACTTGATTTTCCTTGTGAGACCCTTCCAACTCAGAATATTCTGCAATTCTGTGAAGGTAGCTTTGCACATGTCTTCAACTGCCCTCCACCTTCAAGAAAAAGGTATGACATAATATTGCAAGTACATTGCATTACCTACCTTCTATGAAAACAGAACTCATGGGGAACTGAACAGTAAAAAGTATGGCTTTACTGTCTACACACTTATTCAAGGACCTATATATTCTAGAAAGTGTTCTAAGGCTTTTCTAGGCAAGGATATTTATCTTCATATCTTATAACCCAACATTCCACACGTCTCCTTCAATGCTGTTCACCTGTCTTATACAGCTGCATCCCATTAGAGATGAGGCTCAGCTGCAGCCCCATCCCTAATCTCCCACAATCTATTTTCCTACAGTTAAATGCAGTGTAGACACATATGTTTATTTTCCTCACACAGAAAAACAGACATGATAAAAAAAACCCAAGATTTGACAGACTCCGGGCTACCTATCAATTTGGAGTCCCCACTCAAGCTTCCTGATTTTGAAGTGTGTACTTTATTTGTTGAAAATATATCTTGATCTTCAGGCCATAAAGCACTGGTACAAGCAGCTAAACAATAGTAAAATATCTGTGACAATTTTTATCTGATCCAATGATGCTTTTAAAAAAACCCTGACTGACACAGGACTGAGATAAAAACCCTAGGACATAAAAAAAAACCTTAAAAAATCATGAGATCTGATCTATGAAGACATGAGACTAAGTATTTATTTTTCTCCAAAAATTAGTGAGTTAGGAGGAAGACAGAGATCATCATGATTAACCTGACTGATCCTCTTGCATAGCATAGAACCAAAAACCTAAAACCAGCCAACCAATCAACCAACCAATCAACCAAAAAATCAGAGAACTTCATCTATTCTTTCTACACACATCACCCAATATTTACTTAATCTATAATATTAAACTTAAAAGGTCCTCAGTCTTTATATAAAATTGTCATGTGATGAATAATTCTTTCACTGTAGAAAAGTGGCTTAATTTTAATTAATAGTAATTATTGTTATAGTTTCAGTATCAATAAACGTTTCCATATTTGTATTCTGCACACAACTCAGGCAAGGTTTGTGCCTAAGGAGTAACGTGTCTGAATATGTCACAAATAATGATATCAATGACACAATAGTGCAGTTTTGCCTCAGAATCAATGTTAATTTGTTAAATTTTCAAACGTCCCTGATAAAGGGAAATTTTGCGTTGCAAACTGCAAATGTTAGGAGATTTTAATTAATCAATATTAATTAAAAATCAACATCTACTCAAGATCTCCTAATTCATGTATCATAACTCATATTATACTCTGATATAGATTAGAATTTAAATACTAGGTCTGTACCATCTTTGAGTTTGTACTATATCATAATAACTCCACTAGTCGTAGGAAATTGTAAACTATTATCTGATGCATGTACAATAGAATATTCCATAAGTACAGACAAAAAGTTTTAAAAGCATGTTAAAAAAAAGACTCAGATTCACTGAGAGAATTTTTCTAACTAACAACTGCTCTTCCTTATATACATTCATATTTCCTACTAACGTGCAATGAAATCATTTGTTCATCTTCCATAAAGTTTTCTATGCATACAATTCAGGGATCTTTCTTGTTGGCTGTCATGTGTATCACAGACAGGAAAGCAACACCTGCAGTGCAGTGTCACCAAAATACACTGAGATTTAGCTGGACAGAAAAAAGGAAGAATTCTACGACAACACAAATGCACGGGCAAGACTTCAGCCCAGAACAAAACTATAACAACATGCAGCTGTATAAAATAAGGCATAATATGGATAAGTAACATAAGGATAAGTAACAGCTCCTGCACTGGCCATGCCCCACTTGTAATTTTGATGTAAAACCCCTATGTATTCCAACAGTGTTTGGAAATAATTCACAAGATAATTTAAAAAATTATCATTTGATTGCTTAGTTATTATATTAAAATCCAGTAAGAAAATTAAATGCTTTTAAGAATAGAGTCTTTTATCATTTGGCTCACAAAAACCTCCTAGACTGCTGGTTTTTTGAATTTGGTGAATGGCTGTACATAATAGCACTTATTAGTGAAAAAACCCCAAATCCACACAAATATTTTGACAGCCTGTGAACAATACCACAATGAAGTAACAGTTTTGCTCTCACTTGTCAAATAAAAACATAAGAATCACAATTTATATTTAAGTTATGGACCCTTTGTTATATAAAGTTGAAGTGAAGAAATATCTTTAGATAGCTACCTTTTCATTTGGCCCAAGGTAAGAGATGACTCAAGCTGTGAAATTTCAGTTGGTAGATGGTTTTGGGTATTTTTTCTTTGACTATGTTTGGATTTTTTGTCTTTAGAACAAAGCAAAGAATTTTATATTCTTTTATTCACCTAAATCATAGAGCTTCCTACTACTTTTGAGTCCATCTGAAATAAAACAATTACAGAAAATTATCCATTTGCATGTATACTTGAAGAAACCTACAAAACATACATTTCAATGGCAGCAGAGCAAAGAGATTTTGCTTCTTTCTAGAAATCACCTACATCTTCTTTCAAATTTCCATATTTATTTTAGCATAATAAGCCTTGCTGAAAAAAAAATTATAACTTCAGTGAGCAAAAAGAAAAATGTGGAGATTTTAAGTCTTACATGTATTTATTTATAGGTGACTCAATAAAGACACAGAGGAAGGAGAAGAGGAATACATTTTGTGTAATTCTAAGTGGTTTCATCACCAGCTTATAAATCTTCAGTTAGAGGAAGGAAACATGACAAAACTGTATTTTCCTAATGAAATAATCCTAAATTCCACTGAGAACTGGTTGTTAAATTTGTAGTTTAAGATTTGATAAAGAAGAAGGGTGTGAAAGCTTATGTCTGATATAGGTTGGGGATTTTTTTCCAGTTATCACAGTTTAGCTGATGTGACTCAGTATTATTAAACAAGCATTTGAATAAAATACACAAGTTAATTAATCACTTAAATGTGAGTCTTAGTTACTAGATTTAGGGAGTGAGAACATGAAGAATGTTGTTTTCATTCACATTATACAATTTAGCAAACAGTATTTTCATGAGAGTTCAAATGGTATCAGTTATGAGTCTATTAATTCATTATCAGCCTTCATGGATCCTTCCCCCTGAACCTGGGAATTGGAGGAAAGCTCTTTCCCCTGTACAGGATAGCCTTTTTTGTGATCACTATGACATACTGTGCTTGAGAGATGGCGTAAAATTAATCTCTGAATGTGTGCTTATACCATAAAGTCATTTTAATTTCATGAACTGCACATAATTTTTTTACATTTTTGTAAGAGATTGACAGCTTGAATAAAAAAAATAAAAATAATTGGAAAACCAAAGACTTCTGAAACAAGGAGGTCACAAATAGTTACCAAAGTCCTGTGGGAATTGCTGGCAACAGGTCCGGCAGCAATGAGGAATGACAGCTTGTTCAAGGGCTACTCTGGCCACTGTCAATGGGATGGCAAGATTAAGTAAGGCAAAGGCCAGCATCTGTCTGTCCCTCCATCTGCCAGCAGCCTGGCTGAATTAACTTAGCACATGAGTCCGTGAAACATGCGTCAGCTGCACATCTCTCTGAGGGTCTCTTGATGTTGTTTCATTTGGATATGCATACTGCACAAATAGCACTCCAAGTCAGAAACACTCAGATTAAATAGGTTTACCAGCAACACAGGAGAGTGCCATTCAACACAATTTAGTCTTTTGGTAAAAAGAGGAAAGTGAAACTAAATGCACCTATCACAACTCCAGCCTTCAGAGCTGAATACTGTTTACTTTCTTATCTTGCCATCATCCAGAAGTGTCCAAGATACAATATATCCCCCAAGACAAGAATCCACAACATGGTCTTATTTAGTAAATAATATTGTCACCTACAACTCTTATGCTGCAAGTATGGTCCTCTAGCACTCCTGCATTCACCACCTCCAGAGGTAGGGTCTGCCCCTACCTCTTCCTCTTTTTCTCCTAAACCACTTCTTGCCTAAAAGAATTTAGCCTTAGTGCCTAGCTTCTCACCCACCACAAACTGTCTTGGTTGCAGTTTTTCAGGCAAGTTTCCCCTGAGATTTAACTCCCTGGTTCTGCAAAAATCTCACCCTTGCCCTTCCAAGGCTGGCTGCTCCCTAAGCAAATGCAGCCAAGACCACCAAAATAAGATCACCAAAATACTCCTCTTACAGCAAACCCAGCAGCAAACTGAGCCCCCCACGCTGGCACAAGGGAAGATCTCTAAAGGGAGGGCCCCAAAAAAGGAGCAGAAAGAAAAACAGGTGACTCCCAGGGCTCTCCCCACCTCCTCACAGCCCTCTCCTTGCCATTATGGACAGGAGATGACTCCCACAGCCACACTATGGCACAAGTCTGCTCTCCATCTCCCTGGCCCCCAGCTGTCCTGTGCATGGTATGAGCATCTGCTCCCCACACTAACAGCAATTTTCCAGAAGGTTCTATAGGCAACCCCAGCCTCGAACTCTGGCCTCAGCCTCCAGTTCCAGCCCTGGCCATGGCCCTTGGCCATGTCAGGGTATTACTCACCCCACAAGGGAGCCTTGGCAGGGGGCTGAAATGAAGCAGCCCTTTGCACGCCTGCAAGGGACATTCAGCTGCAGTCAGTGGAAGCACGGCAGATAAGTGCATGTTTTGCTCTCTGCTTCAGTGGAATTCTGGCCGTCAGTTTGAACATTGCTTCCAACACGTTTAAGGGAAGTCGTTTTCCCTAATTTGAAGCCACCCTAACAGCAGCTTCTTATGTCATTAAACCAATTATGTTATTGATGAATACATTTATCAGAGTCTCATAGGTTAAAAAGAGATGCTTCTTGTTATTAAGCTGTATTCAAGCACAATCAGTTTCGACTACAGTCTCTCACTTCTCTGTAAGAAGAAAATGTTAGAGAGGCTGGTGGCTTTTCTGTTTGTTTGGTGAATGTTTATCAACAGAACAGATTTCCTCAGCTAGTAGAAAACAGTAATGACTTGCTCATCCCCTAGTTTTCCCAGAAGGCTGATCATTATAAATTACCTTATTGACTGATGGCTCTGCAGAGCACCCTGTGCTTCAGTGGTCTGAGAAATGAACATGCTAAACACAGGTAAGGAGATCATTCACAGAAAATATTACTGCTGAACAGTCAAACTCTTTTATCCTGATGCATATTTTGTTTCCATTTCAGTTTTCTTGGTGGACAATTTTAATTTTTAGAGTCCTGGAGCACTGTGACTTTTCAATTTTCAAAACGAACTTTCTGAAATGTGGTTATGTGGACAGTGATATCTACAACTGCATACACACTTGTGTGATTACTTGTAGATAAGTTACTTGTAAATGTACTTACCATGGAGGTTATATCTTTGCATATTAAATGCAATTCTCAGGCTAGATAATATATAGGAAATAGGCAACGTTTAAATTAAGGCACCTAGAAAACTTAGTTGAATTTGATTAAGATTTTTATTCTTGCAATACATTAAGAGAACTGTTATCTAGATAATTCTAAAGTTACCCTTGAAAAATTCATTCTGTAATTGGCAAAATCATCAATATTCAAAGGAAATTGAAAACAAGTCTTCAGGATTTGTTCTTAGTAATTTTAATGTAAGTCACTACATTGAGAAACCAATGCTACATGATAAAAGTGGAGCATAGTTATCCGTACATTATTCCATAGTTCAAATTTAGACCTTGAATGTTTTGTTGGTGGATTTAATCCATACTTTGTAGTGTGAAATAAATCTTGCATCTCTGATGACATAGATACATTAAATATTATTCCACATCCTGAAAGTTTTGTGCTGTTGTAGAAGAGTTTCAACAGTGTTTTGGGGCTTCCTGAATTTTATGATTGTGACTAATTTTACATTTTTCAGAAAATATAACAGGGATTAAAAAGTGACATTATATTTCTTTGGTCCTTGTCAAGATTAACAATCCCACATGTATGGTTTGTGTTTAAGAATAGATTTATTTTTTGAGAAATAATTGTAAGATCAAACAAAATAAAAATTAGGGCCTTCTTTACATCTTGCTTTACTTTTCACAAACAAGGAACTTTATAGAGATATTTTTTTTTATTATTTATTAAAACTGTAAAATATTGTTAAGATTATATATATCTTTTTGTATCTAATATTATGAATAATACACATGTTAAGTACAAGGAACAACACCTGTGTTCATGATGATAAAAAAACAATGCAAACACCTCGGTGTGATACCAAGTTACAAAATTAAATTACTGCTGGCTTCAATACTTTAAAATATAAGTCACTAAATATAATTGAAACTCGTGGAAATTATTATGACAAAATATCCTCTAACATATAGTATATAAGCCAAAATTTATGTGCCGCTTTATGCCAGAAAAGTTTTGCTAGCCCAGAGGAATTAGCCATCCTGATTCTTGGAACACTGGAAGCAAATGATGTTTAGGATCTGATTTCAAGAGAAGTAGCCTGCCTGTGAGAATTAGGGACTTAAGTAATTTAATCAATGACTTTGATTATTCATGCTATTTCTTGGAGGATAGGAATGAAATTTTCAGCTCACTCTGGATTTTATCTGAAATAAAACTAAGAGTGGTGCATCTAATTATTGTTTGACATCTCAAAAGGAAATTCTGTAGTGACTCAGTTGTGCATACATATGCATCTAAAATGAAAGAGAGATTTAAAATTGTCATGTAAAACAGCTCTATATCTTATTTACGTTCAAGATAATGTTACCAAGACAACATTATTTGTAAAATGTGTTATAGATTTGCTTCTTCTTTTTTTAAAAAGGTAATTTAAATTTTATTTTTTAAGTAGAACATTAGTTCTCCCAGTTCATCCACTAGCTATAGTTTTGAACATAGTTGGGGTTTTTATTTCCTAAAGATTATACTTTAATGTCCATAAGATTTCACATACTCTATTTCCAGACACATATTATCATTACTAGAATACAGTATATTTGTTATGTTGAATTTTCCTAGTTGACATATATTGAGAAAGTGCAAAAGTGTAGCTAAATCTAGAGTAGTTTTCATATCATCTACAATAAAAGCATGCTATGGGGTGACCTAATTATATTTAATTTCATACCCAAGTTGATGATTTATTGAAGGGTATGGAAATTAACCATATTCATTAATAAAATCTTTTTTCAAAAGGCAGAACAGCATATTCTGTCCACATGAAATATTTGTCCAATCAAAGTGTAGACTGCCTATCACTTTAGTGACTATAGACTCATCAGCTAAAAAAAAAAAAAAGAAAATCAAACCCCCCTCCCCCCCAAACAAATATAATCAAACCCCCTCACATTCTTCAAAATTCTTTCCCCCAAAAATTAGAAATTTCAAACAGCTACAGACTGCAATGTCTGACTTTATGTACTTTTCTGAATAAAATGTACTGTTTCCTGCCCTGCCCACCCTGGCCCACCTTCTTCCCTTCAAAAGAGAAAGGAAAAAAAAA
>VXBS01003210.1:668594-741857 GCA_013400255.1 Sitta europaea
AAAAAAAATCCTCTCAAAAGAAGAAAAAAACTGTAGAAAAATGATACAGACATTGATGCAGACTTTGAGATAGAAAAGGAAGGGAAGGGAAGGGAAGGGAAGGGAAGGGAAGGGAAGGGATTAATATTGCACAGCTTTCTGGTCCTGGGTACAGGAAACTTGAAAAGAAGTTTTAGTTTAAAACCAGGCATCTTTGGCACAGAACATTTGAAACTGTGCCAGCTAAGAAAATGCCAATTCTTTTCAGCACAAGTTCTAGACTAGAAAAATCGTGTAAAATTATTGGCAAAAGTATCAGGGACCCATAACCTCTCTAAATACTATGCAGGCTGAAATACTTGATGCTATCAGTGTCAAGCAGGTTTTTTTTTACTTTCAGATACATACACATTTGCTACACGGAATACATATGTACAGCATTTCTCTCTAGATTTTAGCATAAATATAAAACATCTTATGGAAGTAAAGATAATTAATAGTTTTAGAAGTAGGAAAGACTGTAATGGTATTCCTCAAATATGCAAAGATAATAGGATTGGTCCGTGAATCACTGTCTGAAAAATAGTCATGGCTAAAATATTCTTTGGTTACTCTTGAGAATGTTAATCTATGACAGAGTCACAGAAAATACATGATGATAAACCAGATTGGAGATTCACAGTATATAATATATTTCTCGGTAAATGTCTTTATGCATACTCTTATGCCAGGGTTTATACAAAGTAATGAAAGATACCTCTCCTCCATGAAAGGAATTTAAACTGTTTTGCATGATAAAGGCTTGTGGATGAGTTAATCTTGACGTCCTGTAAGCCTTGACATTCACTCCTCCAGCACTCTAGTGTGGCTCAACCACACAAAGTGACAGCAGTTCTTGCAGTTGGGCTTCTCCAAAATTTTTAGGCAGAAACACTTTGTTATAAAAACAGGTGAAGAAGTTAATGAGTTTCAGATACATGTATATATGAACAACAAAAAAAATAAAAAAAGGTAGAAATTTAGATGCCTAAGAGAATTATAGAATCATAATAGGAATTATTTTGGTTTAGATCAATATGTAATATAGTTGGACAGGTTTTATGCATATTTTTCTTTCTGTGTACTATAATTTCAATTTAATTCTTTAAAGTTATTACTAAGTTTGATATGTCCCAGGCATTTTGCATTTGCTGCACTTGGGCAAGATATTGAAGAGATAGCTAGAGTGGGGAGGAGATTGCACCTCATTTTGGAGGCAGGCTTGTATAATTATTTAGTTGTTTCCCTGGAAAGAAGCCCACTAAACTGTGCCATTTTAGAGTAGAGCAGAACTCCAGTTTGAACATTTTTCCTAAAAAGTACAGAAATTGTGACAAGAACTGCTACTTGTTTATCTTCATCATTTCACTGATGTTTTCTTCCTGATCCCATGTATCGGAGAGTTAGTCAGGTCAAAGAACTGTAAGCTTTTTTCCAAGGTCTTAGACGTGTTCTGGTAGTCAAACCATGGATAGAGAGTGCAAAAGAAACATCTTTTCCCAGAGTGTTCTCCCTGATCTTCAGAACAATATCCATATGACACATCTGCTTGATCATGCTCCTGGTCATACAATTCAGGGATAATTTTCCATTTTTTATGGAGACTGTGGAGCTTTTACACTTTGCTCCAGCTTTGTTGGTGATAAACCACCTCATAGATGTAATCCCAGGCATTGATATTTATTTTGTTGGTATAAGGTAATAAACTGCATGTACTGATGCTGTAATTTTTCTAGTTAGATTCTGTACATATGTATATACATATGCTAGCTAGAGTTTATACTGATGTATGACAGTGCCTAGAATTAATGGACAAACATCCAAAACTGAGTCCCTTGAATATCATCCAAGCTCATCTGAAGCTGCTTCGAATTTCTCGTGTCTCAAAATAGGACAGGGAACTTGAAAGTATGTTTCCCCATCAGAAGTTACTCATGATTTCATTTAAGAAGATAGGTTCAAATTCTGCTTCCACACACAGTATTAAGAAGGTATAGTCTGTTTTAAGTTAAATTTAAAAAAAAAAAGGAAGTTACGTTTATATGACCCAGTTCAATAAAATACACCAGTAGCAGGAATTTTCAGATGAGTTTTTTCTTATTTACACTTAAAAGTTGCAACATTAAGTTGAAAACTGCCATTACACATAGTATAGCTGTGATGCATAGAATTAGGAACCATTAATGCATCTTAAGAAGCTGATGTTTTGAAGAGAAAAACACTACAATGTATTTTCAGTAGTTTTTAGAAGTTGGTGAAGTCTATGTACCCCTGTGAGAAACAGACTTCTAGAACTGAAATGTATAGAATTTAAAGGAATATCACATATTTTTACTTTCTGCTATACATAATTTCCATATGCTACAAAATATTTATACTGTCATTGTTAAGTATTCTGGTCCACAAAGAGCTTCTACCTTCTGATCATTACATAGTATTAAGAACAAAATTATTGTTTCACTATGTTCACCCAAAAAAAATTATTATCATTTACTAATTTTTGACAGTTCATTTTGTTTACCGTAACAGCTTTCCCAAAAGTGAATTTGACAGGAGTTTGGTGTGGGATATCTTTTGTTGTTTGGGGTTTTTTTGTTTGTTTGTTTGTTTTGATTTTTCTGTTAAATATCTGATAATTGGAAGGAGGGAACAAAACTTTCAGTAGTATATCCTAAATCAGTCACAAAACATTGTGAGGGAAAAAAAAAAGGTGTATAAATACTGAAGGTGTTACCATAACTTTGTCACTGCTGTGAGCACATTAATTCTCAGTGTTACAGATCCACCAGAGGACAATGAATTACTTCTCACTACCAGATGCTCCGCGGAACTTGGTTCACTCTATATTCCACAGACCAGTGTTAACAGTCACTACCAGACCAGGATTTACCCATGTCTTTTTCCAGAGCCAGAGTAATCAGTGTTTTGCAAAGCAACAACACTTTTGGCTCACTTTTAATTATTTTGAAATTCAAGCAAACCCCAAAATTTAAAAAGCTTTTCTCAAAACAGTACTGTGTTTTAATGGTAATTTGTTGCAGGCTGCTCAGCAAAGCCTCTCTGTTATAACATCACAGCATTGAGGCAGATTATGTGAACAAAGTGTTTTCAATATCAGGGAAAATAATATTTTGTCAGGATCCTGGCATCTGACGATCTGCATTTCATGGTGACACCTGTTTCATAACTCATACCCTCAAGTGGCTTCACAGCCAACAAACCCTTTTCTCTTATGGTACTCAGGAAATGTGCTTGGGTTATACATGGCTGTATTTCTAAAAATTGCAGATTTTCTTTAACAGGGGTACATAATTCTGTGTGAAATACAGACAGTAAAGGATAAGCTTAAATACAGGTGCATGTACACATATATGCACATAATGTAATAGACTTATACGGCAGAATGGCTTGGGTTGGAAGCAACCCTAAAGATCATCTAGTTCCAACACTCCTGCCATGGGAGAGGATGTCACCATTACTCTCTCTCTATATATAAATATAAATATATATATATAGGATTATATATAAATTTGAGGAAGCAGCAGGTGCTGTTTCAATATAATTTCATATGTTTTGTCATTTTTCCAGTAAAAATTAAAAAAAAAAGTTTAAAAAACGAACAAAAGATTCTGCTTTTCATTGCATTATGATATGTATTTTAGATGACATTGTTATTGCTTCTCTTTAAAATATTTTGACATATAATACTTGCTTACATACAATAATTGCTTTTGCAAATGTCTCTATTTCTAAAATCTAGTCATTTGAATTACTCCATTCATATATTATTAAAAACATGAATTAGGAAAAAATAATTATTTCTTATTTGAGTACATGTCTGAAGAACTGGTTTTTCTGTCTTTAAACATTCATCAGAGATTAATTATTTGTTCATGCTTAATAGAGCACCTTGGACTCTTGCAGTTGACATTAGCTGAAGTGACTTCTGTCAACTTTGACTGACTTCTGTTTGCCATAATAATACTTTACATTTACACAGCAGTTTTCATTCAAATGTATTTCAAAGTGCTGTGCATAGTGTGTTTATATAAGGGATAAATTAACCAACCAGTAAATTAGAGTTACCTCTGGAGTGAAGTTCTGCAGCAACTTTGTGCCAAAATCTTACATGGTCTTATTTTTTATCTTTTACATAAAATTTCATTGATTTTAAGGAAGCAGGGCATACAATTAAATTAAACTGTGGTTTATAGAGGAGGAAAGAGTCTTACTGCTAGGATGCTTGACTCCAACCAAGAAATGATCTTAGCTCCTTGCTTCTGCTACACACTTCCTATCATTCTTCCAGCAATTTGTTTTTTCCTTGGTCCTGTCACTGGTCACCACAGAGAAGATATTAGTGTCTTCCCCTCTTCTTCCCCTCCTGAGGAAGTTGTAAATGCAATGTGTTCTCCCCTCAGTCTCCTCCAGGATGAACAGAGGAAGTGACCTCAGCCACTCCTTGTATGCCACCCCCGCCCATCCACCTTTCACCATTTTTTTGGCTCTCCTTTGAATGTTCCCTAATGACTTTATACCTTTTTTTATATTATGGTACCCAAAACAGCACACAGGATCCCAGGTAAGACCGTCTCAGTTCAGAACAGAGTGGAACAATCACCTCATTTGACTTCCTGGCAATGAAGCCTGATGAATTACTAATAATAATGCCATCTCAGCTTTGATGACTGTTCATGTGTAAATAATTAATTACTTGAAATGCAAGCAAATCATAGCTAACTTTAGACACCTTTTAGTAATGAATAAGTCCTCTTCTACTAACAGAAAGATAATACGTATGATACTGAATTTGCAATGTACTAATAATATATCTAATGAAGATCATCTTTTACTTTAAAACATCAATATCTAGCTCAGAAATAATACTTGATTTACTTAATACTTTTCACAATTTCATTTTATTTTATGAACCCCTGAGTATGCAGAGAAATAAACAAAGTGTCTTGAGGTCCTGGCTGGAATTTCTAGATGCTGTATTAGAACAAAGTTCTTCATTGATATGTCATCAGATAATTGCTATAAGAGGATTTAAAAATAGAGAGATTATTCAGATGTGTAGTAAAACCAAGAAATAATATATTTTTTCATCTTGATTTTTTTTTTTTTATTCCAGCTTGGATAGATTATACTCCTTCATTGTGAATGAAGCATCACAAACTGTGTCAGCCCTTTTTTTTTTTTTTTTTTTTTTCCTTCAATGGAGTTGTTATTATTGGAATCTCTCTAAGCTAAACAATATAAAGTAACAAGTTGGTTCAGGGTGGGTAAAATCACTTACCACCTTGGGATTTTTTCTTTCAAGGATGACAGGAATAAAAAAATTCTTCAAAACAGGAACAGGGGAACAATTATTTTGCTTGTCTTTTGAAACTCATGTTTCTCCTGGCCTCACCTCAACATGATATGGCAGTGTTTGCTACTACCTTGCTGTACTTTACAACAAATTAAATTCTTTTCCTTAGCCTGCATTGGACTATTCTATAGCTCTTTCCGAGGAATCCCCGAAGTAATTGTGCAAAGTTTACAACCCCACATGAAATAGTACAAACTTCACAACTGATTTCAGGTCCAGTGGTGGAATGAATTTACAGAAACTAAAGAGTAATAGGCAGAACAAAGATGTTGGAATTTGGCCCACAGTAACTTCAGTGTACCTGCTCATATGAGTAAATATTTTCAGAACTGAAACTTTCTGGTTTTGTGAAATAGAGTGACCCAAAAGCCCTTGTAACATACTCAGCCCTTCTGAAAGCAAGCTGTGTAAGGGAAGAGTATGCAACTTCTAGATAGTCTGGGTTCTTATAAGTCCAATATAACAGTAATCAACAGAGTTGGGTTTCTTTTAATGCTAGTTGCACCATCATTCACAGTTATTGGAGTAAATAAACTTTAACTTCTTGGGCATAAGTGATGCTTCATATTCAGATTGTTAATTAGATTTAGTAATCCCGGGGATTGCTTCAAAATTTGTGCTGAACGTGTTCCCTGCTTCTCCATTTTAGGACATAGAGGAATTTCTTGACATAACCATGAACTGACAGTAAAAGTTTTCAATTATGTGCAATAAAAGTACCCAAAAGAAACAGAACCCTCTCCAATGTACAAACAAAAAATAGAAAGATTGTTAGCTTCTATGTATTATTAAAATGGTCTACACCCAAAATAAATTAATTCAAGAATAATTTTTTTGGTAACAAGTCTAGGAACTAGCTGTATCTTTGTATTGCAGCTTGCTGTGTGATATAATAGGAGGAAAGAGCCCCCTAATGGCTTTAACTTATCTAGGAAAATAAAAATAAATTTCACATTCTGTGACTTCAAGCTGTAAAGGAATGCAATATTAATTTCAAAAAGGTTGACTTAATCTTTTGAGGAAAAAGTAACTGAATCAGTTTAAAATTGCAAAAAGTCCAGATTAACATTAATAACATCAAAGACCTGAAAGAAAATGCAGTTTGTAATATGTAAACACTGAACTCTTTCTCATTTGTGTTTTTTTTATGCATTTTTATCTGGATCTGACAAAAGAAGATGCTTACAGTATTTAATGTGGAAATGAACAGCATATCTTATGAGTAGAAAAATATGACTGTAAGCTTAACTAACTGGGTTTCTGATTCTTTTCTGTGCTTTAAAAAAAATGTAAGGTTCAAATGAAATACTCCCATTGCAAAAATAAACACTTTTTCATGTTATTTGGAGTTTCATGGCTTAGATGTAACCTGACTAATAACAGACACTAATCTGGAGGGAAAAATATTTCTGTCTTTGAAATCACAGAATTACAATGATTTTTAATTTTTTTTCTAATCAGAAAATTATATGGCACATTTAAAGAGCAGTGGTACAGTGAAAAAGACTTTTCAGAGAGAAAAAGAAGATATTAATAAGAACTGTATGAAGGTTTTTGAGCTCACATAAAGTACTTTTTTGCTGGTCAAACTGCACATGAAATATACTGAAGCAGGCCTTAAGCTTTGTAATAATACAAAGCGAATTAGACATTCAATTATCTTAGCTCCTTATAAAATACTGTCTATGCTAGGTAAATCTAGCTCTCAATACCTATGTCTTAGTGTTAAAATTTTCAGTCAGGTAATTAAAATATAAAGGGTTTCTTTCCATTATTTATGGTCAGATTTTGCACTCTGACTCTACTATGCAGTGCTCACCTTTGGCAGTATTTTATGGAGTAAAATACCACTCAATAAAGCTATGGTGGCAAAATGTGCTCCCAAGAGTTTCAGAGGGAAACATCAAAATTGCTGATATTTGTGTATATAAGAAATAGCATAAACTCTATTCATATAGAAGATACAAGGTACTAAAATAGTACAGATGCTATAGTTTAAGTAATCCTTTAGTTTAGGGTCATCAGTTTAGTTCCTGTTTTGCCAGTGCATATTCATATGATACATTATAGAAGACAAACCTTCCCCTTAAGCATTGCATATTTTATCCATATGGTCACTTAGATATCCCCTTCAAAATATTATGTGTTTGTAAAAAAATCTCTATATACCCAAGGTTCTCAATTCTTATATGTCTTTTAAAAATTATAAATAATCATTTTGACAACTCCACTTCTCATTTGGGTTTCTGACAAGTCATTAATTATTTAAGTATGGTGTTTTATGGAAACGTAATAAAATTTCTTGGTAAAGGAAGAGAAGAAACTACTTTTCTGTAGCTGTGATTCTTTAGTCATTGGATAAATTGGATTACACGTTGGTCCACCTCCTAGCAGCAAGACCTTGTTACAGGCAGTTTCTTAACTGGCCAAAGTAATGGAACATTGTACTTAGCTGGGTCAAAGTCTACTTAAATGCTTGCATTAATAGATTGATACCTCTACTTCACCCTGAGGGAATAATCATAATATCTGGCATATGAAAAACTGCAGTTTGGAACAAGGAGCAGAGTGCACAAACTGATGAGGAAGGTGGTGCAAGTTGTCACAGCAGGAAGGAAGGTGCTGCTAATGAAGGAGCTGTCTTAGTGTTATGCTCCCATGGCCTGTAAACCCCCAGTCAATCAACTTCCTGACACCTCAAATCCAAAAGCTGGGTTATTTCAGATATAGTCTATCACCTTCAAAATCACAGTAATCTATCAGAACATATCACCTATGACAGCACAACCACTTAAAACACAGCTGAAGGAAATACACAGAAACTTTATGCAGAGCTCTGCAGTTAGGAGACAGTAGAGTCAATGTCATATCAAAACAGGCAATCAGTCCATGGGATGGTTGCTTCAAACATGAAGCACAGTGTAACAGAACATCCTAGGTTTCATATTTCAAGTCACAAGCCTTGATCTTCCTTTTGCAGGCAGAATGCTAGCAATAACTACCATATCTATAAAAAATGGCAGTAAAATGATAAATTATTTAAGGCTGACCATATTTGCTCAGCAGTGGCAAGCTTGCAGTCGAAAGACAGATGTTATTTCAAACTACTGACAAGCACTGAGAAATCCTTCAGGTAAATATTTTTTCTACCTGGCTTCAGAATATGTACACTAATGGATTAATGTATGGAAGAGCTTGTGTGCCATTATTATTCTAGACTGTTTAGCATGTGTGGGACAAGTTATATTAAAACATCATCCAAGTAGTTAGAAATAATCTTTTCTGCTTGTTTAATTCCATTCACCTAAAGGGTTAAGCATGATAAATGCAATGCACAAACCATGTCCTGTTAATTCTCTTTAGGTGTAGGTAAGAATTGATACATATTATCTGTGAGCGAAAGAAATACAAGTGCAAAAAATGCATTCTGAGAACAAATGCCAAAGCTTGTATTTAACATGCAAGATGCAAAGAGAATAATTCCTTTTTTAGCTGCTCAGAAAAGCAAATGATAATTTCCTTACCTGGAAGATCAAACTGTATATCAATAATATGTGAGGTAAGGGGAGAGAATGAATTTTCGTCTTCTGTAAATAAGCCTTTCTTCGGAGAAGCAGGACATGAGAGATGCAATTTTAAGTGAAACGAACTATTCCAAGATCCAGTCTGTCATCAGTTGCACTGGCTTAGAGCTGGCATCCTCTTGCAAATGAAAAAAGGGTAGCTCAGCAAGTTCTCCACTGAAGGAGCTCAATATCAGTGTTATCAGGCACCAGCTGTCACGCACTGATGCTATAGTGGGTACAGTCTCCCTCTATTGCGTGCTTTCTCTTGCTTGCTCTCCCTCTCTCTCACCCTGACGTTCACTCAGCTCTGAATCTGAGCTCCTTCTGCTGCTGTATAATCAATCTAGCCTGTCTCAGTCTAATAGGCCTCTCTTTAACCAGCCAATCAATAGCACAGATTCCACTGCTGCTCCCCAGGGTCTTTACCAGGAGTGGTACAAACAATGAGAGTTTGGCCAGCAGTGTAACTAAGTATTTTTCATTATTTTATTCTCTATTAAAAAAAAATTGTTTAGGAGAGCCCAGGTTCAAAGCTATCTTTCTCTGTGTTTTTCATGATAGTTATATAAACACACACATTGCACTGCAGTAGCATTCTGAACACTTTAAAATTTTTACCCATTTTACGTGATTTAGAATGCATATTTAAAAAGAAAGAAAATAAACACACACACGCTTCCCCCATGACCCAGTCTAGAAATGAACCTGCATGGCAAGCCTCAGAGTTTGTATTCTGAAAAATCCAGTGGTGTGTTCTGTAACTGAAATTGTTTATGGCAATCATGGAAATGTAGCATAAACCAAGAATCAGGACAATTTGGCTTCACAGACTGTGTTCCTAACCCCTGTCAGCTTGAACTAGCTTCTTTCCTACACTGTCTGTGTTCCACCTTGTGTGTCTCATGGGAGGTCATGTGGGTTTTATTCTTTCTTTGTTTGGGGTTTTTGTTTATTTCTTTGTTTGTTTGGGTGTTCGTTCTTGTTTGCAGGGTTTTTTTTAGAATTTGTATGGAAACATCATGGATTCAGACACAAGAGGTGAAGATTCACATGGGACAGCTAGAATAGTGATCAGAATTAACTAATAGTAACAAATATCTGCTGTATGCTATGAGCATGCCTTATTTTACTCCACACTTCACTCCCCACATACACAAGAAATAGACTGTCTTTTACCAGGCAAAAACAAAATTTCAGGAAGGATATTGTGAAAAGTAAGTATTTTTACTGCAACAGACTGGCACTCTTTTTCCAGTTTTTACAATTGACTTTTGTTTTATAATTCAGGGACACTAAATCATAAGGACATTGATATAAGGCCTGATCATTCTGGTCACAGGTGAAAATTATGAACCAAATCTCATGCTCAGGCAAACTGTGTGAATGTACCAACCATCCTCCTAAGTCCAGAAAGTAGATTGCATCAGTCATAGGTGTTTCATGGCAGGATATTGACATTATTGTATTTCTGTTCTTATTGCAAAACAACAACTAACTAAGAAACATCAAGAATTCCATGCATTTGTTTTTTTTCTAGAGAACCTACTGTCTGTCCCACCTTTGTTGGTTCCTTCATATATGATCCTTGCAGAAATTCATCTGAATCCAGAAATAAAATGATGGCTTTGGTTTTCTACCTCTTCAGTGTTTGGACTATCTATCAGCCTAAGGATTTCTCAATAGTTTTATTGCATTAAGACCTTGTAAATGAGGTCCTGTCCTGAGAACAGAAACTTGCAATCCAGCTGTTTATTCCATGGCTAAAATTGCCTCCTTAGAGTTTTAGCATAGGTCAAACCTTTTACCAAAGTATGAGAACTATAGTATAACATCAGAGTCTGGCATAAGCATAAGCAAGTAATTGTAATGATAATTAGTAAGATTTTCTTGTGACAACCTGGTTGACAGGGATTTCTATTTCACTCATGGGATTTCTTGTGTGATGTCTTAGGAGTGGTCAAAAACAGTTGCTCCTTTCCAGTCCCATTATCAAAAACTCTACCACTAAATATATTTTCAGACTCATACCAGATAGTTTCTGCCTTATATAACCTACCTAGCAGACTATCCAGACTTCTTGGATAAACAAAAGCTGGTGCTACTAAGTCATTAATTTTATGTAAGTGTCTTGAATTACTATTCTGAAAATTATAATCAAAGACTGAAGGGGGAAAACAGCAAGAAAAAGACCAGCTATTAAACTGGAGTTTGCAATATAAGGTTGTTCATAAACTATAAGAGATACCTCTAAGCCCATTCAGAGAAACAGAGCTATCAGGAAAAATTCCATTTACTCTGAGTGTTTACACAAGAGTATGTGTAAGGTCATGTGATGACAGAATATAACAACACATTTATGCACTTAAATATCTTTCAATGTACATACAAAAAAAACCCAAGGAAACAAACAATGAAGTTGTATTATTCACAGCAAGTTCAACTCATCCATTCTTCATGTGAAATATCACAGCATCAACTAACAATCTCTGATTTCCCAGATGCATATGCAATACCTCATTAATTGCAGCCTACAAAACACATTTAACAGATGTCTCAAGTGTTTCGAGTGCTCTGGATCAGCTAAGTGATTTTCATGGATACAGAAAAAGATTAACATGAGAAAATAAAAGCAAAGATCAACAGAATTAGGGTCACACAATGCATGAATGTAGAGGTGGTGGTGAGTGTGAGAATCTGTACAGGCCTGAAGGATGGAAAAGGGACAATTTAGGGTGTTCTGCCCTTGAGGGGAGGGTGGAAGCAGGGATGTGTAGGACAGTGCAAGGTGTTTTGTGGTTGTCAGAGAAAAAAGCCAAGTGACACATGGTGTAATGAAATAGATGCTTAAACAGGAGATTATAAATAGGGCTAGAGATAGAGAGAACACTTTGCATCCCTTTTATCCTGACTACCCTTCTTTCACACAGCACAGACCGAGGGTTCACTTTTCTACAGAACCCTGTGCAGATCCCATTCATGGAGAGGTCCTTTTCTCCCTCATGCTGTTGCACTCTTTATTTTGCATAGCACAGAGAACCACATACCACCTCCTGACATTTTGCAAGGTTATCTCTGTCCTTACACCCAGCAGAACAGTGCAGACTGATGGGGGACATGCCAACCGGGGACATTCCCTTAAAGCAGCTGCTCACACCAACATTTGGGCTGCTCAAACCCTAAGCCATGGGGCTGAACAGAGCAGACATGGATTATCCAGAGCCACTGTGTAGAATACAGTGTTATCCACGGGGCTCCCATTACAGATGGGAGGAGCATTGTTGCACATATTGGAGCTGGAGCTCACTTTCCAAGTACCCATCTGATTTTTCCTTCCTGACTGCTTTCTGCATCTGATCTAATCTACCACATGCAAACCAAACAGTAGTTATATTGAGGTACTATTGTGAAATTGTGCATTGTGCAGTTTGATATTTTAGTGTCTGGTTTTTGTTTCCAGGCAAAGTCATGATTGCCAGGGTCACATTTTAAGAGGATGATTGTGAAACTCAGCAACTGGACTTTTATATAAACACTATATTAATGGTTTAGAAACTATTTACTGAAATATTAATTGTATTTTAAGGATAGAAATGTTATCACAGAATTGTCTAAAGGTAGCTTTAGATTCTACATATGCTCTATGGAACTTGTGTTTGTATTGAATGTATTTGGAAATATCTCTTTGGCCTTCATGTCAGTAGTGAAGCATGATAAATTGTTTCAAGAATGTATTGATACAACATACCACAGCATGATGATTTTGAACTGCACTAAACAATGTCAAAGTAGCCTAGATAAAAAGGCAGCCTTTTACACTTTGTTAAGCTCTGGGAATCCATCTGGTTTTCACTTTATTTTGGTTGCTTTGGAGAAAATGAAGCAATTATGTCATAAAACACTTCTCTTTGCAAGCACCATGTTTTTATATGTTATCAAGTGGAATTCTATAAGAGAAATTGTTTTTTCACTATTTCAGATTTAATTAACAAAGAGGAAATATATGTGGTTCCTATGTCGTGATTCCAAAAATAACCAAGGCGGTTCTTCTGTATCCAGTGATTGAAGGAAAGTCAGAATATGGAATATGCAGCTCCAAAAGACTACATCTTGTGAACATCTAATAATGAATAGCAGATTTTCCTAATCATAGAGGTGCCTCAAAGAAAATAAAAAGTCAGGATTCATCTTTCCTAAGTAAATTCATTAATTAAATGAGCTGTCAACATTGCACCTAAACACTGATTCTATTAATTTTACTACTGCTGGGTGCATCATTCAGGTTTCAACCTCTGGAAAGACTTACCACATTCTTAAAATGGCTATTCAGGCTATTCACAGGCTTGAAATTAAGCACTGTGTATTCATCTATTCAATGTATAAACATAAAAGAATATTTATTTTTACTGATGCTTGAGAAAACTATTTTTGACAGATGGGGAAAAAACTATCTATAATTTTTTTAAAAATTCTCAAATGTAAATACAAGATTACTGAGGATAAATTTTATCAATTTTATTTCATATTTCCTTAGAAAAAATTCCTTTCAGATCTGGAAGGGCATGCTTAGGAAGGAAGCCAAGGTACAGGATCTGAGATAAACATGAAAATTATATTTAATTCCTTGTGTTCTATATAGTATCTGTCATTATCCCTCAGTGGTGCTAAGCAATAGGACAAGCGACAATGGGCAGAAACTCATGAACAGGAAGTTGCACCTGATCGTGGGGAAAAAATTCTTTATTGTGAGAGTGATTGAGCACTGGAACAGATTGTCCAGAGAGGTTGTAGAGTCTCTCTAAGTGGAGATATTCAAGAACTCTCTGGACACAATCTTGTGCCACATGTTCGACGATGACCCTGCCTGAGCAGGGAGGTTGAAGCACTGTGGTCTCTTTCTTCATAGAGCAGGGAAGTATTTTACAATTTAATTAGATTCCATTTTCTATTTCATGATTGTCCTAGGTTGAGAAGGAAGTGAGGTTTTTTGGGAGGTTGTGGTCAAACCAATCATTGCTTGGATTTGAATATTGGCACCTGGTTTGGCCACTGAAAGTGTGCACCACCTCTGAGAACACACAGGGGTTAAAAGAGCAGAGAATGCCCAGGAGATCTCTCTTGGTTCTGGTCCGTGAAGGAGGGCAGAGCTCCCCTGCCCAGCTGCGGGCTGGGTGCAGGAGGGGAAGCCATGTGGCCAGGGGGAGGCTGGCCAGAGCCTTGGGCACAGGAGAGGGGTGAAGGATTTGCAAGACCAAAGGGTGGAAGACAGAGAGAGGTATCGGCCCCCATCCCCCGGGAGAGAGAGAGAGAGAGTGAGCCGGTGCCTGTGCTGCAATGACTGTACTGTGAGAGCAGCCCCAGGCCGGCTGGGAAGTGGGGGATGCAGCCGAGAAGGTGCCCAGCCCTTGTGGGAGTTCTGGGCAGACAGAAGGGAAGATTTTAACCCTTTCCTTGAATAATGAAAACCTTACAAATACCGATCCTCCTCGATCTGAATGAGAGGAGAGAGAGGAATGGAAGTCTGTGGTGCAAGTGAGAGATGCCAGGAGGTTGAGAAGAATCCCAGGTGGGAGGAGATGAAGGAGTGGCCTTTGGCTGGACTCTTTTCTTGTATGGCCATGGACAGACCCATTTTTCCTGTGACGCAGAGACTGCATTTAGGGGGAGGCAATGTCCTGAAGCCAAGGAAGTGCAGAGAAGCAGTGGTGTGAACAGAGACGGCTGAGGAGGGTTTGGTGGTGCCCTCTGTCTCCAGTGGAGAGGAAGATCTCTGTTTCACGAGGCCCCTCGGCCCCAGGGGGTGAAATTGCGGGGGACTGGTGTCCCGAAGCTGAGAGACTGTTGCTGTTTTGGAACTGGGCAAAGCATCCTTAAGAGGCGAGCCCTAAAAACAGTTCTGATTCAAGTACACTGGTGAGAGCACTGAACATGGAAGGAAGATGCCATGGGTGCAAATGTTTCTCCAGGCAGTGCCACGAGTAACATGGAAACACAAGAAGTTTCAACTGTGTTTCCAGGGGAAGTCTATAGTGCAAGGGGAGACTCCTCTCTCCCTGATGGACTGAGAGTTGATGGTGATAAACTGAAAGTTGATTATCTGAGAGAGGGGAGGAGGAGGAATGTATTTGGAGAGTTTTCATTCTGAGGTTTGTTTTATATATATATTGTAGTTAAAAAAGTTTTGGTTTTTTTCCCCTTTATTCCTAAGGTGAAGCCTGCTTTGCTCTATTCCTGGTCACGTCTCACAGCTGCCAGTGGGGAAAGTGTATTTTCATGGGGGCACTGGCATTGTGACAGCGTCAAACCCTGACAATGATATAGAAGATAATATTTCAGTTTTGGAGATACTCAGTTTTGGTAAACATGCTGAAGAATTAGAGAAGGTAAATATCCTTTATTCAAGACTTTGACATTAGCCAGGATAGTGTCACAACCTGATATAATGGAATACATGTCCATAAATCAAAATATACCTTATTTTCTATCTGAATGCTTTAGTGAACTTCAGGGTGAACATTGTTATAAAAGTGCAAACAAATTTAAATGAAATTATTTATTGTCATCACTGTTAATATTTATAATATCATTGTTTTCTTGGTCGGACAAATAATTCACTAGAAAATGATACAAAACTAAATATGTAGAATTTCTAGGACTATATTTGTCTTCTCTATGCACAGATCATCCACTCCAAATTTATAAACATTTCTCTAGGAATTTACCGGATCTACTTTAAATTTATGTCTCTCTGTCATCTATTTACACTGGGAATTGGTCTTTTTTCACAAAATTCTGCACCTTTAAAGGCCCACAGTGATGTCAATGAATGAAATGGGCCATTCTCAAAGCCTGATGAAATGGAAAAGCTCATAACTAAACACCTAGACATTTTTCTTCCTCACCAAACACCTAAATATTTTTCTTCCTCTGAACATCATGGCCACAACTAATCTACTCTTGGAATGTTTGTAATAATTTCTGAATGTTGCATAAGCATTGTTTGGAAAGAGTTAGCCTAGGTCAAGATTTTCTTAGACATCTAAAAATACAGGTAATTATTGAATTCATCTGTGTAAAAATTCCTGAGTCCCAGCACAATAGAATTAAGTTTCTCTGAGCTTTTCAGCAAAACACAGAAAAAATAATGACTGTATTTAAAAATAAAAGTATCTTAATGAAAATTCACAGTTGCCATAGGGCTGTATCTCCATAAATTAAATATATATATGGAGACACAATTCTCATTGGAAGTAGTTTCTGTTCCCTAAAAGACTGATAATAGTGAAGTCTGAAAGTGACTTATATATGAGTAACCTATATACACCATTAAAATATTTTTAATCCACCAGTACGACCTTCAGCCACTGACCGAAGTTCCCAGCATGACAATTGATTTTTCTTTTTTTTCAAGTTCAGAATGTTGTTAAAATCAAGAATTAAATACTCTCTCTTCATGTCAGTCTTTGTCCCATGTCTTGTTATCCATGCCTGTATTTTGGAGCCTCCTAGGTTTCCATTTCTCTAGGCTCTCTTAAGCTATCTTACATTATCCTGGCATGGTCAAAAATACCCAAGTCTGAACAAAATAACTATTTGAGGCTACTATGCCTCTAAAACTAAGCTTGTCCTGTAAAAAGGTGAGTCAAAGAAATTAGCTGGGAAAAAAATTCTGCAGTAGTTAACCTAGTTAAAAAAACCTGAGGTTCAAAGTCACAAAAACCTCAGTTCTGAGGAGCAGCAGTTTGATATAAAATCTGAGACATGCCTCTAGCAATAACCACAGTATATGATGACTGCCAACTACAGAATTTTTCTCACAACCCATATTCTGTAGCTTTATTATTCTTGATACTGAAGACTTACAAAATATAGGTAAATTAAATGTGCTGTTATTGTGTTCAACCAGCTCCCCAATGCAAGAGATACACAGTGAAAAACCTTTTCAAACACAAAGCAAAGTGCAGCGGCCTCAGAATATTAAAAACTTCTGGTGGGGTGCAAAGTGCATTTTCATTAAGGGTCAAAAAATATAGGGTCTTTTGGTGGCATTATGCTAAGTAACATTGTCCTGCAAGGCTTAGAAGGACCAAACTGGGAATAATTTTGAAAGGAGAAATTTAATAGTACAAAGGTTGAATTTGCCAGGAATTTTGAAAGTTGCTTTTTCTGCAGTAGTATTCACTACTGGACTGTGTCCTATATCATCTTGAGCCATTGATGATGTTTGCCTGCACACACTCAATTCTCCCCTATTATGGATTTTTTTGTCCAAGAAGGATTATGTATTTTAATTGAATTTGTGTTATTTGGAGCTTGATAAGAACTATTGATTTGTTTTGAGTAGTGTATTATGTACATTTTCATACCTTTTCACAACAAATTCTTAATAACAATGAACTGTCAGTGTTCAGCTTTTTCTGGTTTTAAAATTCATATCCTAGTTTCTTCTGGGTAATGTAAAAAGATTAAATTTCAGAAGAAAATCTATATGGAGGAAAATGTTGATTTAAATTTCTTTATCTTTTATTATTATTAGTGACACTGCAGTAATGGTAGTTGAGATGCTATGTACTGTACAATGCTTACTTACAATACACAGTACAGTCTAAATGATGACTTTAAGTTGAAAATATGCTTACTGCACAATGAGGAGCAAAATGTAATTAGTGTTATAGCACAGATAATATATTTCCCTATGCTTCTGTGAAATATTTATTGCAATTTGTAATTGAATTAGGCCCACAGAATTTTGCTTATGTGCATTGAAAAATTGAACATCCTAAAAGATTTTTTTGTTGGGGTTTCAAATTCTGGCAAAGAGGACTATCAAAAACATTTAGCTTTAGCCTGTGAGATTCCTGTCATCCAATATTTAAACTCACAATATCCAAATATTTATCTATTGAACAATGGACACAACAGAAAATGCTCCAGGCAGAAATGCAAGAGAAGCTGATAAAACACAGCTAATACTCAGAATTGAACTCTGTATTATGTCATCAATTTGAATAGAATATGTAATTTTTCTGGTGTATGCAAAAAAAAAAAAAACTTAAAGGACCTAAAAGAAACTATAAACAAATGAAATTCTTTAAAACAGATTTGGAGTTTATTTTTCTAGCTTGCATAGAGAAAGCCCAGGGAAACATTACCCTGAATTGCTAATGGATGGCAGAGTTACAGTGCTGTTGAAGACAGTGTTTAACATGTGAATGCCACGCTTGCAGTGAAGCAAGAAGATAATGTACACAGAGTCCCACTGTATTTCCTACTGCAGGAAATTATGTGTACTGAGTAGCAGAGAAGGCTCTAACCAAATGGCATAGAGAAACTCATCCTCAGTCATGCTTCATTGCAAGGACTCTGACATTTTAATTCCTGAAGTCATATTCATAATCTTTCTGATTTAAGACAGTTTAAGTTTTTCTCTGAAGTTCACTAGCAAAAAAAAAAAAAAAAAAAAAAAAAAAAAAAAAGAACTAAAACAAATAAAATACTACAACTAAATCAAACAGAAAAAAATCCACAAATATATGTAACATGCCAGTCATCTTTTAAATTGAACCACCTGCTAAATAGAGTAGAAATTACTTAACAAAGAGGTCAGATGATAATAAATTTCAATGTATTTGCAAATACTTATTTTAAATGTAGTTAATACTAAGAAACTTACAAATGTAAGGTTACACATACATCTGAACCACATCCAGTGACTGCCGTCGTCGAACCTGAAATACAATTAAGTGTAGCGAAAATAAGATAAACAGGATTTTGATTAATTGACTAATTTTCAATCTTAATTAGTCACCATGTATATTTATTGTCAAAAATACCTACTTTTTACCCTAATCAGAAGTATTCAGCACAAGATTCACAACTGCCCATCAAGAAAATTGATAGAAGTTCAGTAGAGTTTCTGGGCAGCCTAGAAGTCTCTCCAGGATCTAAACTCTACTCAGTTATGATGGATTTAGATTTTGATGTAATCAGAAACAAAAATGCTTCTTCTTGTGCAGTGAATGGCAGACTAGTAATTAACCCAGATGAGTAATAAGAAATAAATATAAAAAAGTAAGAGCAGTGTAAAATATGTGAACTTCTCTATTTCTTTCTTGGAGACAGAAAATAACTAAACTTGCTGTTTTTTGGTTTTGGGTCCATCTTGACAAATTCTGCTCATCTGTCTACATTTTGCCCTCAGAATGCTAGTATATATTTTCTAAGAGAGTTCTTTCCTTGACTGAAGAATCATTGTCTTAATGGGAATTCTTATGTTATGTGTCAGGACCTGGAGTTCATTTCCTTCCTTCTAGGAATTTAGATGACTGCCAGGTGGTCAAGTAGAAAGAGCTGCTGTGAAGAGCTGGGAGAAGTCCCAGGAGATGTTCCCTTCCACCTCCTTGGCTTGGGACCTGCCTGCAAGACCTCCTGTAAGCTGCACTGCACCTGCTCTGGCACTTCAGATGCTTTTATAGCTTCCTGATCCTATCCCGTAGGCATGACTTTTCGATCTTGACTTTATCTTCTTACTGTGTTCTTATTAAGTGATTGCTGATCCTGCATATTGTCTCAGCACCATTCTCCTTGCTCAGGCACTGTGGACTGTGACCATACTGGTGAGGTCACTTTCCTGCTGGCTGTGAGGGATTTCCCTGTGCCTGACTCACCTTGCTTTGCCTCTTCTTATTGCTTGGTGACAGATAGTTCAGGTGGGAGACAGGAACAAAGACATCAGCTCAAAAACAGTGCCTAAAAAAAGCAGAGCTGAACCCCCATTGAGGTCTGTTCTGGCTTTTTGCAACAACTTTAATCAGCAAGCTGACCCTGAGTCCAGCAAGGTAATCTTGTGGAAGGGGAAAGTGCACTTCTGGATCTGGCAGTATGTTACCTCATCATTTCACTGGAGACAGTAGCAAACAAATACTTTGTATGCCATGATTATTTTTAAGTTTCTTTTTTTTTTCCAATTTTTTTTTTTTTTTTATTTTCAGCTTTCTTTACAGTTATAAAGGGCAAGTTGTTTGCAGTCTGATTTTTTATTTTTTTTTCTTCATGGAGATTGGTAAAAGGTTTATTCTGTTCTCCTAGTCAAGATCCCCTTAAAGGTATTAAGGTGCCATTCTTGGTGTGTGGGTTTTTTGGGTTTTTTTGGGTTTTTTTTTTTTGGGTGGGGGGTTTAATTTTATTTTGTTTGTTACTTTGGTTTGTTTGGTTTGGGTTTTAGGTTTTACTCCCAAAATGAGAAAAACAGAAAAAACAATGAATAAAATTACTGTAATAGCCTTATAATCTCCTTATTTCCTTCTTCTCTGTCCCCAGCCCTCCAAGGCTCACTCTCTGCAGGCAGCCCCATCTCTTTCAGCCTCTCATACGAGAGATGCTGCAGGCATTTAATAATTTTTATGGTCCCATACCAGACACACTCCAGTATTTCCACGTCATTTTTCATATTGTGAAGACCAAGAATAGACCCAGAACTCTAGGTGTGACCTCACCACTAAAGCAGAAAGAATGATCACATACCCTTGACCAGCTGAGAGTACTGTAGTACAGTTCCAAATGTTGCCCTTGCTAGTGGAAGCATCACTGGAACATGTTAAATGTGTATTCTTCCAGGATCCTGATGTCATTTTCTTCAAGGCTGATTTCCAGTCTATTGTTGTCCAGCATGAACTGCTGCAGGGTTCCAAATTGCCCATTCTGAATGGCAGCACAACCATGTTGTATGAACAGCTCCCTGAAGTTTGGAATCATCCAGACTTGATCATCACCCAAGTCAGGAATAAAGATCTTGAGTGGTATTTTCCCCTTTATTAGTCCCTGAGCAACATGGTTGCATCTAATCCCTGCAAGATTTGACAATGTGTTTATATTTATCCCATCTCACATCCCTGCTTCCATCTCTTGTATGCTTTTTTTTTTTTTTAAATTTGTGTTTTGTTGAGAGACCCTTATTTATCCATATAGGCATAGAGTTTACATGATAGCTGTGGAGGCAAAATACTGGCTTTGACAATTGTCTCTTTTGTTTATTTTTCATGTCTCATCTGACAGAGATGGTACTGGTAGGAAAGGGGCATTGGACAGTGCTGAAATGCAATTTATCCTGGGGTGAAGCAGTTGATCCCTGGGCAAGAGGCAATGTAGTCATTTAGAATTCATTGAGAAGGATATAGTGCAAAACATGAATGTACTACTTTGCCTGGAGTTTGGAGATAAAAAGTCAGTGCCTTAACACTAAAAAAAGCTTAGCAAGCTTCAGGGGGGATGGGGGAAAGAGTGCTTGAGGTTCACTTGCAAGAGCATCTCCTTTTGCTAAATTGTGATTCTGCAGGACCCCATAAAAAAGAACTGTTCAGTCACTCTGATAACCTGGTCTGTTAGGGAGGGAAAGGGCATGTCTTTGTCTGATATATGCTCAGTCTCACAGAATAGTCCCTTTTCTTTATTGTCAATGGTAACTTAATGATTTCCCTTTTTCTTGTCTCACTGTAAAAAACAAACAACACATTTCTTGCCCTTCTCCCAGCTCTCTACTTATATTTCAAGATGATACACAAAAGCAGGGTTAAATGATTCCTAAGTGTAGTCCACTACATTACATTTTTGTTCCAAAAGGGTCACAATTCTTCACAGTATTTCAATAAAATATGAAGCGTTGCCAAAAGAAAGTAAATAAGACACTTCAAAACTAACTTGTTTCTTCTTTTAGCTAAAGCAGTGATACTCTGCAGTGACTAGAGTGGTTTAATGCAGATACAGTAGTGAAATACAAAAATTGGCAGTCGGTTTGCACTGTGGAGGAATTATCAGTCACAGTATGCCTGATAGCTAATGTGTTTGTTCTGATATTTAAAAATAACAGTTTGAACTGTTATTCTTCTCTAATTTTGTCTTGGAGTTCCTTGGACCATTTCTGTCAAACATTTTGCTATGTTATATCCGGTCATGTAATACTGAACCTCAAAATTAGAGAACGCTGTCTCAATTTAGAGACAAATCTAGGAGAAGACACTCTGGAATGAGTTGTCTTTTCTAAAAGGGTTCCAACAATCCTTTTCCACCAATAGGAAATTAATAGTAATGGATGAAAGTGAAAAAAAAACCCAACAGATTATTAATGAACAGAACACCCACAAGGCAAGTGGAAAAAAGGTAAATGAATACTAGATATTAAACTGTCAGATATTAAACCTTAACCTCCCACACACACACACACAAAAATAGAAAAAAAACCCAAAATTCCAGGGAAAAAATACTGGCTCATGCCACATGGTGAAAGATGGCACCAGGGTCTGTCTCAGGGAAAAGCAAAAACAAACAAAAGCTTCACACAGCAGTTCAGGCAACAGATGAAAATCTAGTGACTCTCTGGCATCAACGTCCTCTCCATAGCAGATGAAGCAGCTGGGCTAGAGCCCCTGGGTGTGCTTTCTCTCCCTGTCTTGGCTTTCTCAAGGTTTGGGGGCAGAATGGAATGGTCCCTCTCCTGCTGATCCTGATCGACCTCTCTCCCTCATGTCCCATTTTCTCTGGTCTAAGACTAACAACCTTTCACCTCAAAAAGTTGCAGAAGAATTCTTGCTGCATCTTCTCCACAGCCAGGAAAGGGAAAAAACTTCTTGTCTGGGATAATGAAACCAAGCCATCCAAGCAAAACCCAGACCGCACCACATCCCTGATGCCTGGGGAGTGAGATTTTGGGAAAACTGCCAAAGAGCCTAAATCTCTCCCATCCTCTGGCCACACCTTAAAGATACAGCAACCGTTTTTGGGCCTAAACCAGAGGATCAGGGAATACACTAATCATCATAAATGATCCCAAGACAAATACCTAGAGAAAGTTGGCATCCACAAGTTCATAGGCTTTGAGAGGATGTATCCATGACTGCAGAGAAAGCTGGTGGACATCATCAATGAGTGACAGTGGTCATGCAATGTCACCAGCCAGCTTCCTCAGTGCTCATAGCTGCAACCCATCAGGGCACATGGACTTATGTATGCCTAAATATTCCTTACCATGATCTTCCACCAAGGCTACATCTTGGGGTTTGGGTGAGAAAGACCATGAGTTTTACATTTTTTATATTTAAGTAATTCTGGCATCTGCGTTTTTTGGTACAGATATACTTTAGATAAAAAAATTCTACCCACAGCTTCTTCTTGTCTAAGTATTGGATGCAATATGTACACATTCTAACTTTTAAAATTACCTGAAAAAATGGCAATATTTCAATCTTTTAAAGAAAATGCCTATTTTCTTGAGATCCTGAGAAGACCAGGGTCAAAAACTGCAATATTATAAAATATGCACCACTGTTTCTCTTGGGTGTATGTCGTGAAAGAGAGCTGCATCTTTCAAGACAATTTTTCAAAGTATTTCCACGACTTAAATTTATTGAATAATGCTTCTTAGAGAAAGGATTCTGTTACTGTTTACCATGAAGTGAAAGAGATAGCAAAAGTATTTACTGTATTATTTAAAATTTATGGTAGTATCTCTCTATACATTTGACAAAAATAGAATCACAATACTATTAAAAATCTTTCATTGGCTTTCATGCTCCGGTGTTCATACAACTGTTTTCACACTAGTGTCATTAGATCAGCTTTTTCTCAGCTCAGTTTAGGCTAGTCAAAACTTGTCTTCCTTATTGTCCTTTACTGCATAAATTGCTTTCCCCCTTGGGTCATTTACTTTAGAGTCATGTTATATTGCTGATGATGTAAAGCATGCATACAACAACAGCCCAAGTGTTGTTTCTTTCTTTATTACATTCCATTCATTAACATTACTCTGCCCAACCATTGTGTTGTAATTACTGTACCTTGTATTTTAAAGAATAAACAGGTGGTTTTTTCTTAGGTTCTCTCCATGCATTTCCACTGACGTCTGTATTTTGCAAACATATGCAAACACTTCATATGAGAAGATTTATAACCTGCAGTCTACAGTATAAAAAAATCCTATTTCATAAATCTAAGGAAGCAACAAAAATATAAAGTGTTTAAACACATTAGAAGAGATGAGAAAAAAAATTATTTCATTTTTGTTTAGGAAAATCCAGAATATTTTATCTTTGACCACTGTCCTTCAACCATTATTGAAAATATCAAAACTCATTAGAAATAAAGGTTGGGATTTTTTTTTTTTTTTAATCTAAAATAACCTTCACACGTTAGGGAGATACCAGTTCTTTACTGGAACAAGGGACTAAGTGAGGAAGAGGGAGGGAGAGAGCAGTTAATTTAAAAACAATAAAAGAATTCTCTGCCTTCAATTTATACAATGAAGGGGAAAAATAATCAAAAAGAAACTTAATTTTTTTGCTATTAGAGATTATAAGAATTTTGTACAGTATTACACTAATGAGAGTTTATAATAATTTGATTACAGTTAGGCAGGTGATGCTTCAAGTGTCATGTGAAAGAACCACATGTTGTTCAGGTTGGGAAGGATAGATACAATAACATACTTGTAAGAATACTTGAAGTATTTCTGTGACTGTGTATCTTTGAAATTACTTAATATTTCCTGTATTCTCAGGAAAAAAATATAATTCTGTAGAGAGTTCATCTTAAAATTGGATCAGAATAGCAGCCTTAGAATTGAGCCCTATTAAATGTTTGCCAAGTGCTTTATACATAAGGCAATAATATTGTGCCAGTTTTCAGAGGAGACAGATGAGACAGTAGCAATGCACAAACTCACACTGCAGGATTCTATTCTTATAGAAAAAAGGTTAATGCATTTTAATGTGTTTCTCTAGCAGATGTCTCAAAAGTAGCGATAGGAATCTATCTTTTTTTTTTTCTGAAAAATGTGTAACAAGGTAATATTGACAGGAACTCTTGAAAAAATTCTGTCTATGTGAGTGGTATGAGGAAAGAAGGAAAGGTGGAAAAGCACAGCAGGGTACTTTGAAAACTGAAAATAATTTTGCAGACTCTCCCTAAGGTGTGGTTAGGATAGTGAGACCTACTAAGGTTTTTTAAGTTTCTTGAGAAGTTATTGGATGACCATAGTTCACGTTTTTATCAGGCAATTTTTTGCACTGCCTACTACAGGAAAAAGGAATAGCACAGAGTCTGTAGTGAAAAGACCTTGAGGATATCAAGGATTCTCTCTGAAAATAATAGACATAGAAGGCAGAGTGCTGCTGACATTCCTCACTGGAGTAAATTATCAAAGGACCAGGCAGTGTAGAAATTGTATATATGCTCAAAGGTAACAGTAGTATCAGGATCTACAGCTGGAGAGTTAGAAATGTTCAGAGGTCTTTTAAGAAAAAGAGTGTGAATGGTTGTTGTTGTGGTTGTTGTAAGAAAAACTTCAGCATGTTGAAGTTTTCCTAATGGCTTATCTGAGAGAATGATAAACACTAGAGCAATGCTGATGTACTCCAGCCTGAAAAGTAAGAGGTACTTCATATCTGAAAAGAGCATTCTTCTGTATCAAGGAGAATAAATCCCCCTTTATTCTTCCCAGAGAAAAAAAATTAAAAAAAAAAAGTACAAATTTTCAGATCAAAGTGAATGTTTGTAAGAATTACCATATAACACATTTAAAATTTTATTGTTATATGGGTACTCAGTGTTTCTAGTGATTCTAGATTCTGTGCTAAATTCAGCTTCTCCACCAGAAACGTAGAAAGAACCATATGTTGTAACCCCCTAGTATATGTGAGAAAAATGGGTCCAGATTTCTAAGCCAACTAATAGGGTGGGTTTATTTAATTTATCTATTCTGGAGCATATTAGGCTTTCATTTCCTGAACTATCATGTCTTCATTAAAATGAGTTTTTATTGTCCAGCTTTTCCTGGCCATCAGACTAAATAGTAACAGTTAGAAACAAAACACACTTTCATGACCTATCTACTTCCTTGGCATCGTCTCTAACACAGTACCCCTCTGGGTTACTGAATTGTGGAAATCATCTACTCCACAATTTCAGGAGTCGTTACTTCATCATGTTCTTTTCAGTAAGCAAAAAGTAACTTAGTTGTTGAAGTGGGTTTGTTGCAGATTGTGCAGCAAAGCCCATTCAATAAAAATCTGACTTACATATTTGATTAACGCTTTGAAACCTGCTCTGGGGGTAGTGTTAAAAATAGACTGTTGTGCAATATGCAGTATAAATTGCTTTAGTGTGATAGTGGAACTTACCATCTCTCTCTGAATTACAGTTGCAGATGAACATTTTTACTTTTGAATTAATTATTTTAGTGACTGTGAATAGAGGAAACAACTTTCACTTCATACTCTCCCATAGAACTTGCTTTAGGAGCTTAGCAAAGTAGAGGGATTTTCAAAGCCTTTTAAATATATTGTGTAGTTTCTAGATAGTGTAGTTTCTTTTCTTGGCTCCCTTCAATTGTATTAGACTTCTCACAGCTTCTTGATGGGACAGTACTGACACAAGAATTTATTGATAAATATTTTGATGTTGATTGATAAAACAATGGAGCTGAAGACAGAAGAAGCAAGCTGTTTTCATAAACACACATTGAAACAGTTTCTCAAATTCTTTGTTCAAGTGTTGCAGAAAAGGTATATGAAGTAGAAAACTGGGGCAATACAAGTTTTAAGTATTCATAACAAATTTGTCCTTGAAAAGAGCCAGGCAGAGGTTCTGCAATATAAAGCTGGCTGAACCCCAGGGTACAGCTGCTGCACTGCAGAGAGAGGAGTGTAGCAGCAGCAGAGACTGTAAAAATAAACACATGTGAAGCCTAAACTGACAAATGCTCTAAAGATGACAGCATGTTTTATGTGGAAGATATAACCTTTGCCTTGAAGCTCCTCAAAAGAGGAATGTCTAGCAACATCACATGCCTTTGCAAGTTATTTGGAAGGCCAGAGATGGAAATACAAATAGCAATTTATATGAAGTCTTTCCTAGCTCAAATGAATGGTGGTAAAATGCATAATTAGTACATCCTCCTGAGGAAAAATATGATCAGAATCCATTGAGACAACTAAATGCTCTTTTCCTGTCAAATGAAAAACATTGACTTTGATTACAAGTGTTATTTTCATATTTGTGTACTAAGTAATTTGTACTCTTTAGCATTTTTTACTATTTGCTTTTGTCTGGTTCCCAAACATTGGAATGAAAAATGGCCCTGGAACGCTTTTTTCCTGATAAAGCACTGAGAGATTCTATGTAGTCTCTTCATCTGTTGTGTGATACAAATTTCTGATAGAACAGTGGAAAGACATGCTATCAAGATTATATCAATTAAAAAGACACATTTGTTTGGTTTTTTTCTCATATAATTATTAGTTCCTTTTTTTTATGTTACCTTGTAGCATTTGTGTAGATTTAGTTTGCTATTTATCAGGGGTTTTTACAAGGCCAGAATAGAAAAGTAGAAAATGAAAATTTCTGTATGTCAGTAGTACTTTAGTTTTTTGCTACTTAGCTCTCTATCTGTCTGGATTTCAAATTACTACACCCCACAAATCATTCCTTTAAAGTGCATACAGAGTAGTATGAACTTTGAAGAAAATGTCTGAAACAGCAATTAATTTGTACATCAGTATGCATTCTAAAAGACTAACTCATACTAATAGATTTTAAAGGGGGTTTTATGTCACTTTTGGAAGGTTTTATTGACCTGCAAAACAATTTTAAAATTAGTCATAATTCTTCATTTTAATTAGAAAAAGTAGCAAGAATTTGGCCAGACATAGACAGATAACAGCCTTAAAGGACTTTTAGGAATAAGGGCAAAGGTATTTAGTTGCATGCATAGAAATCCTGATTATTCTTTCCATTTTCTCAAGGAACAGAGTTTAAATATTATTGATAATCTACTTGCCAATATCACATGACTGCAAAAGACATGGCTTTAAGAGGAAAAAGGACAAAAATGTAGTCACATTTATTGTAAGGAACTTATGAGAGTTTGTTACAAAATGTGGATCAAATCAGGAGCATGTCAAATTCAAATAGTCTTTTAAGTCTACAAGTTGAAAAATCTGAGTTTAATATTTTCTATAGTGATGCAAATCTTAGTAGATCATTTACTTTTCTTAGACTTCCAGTTCAGACTGGAATCCTTCACTACTCTTAATATCTTTCTCAAGGGGTACTTTTTCTGCTTAACAGTGAGCATGTGTCTGCTTAACAGTGATCATGTGTTTGAAGGATAGCTAAAATTCAATGTGAATTTCTCTCTGTGTTTCTCTGTTTCTGGTAATTGAATGAACATTTTGTGAAATTTAATGAACATCAGAATATTAACACAACAACCAGACCGATGTATAAAAACAACTTTTAATTAGGTTTTAAAGAAATCACCAAGCTTAAGAGTACCACCAAATTCATGACTAAAATATAGGAGGTTCTATCTGAAAAAAATTAGTAACAAATATAAAACTTTTTTTTTAACTCACTCTTTATCAGACAAGATGAGCATCATAGAATTGGAAATGAGTCATGTTTTCAACTGGGAGAAAAAAATATCAATTATCACCCATTTTTTAGTTACAATCTGAAATTCTATAGTAATTTTTAGACAGAGGAAGACATCCTAAAAAGTTAAAAATATGCTTTCAGATTTCAGGACTATATTTTGAAATTTCAGGCAGTGATTTTTGTTCAATAGCTTTCTCTACAAAAATCACAATGGATTAAATTACTGTTTAAAATTAAAAGAGAGAGATGGGCAAGGTCATCTTATCCATTTGTGGACCATGTTTATAAGACATCAGTTTCATCAACAATAGATTGAAAATCTTGTCATCTAGTTTGCCATCATACTTTGGGTTCAAGTTCACAGAGTTATTTCATGGGAGGTGAATTAGAATTTTTTTGTTGTTATCAACCATCATCTTCAAAAAAGTCTTGAACACATGATTATTACAAAACTCAGGCTCTCTACTCTCAGGTAAACTAATTTTTTTTTGTCCCCGTGTTGAAGGCAACCAACAATGTTGACTCTAGGAGAGTATCTAACTGCTGGTACTGTGTCCACTTCCCCGGGAAGCGTGTTCCAGTTTCCAGTCACTAAACCTCCCCTGACACTTCAGGCCATTCCCTTGGGTCCTGTCACTGGTGTCTCCAGAGAGGAGAGTGTTTGCCTCTCCCCTTCCCTTCATGAGGAAGTTGTAACTGCCGTGAGTCCTTCCCTCAGTCTCCTCCAGGCTGAACAGATCAAGTGCTCTCAGACACTCCTCACCAGGCTTCCCCTCGAGGCACTTCTCCATATTCATTGTCTTCCTTTGGACATGCTTTAAAAGCACAATGACTTTTTCATGCTGTGGCACCCAAACTGCCCCCAGCACTGGAGGGGAGGCTGCCCCAGCTCAGAGCAGAGCAGGACAATCCCCTCCCTTGCCCAGCTGGTGATGCTGTGCCTGGTGCCCCCCAGGACAGGGCTGCCCCTCCTGGCTGCCAGGGCACTGCTGGCTCAGATTCAACTTGCCATCAACCAGGAGCCCCAAGTCCCTTTCTGCAGCACTGATTTCCCCGTCCTCTCATTCCCCAGTCTGTACATACACCCAGAGTTGTACCATCCCAGGCGCAGAATCAAGCACTCGTTTTTATTAAATTTCCTATAGTTCCTGGGTGATTGCTCAGCCTTCCTGTTTGTCCAGGCCTCTCTGCACAGCCTCTCCACCTTCAAGGGAGTTAACAGCTTCTCTCAATTTATCATCAGCAAATTTAGTATAAAACTTAGTATAATTACTTATTATATAAACATTGTTTTTCTCTTTTAGTTTCAGTTCAGCTTGATGTGAAGCTCTTAATATAGCAGAATAGTGACTAAAACATGCTTACAAGTTCCATTAAATGATTTTCATACTTTCCCATGGTTTGTTTTGGAGGATAAGTATGTCCAAGTGTTCTTTTTTTCAACTCCTTTTTTATGCCTGCTATTTTGGAAGTCACGTTTCTGTTCATGGTTTAAAATACCTTTCCTTTAGTTGCACACCTCATTAAATTTATTTCCTTCTCCTCTCCACAGATCTTTACCTAACGTTCAGTTTCTCACGGGTGAAAGGCAAGAATATTGCTTTTTGAAGGCAATTTTTTTCAGAAATCTTCTGAATATTGGCAAGATAAAAACTGTTTTCATACTCTCTGATTCTTTGTTTTTTGAACTGACTTTTGAGCTCAAGAACACACAGTCTTTTTTCATGTTTTAAAGTGTCAACTGAAATCTTAACTGCATAAAAATCTATGTCAAATCCCTCTACAATTTAAAAGATGGCAAGATTTCTCCAAAATGTTGCAGCAGAAGTATATACCTTGTGAAATGCCACTGCATTTATTGTCCTGAGCATTACTCATGACTCCATCTGTTCCCAAAGAGTACTGCAATCTCCTAAATTCTCCACGTAAAATTCCTATAAAACAGTGGGTCTACAGTTATCCTTGAGTCACTAAAGGGAGGGGTATTCAGCCTCAAAACTCTATGAAAGTTTCAGTATCTTTCTTTACATGGACACATTATGCAGAACATTTTTTAAAATTTAATCAAAAGAAATTGATTCTGTGGTTACTCTTGGTACTCACTGGTGACTGCAGCCTGATGAAGTACATGCTAAATGTCAACTATTAAAATGAAAGGCTGTGTGTTTTTGTTTGGTATGATGCCTAAACAAATAAACAAAAGTTTACATTCAGCTATGCTCTTGAGGAAACAGTTTTATGTTCTGTGATGATATGTTTCAACATCATGAACACAGGAAAATTAATTAAATACCAAAGTAAAATTAAAAGCAAAAGAAACACTGAGAAAATTTAAGGGAAAAGGGAAATTCATCCGAAATAATATCAAGTGATACTAATTTTCTCACAGGTATATACAGTGCAAGGAGGGATTTGTCCTCTTTTTTTTTTTTCACTTGCCCTCCAAGTGGAGTCAAGAACAAAGGACAGAAACTGAAACCAGTTTCTGAAACTGAAACCATCACCCTTTGGCTCTGTACCTTTTGATATATAAGCTTCATATTTTTAATTACATGTACAGATTCTCCTTGTTGCTAATGTAAAAATACATGTTTTATGTAGAACTAAGTAAAGATGCATATAAGCATTAAATAATGAACATGTCTCTCAAACCAAATATGAAATATTATGACTATGTGGAATACATGTTTGCTAGATCTAGTTCCTATCAGACTTTATTTTTGCAGATGTCACTGCAACAACTGATTATCTACTAGAAGGGAAATCATTAATGTCTCATTTTCTAATTCATTTCCTGATTTGGATAATTTCTTGCATTTTCATCTACCTCCTGCTTATCTTCCTTGTACTCGGAATGTTAATTTCTGTTGCAAATCAACTTCCATTGAAGTCAGCACATTCCTAAATAAATATAATTTTTTTAACAATTGTGTTTCTTCTAGAATCAATTCTGATTTTCCTGAAATGTTAAGACAGTAAATTTCTTCATCCATATATTTTCTTATGCCTTTTACATTTAAGACTTTTGCTTCAATATATCAGCAGAATGTTAGGGTCATTGCTGTCCAAAACAAGAGAAAATTTTATCTGTAACTATAGACTCATATATTTCCCTTTAGATTTTCAAAGTTGTTCATGAAAATCTAAACTAAAATGATGTTTTAATTATTATTGTGTTCCTTTCCTTTGCAAAAAGATTGCTAACATAATACTCATTTCTTTTTACAAACCCATAAGACATAATTCAAACTCCCTTTGTAATGAAGACAGGAAATGTACCTACATTAACTTTTATTGATACAACATTTTTTTCATTAAATTGCTAAAAAAAATTCTTAGTTCAATTTAGAATTCCAAAAGCACATGAACACTATTTTCTTCATGGTATTAGTCAGCAAAATTCAATCTATGGCAAGCTTGGATTTTGATAAACATAAATTACTTTTGGTGCATGTTTCAGATTCCAGGCCTGAGTCTTATTTATTTCTTCTTTTTCTCATTGCTTATAATGACACCTGAGATTAAGTCTCATGCAAGGTTTAATTTCAGATGTGTCTGGATGTTTTTCCCTGTTTGCTTTTTGATGCTTATTTAAAATGTTCATCACACTGCAAAGAACTTACAAAAGGAAATGTTTGTTCCTCAAAGCTTCATGTTTTACTAACAAGAAAAATGAATCCACATTTTTTTCAGCATTCTGATAATGGCATTATAGAAGGAAAACCATGCAAAACCAGATTTTAAGATTAATCCCTATAGATCCACAGTGTTGAAACACCACACCCTGTCATCTTACTCCCTAAAATTAAATGGCAGGCTTTCAGCAAATTCAGATCTGTGCTTTGTCATTTTTGACATTCTGGCATATAACATAACCTTCCAAAATAAAGTTTGCATATACATAAATCTTGCATTTTTCTTGGCTGCCAATAGGTATTGCTCCTCAAATTCACCCTCATTATTTTTGGCACACTGTTAATTTTGTAGTGTTTAAGATGATCATTGTGGTGTGTTACCTTGAGAAATAATTTCAGTGCCTGTAACTATTTGTACATATCTCAAGTATGTTTTTATTTGCCAGGTATTTCAGTTTCTATAAATGAACATTCACACATTATATTCTTCTCAGGACGGACAGCTGTCATTTTCAAAACCTATTAATCCTACTTTCTCACAGTCTTTGTTTTTACTTTGTGCATTGTCGCTTTTGTCTGGAGTCTTGCAGTATTTCACAGGGCAAAAAGAGACTAACTGGAATATCTGAAAAGCATATACATTGGTAGATTATGCTTGTTTTTCTTGATGAAAATATAATTAGTCTTTTTTTTTTAATTCGATATTCTTTGTTTTCTTTGTTTCTTTGTAACAAGAAAATATAAGAAAATATTTCTTTGATTCTTTGTGGCCTTCATGTCTTCCTTNCCTTTTTGACATTTCCAGAATATATTCCAACTTTACCATGAGAAATTTAATCTGTCTTAAAACCATCTCTAAAATTTTTCTTGACTCCTTTTTTTTTAATTTTCTTGGTCAACTTGGATATTCAGTGAGTCCAAGTCAAATTCTTGAGAATGTGTTGAAAGAACAGCAATGCATGAAGGTAAACTCTGGGATTTTGTTCACTGTTTAGGAAAAATGAGAGAAAAAAATAGAAAGAGCAACAAAATTAGTAGAAGGGTATACACAGAAGATTGTTCTTCATGTGTGAAATAAGAAATAGGCCTGAACTGCACTGTTTGCATCCAGACTGGAATTATATAAAATAGTGTTGAAGGTTAGCACTGCACTAGTACATGGGTTTCTAGTTTTATCATGCATTTTGCTGAGACACATTATCTTGGGATTTTGCACTCAAATTATTTTAACAACAGAAAATATTTTAAAAGTAAGTATTTCAGTGAATAAATACATTTTCTCTAGTTTAAGAAAGAATTTTATTTGTTTTTAAAAAAGAACTGCTTACAAGATATCTAAATGCACTTCCTCTGGTTGAATTTTTTAGAGAAAAAAAAATAGCATGACACATAATTCAGCTTTGCACACTCACTGCATATTGTGCCTAATGCTTAAGATGTTTAACAGAGGAAGACAGTTTTAGGCTTTTCTCCTGAACCCACAGAACTGTCAAAACCAATCGTGCAAATAATAATAATAAAGATTGCCCTGCAGTATTTCAAGGCACTACTATTTTCTCCTGGTAACCTGACATTGATTTTTAAGACACAAGATTATTTTATTACTTAAAGCAGTGGAAGTAATGGGGTATCAACCAAGGCATTGCTAGTTTAAGCATAAGGTTCATTAATGAGGTTGTACTAGTCTATAATCCTTTTAGATATTTATACTGCTCTCATTTCATTACACTTCAATTTATTTGCAGTATTAATGAAATAATTCTCAAAATATCCACAATGTTAAGAAATAAGCTACAGTGATAAAGCAAAAGAGGACACAAGATGCAAAGAAATTAAGATTTCCAAAAGTTTTCTGGCCTACAAAAACAACCAAATCTTTTTTGGGTTTGGTGGGGTTTTTTGGGGTTTTTTTTTTGGTGTTTTTTGTTGTTCTTGTTGTCATTGGTGGTGGTAGTTTTTTGTCGGTTTTGTTTTGGTTTGGGGCTTTTGTTGTTGTTGTTTTTTCCTTTTCTTTTTTTTCCCTTCACAGAATCAAAGCTGACAAGAGACCTAAATATACTTCAGATCTGATTAGCACCTTCATGTCCTCCATAACCACAAGACAATTAACACCACTGACTTAAATGCTCACTGCAAACTCACATTGCATATTTGCTTGATATTAATAAGTCTGGTTGGTGGAGTCTTTAAAATTAATCCCTCGACTGCTAAGAAATAAAGGAATATTTTTCAAACCTGGCTGAGAAATGGAAGGGAACAAGAGTATAGGCCTTAAACATGCTCAATTAACACTGAACATTTTTAATTATGCTTCATAAATTTCTATTTAAAATGTAGGTCTGCCATAAAGTACAGGACAATTTCCAGCTCAGACAATATGCAAAACTGGGGAAAATATATCAAAGCATGCCTGAGCTGAAAGGTACCCACATCATAAGAATTAGTATAAAAAAGGAGGCTAAAGCCATTGTATCTGTGATTTTGAGGGCAGAAGAACCATTAAAAAAAACTAAAAACCAACAAAAATGGTAGGCAACTGTGTTTTCTATGCTGCTTACTATTACTAAACACCAAAATTAACCACCATTAGCTGCTAGTCATTAGTGGTGATTAGGCAGAGCAGGTAGTGGAGCAGAAATGGCTGTTCTTCCTGCAGTGTGACAAGGTTTTGCTGTTGGGCAAGATGTAGGTCAGAGTACAGTAGTATTTTAATATTTTTTAAACAACTCTAAGTAAATTTTGCTGTTGTATATTATGGACTGAGTAATTACATATTGGTCTGTTGATTTCCCTTTTCATCTTTTTTTTTTTTCTTCAGTGAAGTTCTGATTTAATCATGCCTGCAAAGACCAGTCTTTGTGATTTATTAGTTGAATTAGTAACGTGCCAGGTAACATTACTGTATGCAGTATTGTGGAGTTTCTGTGGTGACCATGCTAGACCGTATTGTTAGCTGTCCTGACCAGCTCTGTTCCTAGAACTTAAAGCCTATAGACAGTACAAGCATGTCAAGGTTGATATGGAGCCTCTCTTGAATTTACCTGCAACCAATGATTTCACACAGCAAGTGGCGAACACAGTATTTGTCTGCCACACAAAGGAATTCCTGCTGTTTCATCCAGTAAGTCACTTCATTGGGATCACAACTCAATGCCTCTAGGCAAAAACATGAAGCATGAGATACAAGTAAATCAAGTTAGAGATGTGCCCACACCTTCATGGCTATGATCTTATTGTCATCACATGGACATGGTTGCGTGGCTCCTGTTACTGGAGGGTTTGAATCGGAGAACACCAGCTTTTCAGGAAGGACAGGCAGGGAAGACGTGGGGGAAGTGTTGCCCTCTCTGTCAATGTCCAGCCGGAATCATGGAGCTCTGCTTGGATGTGGATAAGCAGCCAGCCTTGGTCAGGATTAAAGCAAGAGCAGGGACAGGTGACATTATGGTGGGGAAGCACTACAGACTCCCTGTTGGGATGGTTAAGTGGATGAGGCCCTCTACAGAGCAATAGGAGCAGCCTTGAGTTCACATGGTCCCCCTCGTCCACATGGGGGACTTACACTACCCAAATTATCTGTTGGAGGCACAATACTGCAGGGCATAAGCAATGCAGGAAGTTTCTGGAATGCATTGAGGATAAATTCCTTCTCCAGGTGATAAAGAAACCAATGAGGAGAGCTGCTGGAACACAAGGAGAAATTGGTGAGGAATGAGAAGTTCAAGGGCAGCTCAGGGGCTGCACTGACCATGGAATGGTGCTAAAACCCTTGGGGCAGCAAGGAGGGTTCACAGTAAGCTCATTATGCTGAATTTAGGAGTGTGGACTGTAGTCTCTTTAGGACTCTGCTTGCTAGAGTACCATGGGATAGAACCCTGGAGGGAAGAAAAGCACAAGAAAAATGTTTAATATTTAAGGACTACCTCCTCCAAGCTCATGATGAAGAAGTCAAGCAAAGCCACCAAGAGGCCTGCATGAATATGTAGGAAGCTCCTAGAAAAACTCACAAAAGGAAAGCCTACAGTGGTGGAAGCAAGGACAGGTAAGCTGGCAGAAACATGAATAAACAGGATCTACTTAGGAAAGCTGAAACCCTGCTAGAATTAAATCTGTCCAGGGACATCAAGGACAACATGAAGAACGTCTATAGATACATCAGTGATAATAAGAAGACCAGAAAAATGTGGCCCCTCTCCTGATGGAAGCAGGAAACTTGATTACCTGAGACATGAAGAAGTCTGATGTAATCAAGAGCTTTTTTTGTCTCTGTCTTCCTTGGCAAGTGCTCCAGCCATACCACCCAAGTCCCAGAAGGCAAAGGCATGGACTGAGAAAATGGACCATCTGCTGTAGGAGATCAGTTCTGGGACCTTCTAAGAAAACAGAAGGTGCAGAAGTCCATGGAACCTCATGAGATGTACCCACAGGTCCTGAGAGAACTAGTGGAGAAAGTGGCTAAGCTACTATTCATCATATTTGAGAAGATGTGGCAGTCAAATGAAGTTTCCACCTTGTGGAAAAGGAAAACATAACCCCAGTTATTAAAAAGGGAAAGGAGAGAGACTCATGGAACCACAGGCTTGTAAGTCTCATCTCTGTTCCTGGTAAGACAAGGGAGCAAATCCTCCTGTAAATTATACTCAGTCATATGTAAAATAACCAACTGTATCCTGGGCTGCTCAAAAGAATTGTGACCAGGATGTCGAGGGAGGTGATTGTCCCCCTCTACTATTCTCATGAGATCCCACCTGGAATATGGCATTGAAGTCTGATGGTCCCAACAAAGGATGTGGACCTTTTGGAGAGCATGCAGAGGAGTGATACAAAGATGATCAAAGATCTGATCCGCCTCTCTTATGAGGACAGGCTGATAGAGTTGGGGATTTTCAGCCTGGACAAGAGAAGGCTTCAACGAGACCTTATAGCAGCTTTCAGTTTCCTGAAGGGGGCCTACAAGAAAGCTGGGGACTGACTATTTGCAAGAGCACGTGGTCATATGACAAGGGGAAATGGCTTTAGGAGGATCAGTTTAGATTAGATACTAGGAAGAAATTCTTCACTGTGAGGGTGATGAGACACTGGAAAGAGTTGCCCAGAGAAGCTGTGGATGTCCTACCATGGAAGTTTTCAAACCTGGTGTAGTGAAAGGCGTCCCTGTCCATGGCAGAGGTGTTGGAAGTATATGTCTTTAAAGTTCCTTTCCAATTTGAGCTGTGATTCTGTCAACTTTTGATTTGGCCTTGGGACAGAGAAGGAATTCATCCACAGCAAATTTAACTGTTTTTGCAATGAGAATTTCTGCCCTAGATAATATTGCTTTTTTGCTTGTAATTCATGAAGAAGCAAGTTCTTTCAAATAACAATCTTGTGTGTCAGCAGCTATTAAGGGAGGAAGCTGCCACACGTGCAACAAATTGTTTCATTTTCAATTAGCTTTGATCAAAAGCTCTGAGATATACTTTTCTTAGTTTACAAGTATAAAGTTTCCATCTGTTTAATAAGAATTTGGAGTAAATGAAAGGCACAGAAGAAGCCACTAAGTGTGTCATCATCATTCCAGTTATTTAGTGTACAATAGATTCATTTTAATTCTACCAGAGTTGCAATCAGCATTTATTTGTATTCAGTTTTACAGAAGTTTGGGCCTGAATGCAATAAGCTAAAGAAGAGTTTCCAGGGGAATAATATTTTGGCTTCATGATATTTTCCTTAACAGTCTGCTAAGAAATGTTAAATCATATTTGATACTTATTTATGGCCAACTCCAATATAAGTTGACATCTGAAATGTTGGTCTTGTTTTGTTTTGTTTTTTTTTCCCACCTCTATTTTCCCAAATTCCATTCTTAAACTCCATTTAATATAACATCAACCCATTATGGTAACCTGAGCTTGAGGGGCAGTGGCATTGTTTGAGGTACAATACTTAATATCTGAAGTTCAGTCTGTTGTGGCTGAACATGAGCAATCTGCATTAAAAAGATACCATATTTTAAAATTATGCCCAATCTGGTTCATATGCTTAAATCTAGTTAAGAAACAAGGAAGTCATGTATGCATGATTAACAGAGTGTTAGTTTTTACTGGACAGTTAGGAATACCTCTATGCAGTTTCTGGGTTTTTTTTATTGTTTTGGTTTTTTTTTTTTTAATAATTCAAATTGTGATAAAACAATATTATGCAGCACTTCCTGGAGATTTTGCCATGGACAGAAAAGTTGTTCTCAATAGATTTGCTGAACTATGTGGACAAAGATTTACAGGCAATAAGTTTTCAGAGGCAACATAGTATATTTCTAGTATGTCTCAGCACACACTGGCAACATGAAAACATTTATCACTTAATTTTTTTCTAAAAAATTTTAAAAAATACTATACACTCCCAGTAATCTCTCAGACCCAGATACCTGTGCCGGCATCCTTTGTTTTTGTACCTTATGGTTTTAGATCTTGTAGTTATGTTTGAGGATGATTGACATAACAACTGATGCACAATGAGATATGTATTCTATCAGCTGTAGTGGAGCTTTACCAGTATGCATAAATATCTGGTTTCTACAAACATAAATAGTGTTCGTTTGTGGATATTTTTTTAATTTTTATTATTTTGGATTTGCTAGGAAATAGAAGAAAAAATATAGAAAAAAACCCAATCCACTCATAGGCAGAGAAAAGTAACAAAAGATAACTATCAGAAGCAAGCACTGTATGAACATTTATCAATAAAATCTAAGCTGGAGGCTTATTTCTTGAAACTTGATATACAATAAATCACATTCTTGAAAATAGTTACTTACATGGCCTCAAATCTTGTTATAATACATGCCACATCTTGCAGTAACATAACACCTAAACCCACAGAATAATACAAAGCCTTCTGAATTCACAATATTTGGCTGCACAGTGAAGCTAAAATACCACAGGAGAAAGGTATGAAGGGAAGACTTAATGCAGGCTGGAAAGCATATTCCTCAGCTCTTGAAGGATTTTAGTATAAGCCTTTCAGAATCTTCCAAGTGCCTTGCCTGCATTATGTACAAAAATCATGTACAAATTGCATTATGTACAATTTTACATTATGTAAAAGATTTCCACTAACCTAAATAATCTCTGTAGACTACTACTAATTTAGTAATAAAAAAAGAGATGACAGATTTTTTCCTAGATTACATTTATTATGTTTCAGGTAATGACATCACAATTTTGTTTATATTAACCACTTTGAGAGTTAACTATTTAATCCCAGATTCATAGAATGGTTTGGTTTGGAAGGGACTTTAAAGATCATCCAGTAGCAACTGTCTTGCCATGGACAGGGATACTTTTCACTAGACCAGGTTTCTCAGAGCTCCATCCAGTCTGGCCTCGGACACTTGGGGATGGGGCATTCACGGTTTCTCTGGGACATCATGTTCCTGTGCCTCACCACCCTCACAGTAAAGAATTCCTTCCTAATAACCAATCTAAACCTACCATCTTTCAGTTTAGAGACATTACTCCTTCTTCTATCACTACATGCCCTTTTAAATAGTTCCTCTCTATCTTTCTTGAAGGCCCTATTCAGGAACTGAAAGGCTGCAATAATGTCTCCCCAGAGCATTCTCTTCTCCAAGCTAAAATGTCCCAATTCTCTCAGCTTTTCCTCAGAGGAAAGGCTCTCCAACACGCTGATCATCTTCATGGCCTTCCTCTGAACTCCCCCCAGGAAATTCCTGCATTTATGTTGAGAGCTCCAGTCCTGGATACAGGACTCCACTTGTGGCCTCATTAGAGCTCAGGGGCAGAATCACCTCCCACACCTTTTGGTCAGGCTTCTTTTGATGCAGTTCAAGATACAATTAGCTTTTTGGGATACAGCCACACCTTGATTGCTCATGTCCAAGGCAAGGTAATATTAATTACATTATGCTTATTAAGTTTCCAGTTCATGGGTGCAACAGGTCTATGGATTGTCTACAATTTACACACATTTTCTCTGTCCTCTGTTCCAAATACTAATTCTTTTCCTAAAATTATGATCAGTATAGATTTCTCTGTAATACTTCCCTTTAAAGACTTTTCTAATCATCTAGTAGTTAAGAAAAGTATGTTTTTCTTCTGCAAAATCCATCTTTTATATATATATGTATCATGGCTTTATGCTTTAATTGCAGTTATTCTCAAAAGTAGCAGTGACTCCAGTACTTCAGATTTCAGTGTTATGATTTTACTAAGGCTCTGAGTGCCAATTATAAATTATTGAAATATTTTTTAAAATTTACAGGTAATCTTCATAATTGTTCTATGAACTTCACCAGGTAGCTAATTTTATATAGTCATAAACTATTTGTTATAATTCAAGATATCATTTTACACTTCTAAGAATCAAAAGCATTAGACCAACCCCAGCTTGCTTACAATAAGTCAGGCTCCAGCCACCTGCAGAATATTAAATTCCCCAAGGGAATCAGACCTGGCTCACAGACTTGGAACTCATAGTGCTGCAGTTCCCTGGTGTTGTTCTGTACAATTTTTGTAAAACTTTTTGTTAATAAATAGTTTTTAAACCAGTGATGATGCTAGTTACAGTTTGATAGATTAGGCTTTGAGACCACATTCATTAAATAACTGCTAAGTGCCAATAAAATTCTAACTAAGGTTTTTTTTTTCCCATAACACTAGGGATTCGTTGATTTTTTTTCCACCTCTCTTATATATGAATAATTTTTAAAGCAGATAGGTTTATACCACTGGTGTTCGAAGAGTAGCTTACTGAATACTAATTGCTAATTCTGGTACATAGCTAAAATATTTCTTAAAAACTCCAGCAGCAGAGAATATATCTGAACATCTGGCTTCCTCTGAACTGGCAAATAATTTACTGCTAAGACCCTGAGCTTCCCCTATTAGAAGAAACTACAAATCAAATATATTTTAAAATTCTGGGTATTTCAAAGATATTTGTAACAAATTGCTTTCAGAAAGAATATTTACTTTAACCAGCTTAAGCAAAAATTACAAATGTTCAATTCTGCCTTTTCTGAATCTATGTAAATGAAAGCCTTGCTACAAAAGTCAAAATTATATTTTACTTCATATATATTTTGCTATAAATAATTGGCAAGTATGATGAAAAAATACACTTTTTAAAGGATACAAAATTAATAGAAAATTTTCCCACTTCATAACATACACAGGTATAAGCAGAGAAATAAATGTTAATTATTTTTTTAATGGCATAAAATATCCCAAATCAAATTAAATTCTTCTTGTTTCTGATGTGTATAATCAGAACAAAGGACAGTCTCTGGCCAGAAACAGATTTTCATTGTAAATATGTAAGAGAGAGCTTTTTCATAGATCTCAGGATGAGGAAAGACATTGTATTCTGACAAATTACATAGGTGACTATATACATTTTTAACCCTTTATTAAAGCATACTGCAGACAATCATTTCAATTGAACATAGCAAGTCAGAAGCATTTCACTATCTTGGGACAGATGAAGACATAGCTTAAATGATTTGTTTAAGTTCACACAGAAAAAAATAAATGAATGAGCACAGATGTCCTGAACATATTCATCATTTAAATAATTTTTCTCTAAATATGTATTCTTTGCCTAACTGCATATTAAGATGTAAGTTCTGAAATCAAATTCCTTTTAGTGTAAATCTAGCAGATGTTGTTTTCTTTTTTTTTCTTCAGCATTTTAGAAATATGTGCAATGTTCTGGACAGTGTCCCCACGAAAATGAAAGCCTTTCTCTCTTACAGACAAGTTGCATTAGCATGAAATACAAAACTTTTAAGATGTAAGTTTTAAATGTAATATTTATACCTTTGGAATTGGTTCCTTGTGCAGTATAGGAAGATGTTTGCTGTTGCTAAGTTTGATTGTTACTCCTCTCATATGATAATGACTCATCAATACTTGATGGATTATAGGAGAGTTAAGTGATTTAATGCAGGATTCTTCTGGGATCATCCTTTACTTCTAGGTTTTTCTTCAGTCAGCTCAATGGCTTCCTAAATTCCATCTAAACCTGTAGAATCTTTTCTGGTGGCTAGGAGGAATGTTATGGCTATCTGCTGTCCTCAGTAGACTGCCTGCAGAAGACTGTACTTGTATGGAAACTTTCAGATCTTCTGAGACTTTTTACCAGATATCTGGACAAGTGCCTTTGACTGAACTTGAGACATCTGACTCCCTTCCTTTAACTGCCAGACCCTGGAACTCCTAGAAATTTCTCAGCTTAGAATAGATAAATTTCAAAGCAGGGAATGATGTATTTTCCTTTCTTCTCAGGGATACCACTCAACCCAGCATTTTCTTAACAGGAATGACCATTTATGACATACACAGTCGAGGAAAAATACCTAAATATATTTTGTTTACTAAATGGATGATTTCTTATTTAGAAGTAAAAGAACTGGGTGAATTTATCTTCTGAAAGACAGTGTGTAAAGTGTTGTCATTTCAAAGTTAAATTGAAATCTGCATTGTACAAAGGGTGGCAGACTGTGAAGCAATACTACACGTGCTTCTTTTGTCTCCTGATAAGAAATGCATTTACTGATTCGAGGCTTAAACGAACTACATGGTATTGATGGTACGGACAGCGTCAATTTCGTGTTTGTTCCTTTTGGATTTTGGTGCAGATATTTCTAGTATCATTATGAAAGGCCATTGGTTGAAGCAAAATGTTGTGGGTTTTTTGATTGTTTGGTGATTTTTTGCTTTAGTGGTTATTGGGGTTGTTCCTGTCTGGATGATTCCAAGAAAGATGTTCTAGTGCTCTGTGTCATCTCATAGTAACATAGCTTTCAGGGAACCAAACTGATTGTGGAAGATGAGTGGGCCCTTGGACTTCCCCAGAATGAGTCTGACCAGTACAGTTACCAAAGGGCTCTGCAGATCTTAGGATAAGTTCAGTCTTCAGAGGTCGAAAGTCTATTTCCTGTGGGATTTTTGTGGAAAATAATAATGTATTGATTGCATTGGACAGACAGAAACCTCAAGAATCTCTAGCTAGTATCATCTAAGATGTGCAATCTAAATACACTAATTTGGGTGTAAGAAGCAGCACATCTAAAATGGTTCCTAAATTAAATTTGTTCTTTCAAGAAACAAGAGAAATAGGTGCTTTCCGAGTGCAAGAGAGAAAGGTTGCCTGTTTCTGTGGCCATTAACTCATCGTGAGACTAGATTCTGTTGCCACCACAGATTACCTCCGCAAATACAGGTTTTGCCTCTGATTTCTACTACATTTCTGCAATCTGATTTTGAGGTTGTGAGGAATACAGTTAATTGGGAGCCTTTTTCCTGGAATTTCTTTCCCTTTGATAGCAGTACAAAAATTTATCTTAATTGAGAGAGAGAGAGATTTTGTCCCTAGAGCTGGTGAGCCTATGAGTTTTCTCTTAGTTTCCCAGTCTTCCATTTGATACGAGATTAACAAAAACACCTTACATATAAGTCAATTAATGTTAATTTTAGTTTACTTTAAATCAGTTCCATTTACTCAAGCCTCCTGTTTTCCATGGCCTTCATTTTCTTGAAACTTCATGGTTTATCAAAATAACCATAAATAAAATAACATCCAAATTTTTGTATTTTATTGTCTGGTAATGTTGGTAATAATTTCTAATACTTGACCCTATTATTATTATAAATATTTCATCCCGTATTTTCATCTGAGTTTATAGAGATTTTAAAAATTACATAATTCTCAGTCTTTTTGAGGGTCAACACATGGTTTTGCCATGGTTACCTTTTAAACTCATAGCCCAATTCCAGCTTAAAAATATTATCTTGTTGCTTTGGAGATTTTTTTCCCCTTCTAAAAATCAATATTTTTTTCCATATTTATGTTTTGATTATGATTTATTTATTTGATCTGATGACTGATTGGTGATTTATTATTTGCTGATATACTGCATCAGTAACTTTCTGTTATATTTACCCAAGATCCTGGTTTTAACATCTAGAAATTTTATTTCCTATTTTTCTAATCACTGCATCTTATTTCTGTGAGGGTTTGAAATACCATATCATTGCCACCTACCTGAGTACTAGATACACTGAAATTGCAAATTTGTTCACCTTCATTACTTTTGAGGCACAGTTTTTGAGAATGGTCCTGCTTAATGTGGTTTCAGACCCAACTATGTCTTCCACAGCATCACATTTTACCCTTGATCCCTTCTATTGTCAATCTGATAGTGAAGTTTACTGCAATATGCAGAAATCTAGGTGGATTCTCTTCCATTCTTTTAGTGGTTGTTTTTTATTTTTTTTCCCATTTTCACTTTAAGCTTGGATTTCCTAATGTCATTGGGTATGTCTCCATATGCTTGTTGAGATACAGGTCTCAGTGTTTTCAGTGACTCATGTCATATAATAATATAGCTGCTAGCAAGTTTTGAGGAACACCAAGATCTTCAACAACTTTTCAGAAGGTAGCAGGCTTGGGTAGTCATGTGGAATTTGGCTGCAGGGTTGATGTAGAAGACATTCTGACTAGAGTTTATTTTTCCCTAAAGATATACCACTATAAGTAATACAATTGATTTTTAACACTTTTCAGTGTTTCTTTTTCGTTTGCACTTGGTTTTTGTTCTGCTGAATCGGTCCAACAACTTCTGCAGGCTGTTAAATACGGTTATGCTCTGGCAAACACACCTCTGTTGTTAACTGATGTTTGTTTTATTTAGGGCTGAATAAGACTCTTTTAACAGTTTACTTCTAGAATGGTTGGTATTTATCAAATTTTCATTACTAATAGGTAGATATATAGGTCTGTGATTCAATCCTGATTCTTTGGCAGGCTTGAGAACAGTAGATACCATGAATTTTCATAAAACATTTAGATTGAAACCTGATTTCTGATTACCTTCCATGCTTTCTGCTAATGAAAATATTTTCATTTGCAGTGTCCCAAATTCTTGAAAATTAGATGCTTAAATCTGGTAAAATTTCTAGTTTAGTAAATAACCTGCCTATTTTCTTCTCTGAAATAATCATCATTCCATAGATATACATAATATTTCTTTACATTAACATTTTTTAATTACATAATAATCATATATATAAATATCCTAAATAGGACTGTAGGAAAAAAAATGGCCATGTCATATGGGGTTTGCAAAGTTCTTTGGGGTTTTTCATACCATTTGGCAGTTAGGTAAATTCTTCCTATTTTTCATCCTTTTTTTTTTATGAAATCCTAGTCTAATTGTGTTGGGTACCTTGAATTCCTATGAATTCCCTACTAATACATGAGGTCAGCTATGTTCATGCAAGACTAAACACAGTATGCTTTACACAGTCCAGTTTTGTTCATATAAAAGCCATGATATTGCTGAAGAAATGCCTTGGTAATCAGAAAAACACACTGAAATATTATTATTCCCAAATTATGCAATTATGTTACAGTTTTTTTCATCCCCTATACTAAAACACTACACTTTTTTATGGGATATTCTGAAGTTATGCTTCTGTTGACCTTAAGACTTCTGTTGCAAGAAGTTTCTAGTTTGAACTAGATGTTTGATTTCAAATTTAAAACTTTAAATAAAATTTGAAAGCAGCATGTTAAAATGGACATACCAATTTCAAGCTGTTTACATAGCTAATATCATAATTTTTGTTTACAAATATGTAAACTCACTTTTTTCCCCTGGAGTAAAATGACAATACTTGTCTTTGAATCCTGAATAATGTTAAAACAGATGGCGAAATACCTGAATATTTAGCTAATATATATGTAATTTCCTGAAGCTTTTTACACAGTATTTGGGGAACCTTTTTCTTCTATTCAGAAAAGAAAAAAAAAATAAAAACGCTGGTATGATGGACACGTATAGGGAAAACAAGTGTTACCCAAATAAAATGAATGACCAGGTCAAAATTGATTTCAGTTATATCAATGAAGGAGTTGAGTATTTCCCATTATGAAATGGGAAACATCTGTTCTGAAACATCTACAGCCTAGATATAATGAGCAGATGTGTGAATTGACACAATCAGGTAGCCATTCAGGACAACCACCAAGCCACAGATTTATTTCATTACCTTGCAAACACCAGGCATCAGAGACACATGGGGTCACAGGCTCCATTAGGCTTAGTTCATCTTAAAGGCTGGGGCAGGGAAGTCCACTGTCGGACCAAATATAACAAAAGGCACCCACAGTTAAACACAAGGCTGTGTTTTGTGATTTCTCTCTCCCAGCAGAAGGCTCACACACGTCTGTGAGAGTGTGCTGTCTCCACACAGGAATTCTGCCTCCCAAAATAGGCAGAGGATGAACAACATTGGGCAAAATAAATGGAATTCTCCCACACCAATATTATTAACATTGCCAGCTACAAGGTGACTATGAATAAAACTATTCCACTCTCTTTACCAAATTGTCTGGTTTTAACCCTTTCTTCCCAACATTAGAGAAACAGAGACAACTCTAGTTTACCTTGGAATGTGGTGCTGAACTGTAGAGGCATCACAGAGGGACAGATGTAATGAACACTAATTGACCTAGAAAGTAAGAACAATTCCTTGTAATTGGGTGACAGTCTGTAGATGCAGGCTTTGTTTTTTGAGTAAGAGGACATAGCTGAAGCCCAAAGGGAAAGCTGCACCTACATTTTTCTGCCTTGTCTTTTCCTGCAGAAACACAAATCAGAGCTCTTCATGGAAGGATTTAAGGGCACATTAATCTACACGGGGAAAATGCTTCCTGATAGCATACAGTCTCCTAAACCTTGAGCTTTAAGCCCTGTTGTGTATGGAGACCAAAACTGACAATGGCAAAAAATGAGCAGGGATGATGGACTATCAAACCTGAAAAAAGTGAGTACTCTCTGATACCATTATAAACTGAGAAAAATCCTTTGTAGGTGTTTGTGTGTTCCAATGTCTAGGGACTGCAAGGCATCCATAGGTCAAAGCAGCAGTCCACTGCTTTTCAAAGCACTTTGCATTGACAACTGTTTTATCTGCACTAGAAAGGGAAACTGAAGACAACTGACAGGGGTACCGTTTCCACAGAGAGTACGTGTCAACTATAAAATGCACCACTGGTTTAAAATGAAAGCCTATATTGTTCTATATCAATAAATTGATATGTTTATCAGGGACTCCATTCATCACAGATGGGGCAAAAATGATAAAGTGTCTGTCAAACTGTTAAAACTCAGAGCTAGGACAAAAGAAAACACAAAAGGCAATGGCAGAAGAGGTGTGAAAAATAGAAACTCAGAAAAAAAGCATTAAAGTGACTCAGAAAATAGAAAAAAAGACCCAGTTACTGAGACTGCTGAAAGGTAAAAAAAAGAAAGTTGGTGCATACCAATTAATGATTAAAGCATGTTAAATCAGAACACTGTAAGAAAACAATAGGAGCATGGTAACCCTATTTTCTTTTGATAATATTATGTAAAAGAATGAAGTGCAAAGGGTATAGAGCTGATGCAACCTGAGGAAGAAGATATATTCCTGTCTTTAAAATATTGATCAAACTCATAAATTCAACTGCTTTACATTCACTGTTAATCTGCTAATTTTCGTAAGTTTTAGGGAAGTTTTCTTCAACTTTAACAGATAAAATTATATATATATATATATATGAAAAAATAATTACATCATTATAATTCAATCAAAGATAGAAGTGAAAGTTAATTAAAAAGATTTCCAAAATATATGTTTTTGACAAAAAAGAGAAATAACTCTCTTTAGTATAGAAAGAAAGAAAGAAAATGTGCCTTAAATGTGGAACAATGTAGTACATAGAACACATACTAGGGAGCTGGAATATCCAGGTTTGACCAAGAATTTTGAAATAAAGAACATAATCTTCCTGCATGCACATGATTTAACTATCAGAAAATCACTGTGAAGAAAAAAAGGCCTGACTTCCTCTCTGTTTCAGTAGAAAACAAGCTGCAAGGCTCCAAATGAATGAAGTATAACCTATGTCATGCTTAAAAATTTACTTTGACTAGAAAGGAGTAATTAGTTGATACATCAAAGAATGAAAACATATATTTCACTTTAATAGAGCTCTATATGTTTAAAAAAACTAGCATGAATATTAGACTCATGTTCACTTCTAAAAGAAATAAAACATTCTATTATTCATACATAATGAAAAGATAAAAATTGTAAACAATTCATTCATGCCTTTGGGGAAATAAAAGAAACTAATGTAAGAAGGGGTTTTAATGAGTTTAAGTCCTGCCTGACCTTTGCAAAAAAAATCTTACTTAATAATACCAACAGAGATGATTATCAAATAAATTAGATTTGTCCAAACACAGTTGCACAGTTTTGAGTTCCATGTAATTATAAATATAAGATTCCTTGTCACTAGTGACTGTAGTAGTAATGCTTAGTCTAAATCAAATCCTGTACCTTAGGCAAATATGCACCTTATCAAGAGAGCGTTCTTGCCTTGACCTGTTTGCAGTCGAAGACCTACATCCCAGAAATGCTTATGCTGGAGATTAGTTGCATGTGTCTGTGTGGTCCCATTGTTCTGATTTTGCACTTGATGCCATTGTATTCAGATATATTTACACTAACAAGATATGGGTTCACATAGACAAGACATATAATGAGCAAGGGGAAAAATGTATTTTCTTCCTTGTATAAAGAAGTAGCTGAGAAACCACTCAAGGCATTAGGTTATGGTTTGGCTGCAATCGTATTTTCAGTAAATTCTTGGAAATCATAACTGGAAGCCAAATTAAATTAGTGCATGTAACAGCCTGCATCTGTTTTGTGTATTCAGGTTTCCTTTTTAAGCCTGAAGCAAAAATATATCTCTGTCGTGTATGTTACATAAAGGGGACCAATCACCTGGATTCCAGGGCTCTCAGAAAACTTCTGGGTATGGTAATTCAAATGCATCCTCTAGTAGCTGAGGAAAGAATATGACTCACAGCCTCACAAAAATGTCTCTCTCTATTTTGTGTTCTGGTGTTTAGACCCTGGGAATTCAGAAACCAGATTTAATTATGGAATTCTACAGACAGTAAAATATACACAGTACAATAATTCTTTTCTACAACTTTTTGGATTCGGTTTGTGGGGTTTTGTAGTTTTCTAGGGTTTGTTTGGTTTTTCTTTTTCTTTCTTTTTTTTTTTTTTTTCCTAAGGTTTACAAATGTTGCACAAAAAGAAGTAGCAACTTAATAAACTCTGGAGCTGAGAGGAATGTGAGGGATCCAATTCAGCTAGTGGAAATCAAATGCTGAAAGCTTTGGAAAAGAATGGAAGTTTTACCTAAGATGAACTTTCTTGTTAGATACCATTAAATACACCTTCTATCCTATCACAGACAAGGTGGAATAAGAAGAAATGAAAAAAAAAAAAAAAAGAGTCATCTCTATGTCTGTTTTAATTGTCTCTAGTAAAAGTAGAAGACAAACTGTGTCACATATTGGAGGGAGTTTGGCCTTGGAGAAGTCCTCCCCTGAAAACATACTTTAGAATAGGAGCTGTGCTTCTGGTGGGCTCAGGTTTCTTGAAATTGCTTCATAGGAACTGTGGGTGCAATAATGTTAACACAGCTTTGAAGGAAATCAAATGGAATTAAAATCTCTAGGCAGAAGTGTACTGAGGTCCAGATTCCACTCCAGCTTCAGTGCTCTTCTGTTGACTTGCTCCAGATTTTTAGAAGCACTAAACTAGTAGAAGACTGCTGGAAAAATCCCCAGGTGGAAATTAGGCCATCTGAGTCTGCACCACAGACTGCAGATGATTGCGTCACAGCTGGTGATTAATTCACTGTCAAAACGCAGCAGCAAAAAGACAAAAAGCAAGAGCTTACTGACAAAGGAGAAAGTGAATGGAAAGAGTACTAAAGACAAAATATTTTCTTTTATCATATGTGTGTAAGGCATACTACTTGCTGAGGAAATATTGGGAACATTATTTCAGGGCTTTATGTCCATAATGAACTTTTTTATCCTTTCCATCACCACAGATCTGTTTTTGGCCCTTTCATCTCTGTCTCATCAGATACACACTCAGTGAGTAAAAGAAAGAGAAATAGTTTTGCCTTTCTTCTTGGGCGATTGATATTTCTGTGGTGCACTCACTATGAGATCTGAGGAACTCGAGGGAAAGAAATTGTCACATATTTATTGCTAAGGACTAAGACATGCACTTGTGACTAATTCATATAATTTGCCCATATTCAGACCAGAATATTGTCTTTACCTTCTCAATTTTCCTTCCCTTTCCAGTATTGTTCTTAAGTCTTTGAAAGAATATGAGTCACATTTGAAATATTTTAAAACAGAAGCATGATATCATAGCTCACAGAATTAAAGGATTTGGAAAATGCTTCCAGAGGCCAGCTATTATGATTAAAACTGCGCCAATATATAGAGGTTTTCTCAGTGTCAGCTGAGGTGGTTTTTTTGAGTTTTGTTTGTTTGTTTTGGGGTGTTTTGGGTTTTTTTGTTGTTGTTGTTTGGCTTATTCGGTTTGTTTTTTTTCCAAAATACCACTACATGTGTTTTCTTCTGTCGTAGAGTTTATAGTCACAGTATAAAGAAGAAATACTGACTGGATATTAATATTGGGAAAAAAGCGACAGACTGCTTACCCAAATGGAATACAAAGCTGTGTGTCATCAATATAAAAAGAATGATTACAATTCATATCTGTGCATCTGAGGCTAGAACAGGGTCTCTGTCCTTTCTGAGATGAAACGTGGGAGGGTGAGAATGGAATACAATTAAGTTTTAACAAACAATAAAACCTGCTAGATTAAACCAGTTATTTTCTTGTAATTACAGGATTATTCTTTATTCTTTTTATTTTTGTGCTTTAAATTAAGAAATTATTTATCATGTACTGGGGAAAGAGGTGCGGGGAAACAATTTGGTTTCACTTTTAGTTATACCACTGATGTGTAGACTTTTGAAAATCTTTAGTGTTGTGGAATATTAAAATCAGATGCCCATTTCTTCAGGTGAATTGAACACTTCAACATGAAGAAATGTTTGAATCCCGCAATATCATGGCTTTTGATTTTCATGCACATGGAAAAAGAACTGTTTCAAAAGTAAAATATTTTTAAAGAACATCTGCATTTTGAATGGAAGGTAACAAGGCATGTCACCACTAAAATACTGGGCATCTTGTTACTCATGTATTTCAGTTCCAGCATCAAGAAGGATATAACAGAGAAGCTATCACCTTTGCTACAGAGGAGAATCAGGTAATATGTATATGGGTATTAGAAGGAGCTGAACGAATAAGCTGAATATACTATCTTCAGGCTGATCTCTTAAATGTAAATTCTGACAGCTTTCAGGTTTCTTGCCATCCTAGTGATCTATCATAGCAGCTAGGAGATAATAAGATACTATATAAGTTCTATGTCCCCCACATCTCACAGTAGAATAAGCAGTATTTCCTAATCTGTCATAGTCCATGGACAACCATATTGGAAAAGTATCATACTGGGTGCAATACAGTGTGTTTGTCCTCATTTGGCTTTGATTTCCTTCTTGTTACTCTTCTTTGGCTCTTGAGTGTTGAAGAATGGCTGCTAGAACAGGGCCATGGATCATTAGAAGAATTGCACAAGCAATCTCATTGTTAGAAAATTTAGAAATAGCAAACTGCAGAGCTATGCTGATAGTAGAGTTAAGAACGCTGTACTCTTGGCAAGGACACTGTACCCTTGGCAAGAAGGCATTAACTATAACCTTGATAGCTTTAATTAACAAGAAGCTACAGCTGTGAGAATGAGGAGGAACACTGGTTCTCAAAACTGCACAAAAGTATGTTTAACTTTTGCTTTTAGCCAATCACTTTGTGACAGGTGTGCATGCTTGCTGAACAGTGTATAAAAGAAACTGAGCCTTCTGAATAAAACAAAGCTTGCTTTATCAATGACATTGATTGTGAGCTTGTCTTCCGTCGCCGTCGCACTTGAGGCTATCTTGTTGCTTATAGTCTTTGAGACAAGGATCATTTTGGTCTGGAAGTTACTCTTTTTCTCTACTATTTCAGCTAAATTTGTTGAGATTGGTATCTGCATTCAGCTATGTCTGCTGGAAAGCTATTACGAAGTAGTGATGCAGTGCTAAATTGAAACCTACAACCAAACAGCGGTAATAAAAAAAAAAATACCAGATAATAAAATGTCTCTACATTCTTTAACAAAAAAACCCCAAAACAAAACAAAAAGCCAACCAAGAAAACAAACAAACAAAAATAAGGGTGGAAAGATAAATATATTTGACAAAAAAATTAAGTTTTTTTCTCAGCTTCCACACAAATTTGTCCTTGTTCCCCGTTTAGTGTCACCGCTTTGCACTGATCTCTGAAAAAAACTGCTAAGGACAACATACTGATTATTTATCAATACATTGTTATATTCTCTATATCTGTAAACAGTAGGATGGACAGAAACAGACTGTTACACAAATATTTATCAATAATTTACAATCACACTTTAAGGAACATCTTGAACGGTTACATGTCATCCTCTGGAGGTAAATTATTTATCTTAAAAGACTTTTCAGTTGGAGAAACAAGATTAACAGTTCACCAACCCGTGGTAATAATTTAGATCTCTCAAACACTGCAAATTGTTATGGGATCTAATAAAGCTACCATTACCCTACAGAAATCTTCTAAGGAGTGTCATGGTTTGATTCTAGTTGGACATCATGTGCCCACCAAAGCCACTCACTCCCCTCCTAAATTCCACAGGGGAGAGAAAGTATAATTAAAAGCTCCGTAGTTGAAATAAGGATAAGGAGAAATCACTCAGCAATTACTGTCATGGGCAAAACAGACTTGAGGAAATTAATTTAGTTTATTATCAAGCAAATCAAAGCAGATCAAAAAGGAGTAAAATCAAATCCTAAAACACTTTCATTCCATCCTTCCCTGCTTCCTGGGCTCAGTTTCACTCCTGACTTCTCTACCATTATCCCACAAGTGGTACATGTGCATGGGAAATTGATGTTCAAGTCATTTCATTACGTGCTGTCTAATCCACTCCTTCTTCCTCATACTCTTCCCATCCTGTAGCATGAGGTCCCTCTTGTGGGAGACATTTCTACCTGAGCTTCTCTAATCGGGGTCTTTGTGCAGTTCTTCACAAACTGATCCAGTGTGAGTTCCTTACAGGGCCACAAGTCCTGACAGCAAACTTGGTCCAGTACAAGATCCTATCTCCCCACTAGACCACAGGTTCTGTCAGGAATCTGCTCCATCACAGTCTTCCCGAGGCTTCCTTCATTCATCCACCTGCTCCAACATGGGATCTTCCAGGAGCGGCAGTTGGATGCCTGCTCCACCATTAGTCTCCATGGGCTCCGTGGGACAGCCTACCTCACCATGATCTTCACAACATGATCTCTTTTATGTCTGGCAGTTTTGTAACTGTTTTTTCTAGTTGCAGAACCTTCTTAATTCAGTTAAGCCATAAAATGCTTCCTCAAATACCCGTATTTTCTGAGAAGCTACAGCAATTTTACAGATGTAAAATGAACAAAAGCCAAATAAAAGTCTAGTTTTGCCCTTAGTTTGAAAAAACCAAAAAGCTATTAAACTTACTGTGAATTCAGGTGTAAAAAGAATTTGGAAGTCTTCATACTTATGCCATATGGTCAGAATGGAAAAGCAACACTAAAGTGTGTTGAAACACTAAGAGAAATCAAACTAGATTTTTCCACCATTTGAAGAAAGACTGGAAAGATTGCTTGGAAATATTTAAATTAAGAAAAGAAAAAAATTAATTAGAACAAAAAATATCCGTAGTGGTATCAGGTTTCTGTTGCTGCTGCAGACCCAAGGTATTAAAAAAGTCTCTTTTCTCCCAGCCCTGCATCAGAAGAAGAAGTAGAGGTTCATCTGCTTTGCTTTTCAATGTTGTTTATTTTTCTCTTATCTAATACTTTCTTTCTCTGATCTGCTGAGGTCCATTCTGCAGGTCAGGATGAGGCAGACTCACAGACTCTGCCTGCCCTTGGGGCAGTGTTCATCTTTTATATTAAAAACTACGTATACTTTATTTACAGTAATTTTCCAATACCTATCAGCTATGTTGGACAGTGTGTCTGTACTCTAAACCAATCAAAAAGTTTCACCACTACAGCAGAACATGGAGGGCAAGAANAGAGGTTCATCTGCTTTGCTTTTCAATGTTGTTTATTTTTCTCTTATCTAATACTTTCTTTCTCTGATCTGCTGAGGTCCATTCTGCAGGTCAGGATGAGGCAGACTCACAGACTCTGCCTGCCCTTGGGGCAGTGTTCATCTTTTATATTAAAAACTACGTATACTTTATTTACAGTAATTTTCCAATACCTATCAGCTATGTTGGACAGTGTGTCTGTACTCTAAACCAATCAAAAAGTTTCACCACTACAGCAGAACATGGAGGGCAAGAAGACAAAGAAGGACAGGGCACATCCAAATTCCTCCATCTTTATCCCTTGAACCACCATTCTAAAACACCAAANTTTCTTTCTCTGATCTGCTGAGGTCCATTCTGCAGGTCAGGATGAGGCAGACTCACAGACTCTGCCTGCCCTTGGGGCAGTGTTCATCTTTTATATTAAAAACTACGTATACTTTATTTACAGTAATTTTCCAATACCTATCAGCTATGTTGGACAGTGTGTCTGTACTCTAAACCAATCAAAAAGTTTCACCACTACAGCAGAACATGGAGGGCAAGAAGACAAAGAAGGACAGGGCACATCCAAATTCCTCCATCTTTATCCCTTGAACCACCATTCTAAAACACCAAAATTCTACTTTTTCACCCTGTGATAAATTAACTATCATTCTACTCAATTTGCTTACAGACATAACAAATGGGTGTAAAACATGTAAAACAAAATGTATTAGGACTTCTGGCTCACTGTAGAAGCACTCTATTATAATGATATGTTATTAAGAGCATGTTTTTTCTACATTTATATGAAACTATCTAAAATCGCTAAAGTGTGGCAACAGGTGGTAAAATAATATTATTCCTGAGCTGCCTGTTAGGTTCACCCATCAAACAAAAATACAGTTAATAAGGATGTGTTAAGGTGCTTTTTCTCAGATAAAAGCATAGGGGCATAGAAGTTATTAGATCTTAGAATCCTGTGGTATAGGTATGTCCAGGTGAAGGCCTCAAGGAAGTTGATGCTGACTTGAACCAGTGTTATCTATCTCTGTCTTACAGACACAAATTTGGTGATTTAGTCTTTCAACCAGGAGGAAAAAGAGTTCCTTGTACTTGGTCTAAGCATACTTTCAGAAATTGCAGTGGGATACTATGCCTCAGTCTTAAAAATACTAAAGTAGAATCACTTTCATATGCTTCCATGCATATCTCCTATACAGCAAAACCTTACACACACCAGGTGTACACATTCGTCATATTTAAGTTTAGTTCAAATTCAAGGAAAGTGGTTTTGGAATGTTACCTGTTTCACTTAATTCAATATATAGAGAGATGTGAAAAGGAGAATATCAAACTTAAAGGGTAATTATAGAGTATAGAAGCTTTAAGAAACATGGTGGTCACTGCAGCCTGTGATTTGGCCCTTTCAAAGACCTACAACTTTCTGAGTTGTACTTTCTGAGCTACATCTGAGTAGCTGTGGTACATATGCATTATATTTTCTTGAAACTAGACTACAAGAAATAACAAATTGTGACTTTTCTAGAAGCAGATCCAACTTTTCTAATTTGTAGGCCTGCAGGCAGCTGCCACTTTTGAGAGCCCCATAAAGAATTCAAAACAACATCACCTCAGGGCTGTTTCATCTTGAGTAATTTGCCTGAATTGGCTGTTCTTGCTGGTTCCAGCTGCGCTTTTCCTGTTTGCATTCAAGTTGTATAATACCTGAAGTAGAAGCTAAACACCTGCTTGATTCCATGTTAAATATAAATCAGATGAGAAACTCCACAAAGCAGATAGCCTTATGAAACCAGTAAATAGATTAATACTACTGAAAATTAGATTGACACTACTGAAAATTAGATTGACACGTAGAATTAGTGGAAGAAAGCAAACTACTTTCACCATATATAACATGGCTGGTAGAATTTTAAATTTGTAGGAGATTCTTCCATTCAATCACGGCACTGAATATACTGAAAGTGAATTAATTGCTGGTGTATTTTATGTTCAATACATTTGCAAAATTCCATAATTTCAACCAAGCTAAAGATCTTACACTTATAATATGTAAGTTTCCCAGCCTTGCAGCAAAGTTAAAATTGCAAACCAAAGAGGTTCAGAATCGTAATATAATCCAAGGTGGCCCAAACTACCCTTCAGACATAACTGCCAAGTGCTAAGCATGCTTTAGAGCTACAGTTCAGCTCTTTGAAATAAACAGTCATAAAAATAATTACATTCTTTTTGACTGTGTTAAAAGTCTCTGGAAGTCAAAATGTATATTTGCCTAAAAAATGTAAATAATAATCTAATTTTTTAATTAAGGATTTTTTCTGTTTCAAAATTTAATTATAAATATAACTACACCCCTTTTGTAGTTTAAGTGAACTTTGATTATCCCTACATATTCCCAAATGAGAGTTTCTCATTTGCTGCCATTGAATTGGTGCCATAGCTCTTAACACATTGCTGACTTGAGACCTTAAGCTTTACATGAAACAAACAATGCACTTTATTTCCAGAAGTGTAGTCATTTCCAAACTGATAAAATCAAATATATGGTGCTGAAAATATTTCAGAGAAATATGAATCCTGGTTCATACTCATTGTTTCAAAATAAAATATCCATGATGGAACATAATAGATTGTTAATAATAGGATGAATAACTTCATTCTTTAGAGGTCATGCTTTTTCGAAATAAGCTAAATACATGTTAGTGCTATGTAGTTAGAATTGTAAACCAGTTTTCTCTGTGGAAGGAATGCAACAATGCTCTGAAAATACTCCCAAACACATAACAGTGCACTTGAACAGTGCACCTGGGAAATGGTTCTCAACTACTAGTCAGTGAATATGCTGAGATGAATGCCTTTTTATAAGCTTCCTGTGAATGAGTTATGATACTTTTATTTGGGTGCATATATTGTACAATTACAGAGTAAATGTAAACACCTTATAAACGATTAAAATAACTTTTGCGTTTCACATGATATTTTTGCTTCCTGTCTTAGAACCTAATTCAGAGGTCTGATATCCCACCTATATCTGTCTTGTTAAAGTTATGTTTATCTAAAAGCACTTGTTTCATCTCCTTGATTTTCAGAGTGATTTAAGCAGATACTGGAAGATTAATAACAAGTATGAGCTTAAATGAAATTATCAAGTAGGGTCAACACAAGAAAGACTTGGACCTGTTGTAACGAGTCCAAAGGAGGGCCACTACCTTGATCCTAGGGGTGCAGCATCTCTCCTATAAAGACAGGCTGAAAGTGTTGGAGTTGTTCAGGAAATGAGGTTTTAGAGTGACTTTATAGCAGCCTTCCTGTATCTGAAGGGGGCCTACAAGAAATTTGGAGAGGGAATTTTTCACAAGAGCATGTACTCAATAGAACAGGGGGCAATGACTTTAAGATGAAGGAGGATATATTGAGGTAAGATATTATGAATTCATTTTTTTTACTGTAAGAGTGGTGATGCACTGATGAAAGAGATTGCCCAGAGAGGTTGTGGACTCCTCATCACTGGAGGCATTCAGGACCAGGCTGGGTGGGGCTCTGAGTAACGTGGTCTAGTGGAAGGTTTTCTGTCTATGGCAGGGGGTTTGAATTAGATGATTTTTAAGGTCCCTTCCAATGCAGGCCATTCTATGATTTTACAATTCTATGATTCTATTATTCTATGATATATAATTAAGGTTCAAATTTAGCCTGCTAGAAGACAGAAAAATATTAAAGACCTCTCCAGGTTTTTGTGTAAGAACTAAAAGAATTAAAAAAGAAACTTAAAATTTACATGTTGAGGAGGGTTAGACATGGGGAAGGGGCATATTTCTGAAACACTATTAAAACTTCTTGTTTAATTTTCAGTTATGTGTTAATGTCTATCACCTGAAAAAAAACTTGGTTACATTGCTTCCATCAGTTTGAATTTATCATACAGGAAGACTGACATTCAAAAAGAATACAAGTTATCTTAATACAGACTAACTATGGCTTAAACAGGTTTAAATGCATAAACTATTTTGATCACACTGTGCTTTATTATCTCATGTGAATACTACTCTTGTGTAGAAACCATTTCACCATGGCATCACTTTTAACTGCTTTCTCTTAATGTAGAAATCAGTCTGCTTCCTGCTCATTTGGGAATCGCTACAAGCAAACTGGTAGCTGCTTCAGAAAAATAAGCATTCTCCTAATGAATTGTTGATCTGTAAATAAATGAAGAAATTTCCCAATTTGCTTTTTCTAAACATATTTTCAACTTTCTCTGAATCTTTTTTATTTTCTCGACAGGTTATTAATTTCTTTAAAGGACCTCATAATTGTCAGTGATCTTCCTATGCTTAAACAGCAGATGTTTGTCATATTTTTACATTTCCTCTTGAAGAAGGGCCTCTATCATTGAATCATTACATGGTTTGGGTTGAAAGTGACATTAAAGATTTTCTAGTTTCAACATCCCTTCTATGGGCAGGGACTCCTTCCACTAGACCTGGTTGCTCAAAGCTCTATCTAACCTGTCCTTGAACGCTTCCATGGATGGGACATCCACAGCTTCTCTGGACAACTTCTCCCAGTGCTTCACCAGCCTCGCGGTGAAGAATTTCTTCTTAGTGTCTAATGTGAATCTACCCTCTTTCAGTTTGAAGTCATTCCCCTTTGTCATATCATTTATATGCCTTTGTAAAGTTTCTCTCCCTCTGTCTTGTAATCTCTCTTCAGTTAGTGGAAGGTGATACAAGGTTTACCCAAAACCTTCTATTCTCTGGGCTGAATAACCCCAGCTCTGTCAGCCTCCCTTCAAAGGAGAGGTGCTCCAGCCTGTTGATCATCTTTGTTACCCTCTTCTGAACTTAGTCAAACATGTCCATGTCCATTCTGTGCTGGGGATGCCAGAGCTGGATGCAGCACTCCAGGTGGGGTCTCACAACTACAGAGTAGAGGGGCCATTCCCTCCCTTTCCCTGCTGGTCACACTGCTTTTGATACAGCTCAGGATGCAGCTGGCTCTATGGACTGCAAGTGCACATTATTGAGCTTCTCATCCATAAATGTCCCAAAGTCCTGCTCTTCAGGGCTGCTCCCCATACACTTTCTTCCCAGCCTGTAGTTGTGCTTGGGATTGTCCTGATCCAGGACCATGGGCTTAAACTTAGCCTTGTTGAATTTTGTGAGATTTTCACAGGCCCACCTCTCAAGCCTGTCAAGGTTCCTCTGGATTTTGCAACCTTTCCTTTTGCCGTGTGGACTGCACCACACAGTTTGGTGTCATCAGCAGCTTTACTGAGAATGCACTCAATCTCACTGTATATCACTGACAAATGTTTAATGGTGCTGAATGCCCAAGGAACACCACTTATTGTTGGTCTCTACATGGATATCAAGCCATTGACTGCAAATCTTTGAGGATGACAATGCAGCCAATTTCTTATCTACTGTCCTATATGTCAAATACATGTGTCTTCACTTTAGAGACAAGGATGGCAAGCAGGACAACATCAAATCCTTTGAACAAGACCAGTTAAATGAGGTGAATTTCTCTTTTCTCATCCACCAATGCTCTAGTGCCATCGGAGAAAGCCACCAAATTTCTCATGCATGACTTCTTTTTGGTGAAGCCATGCTGACTGTTCCCAATCACGTCCTAATTTTCCATGTGCCTTCATTTTCTGCTGTAATATGAACAAAGTAGTGACAAATCTTCCAAAATGTCCATTAACTAACTCTCTATGTTAAACTTTTTTGAAATGGGGACAATGCAGAACTCAGCAGAACTTATCAATACAGAACTGCAGAGACTTTGGAAATTTAGAGTTCTGTCACTGGAAACCCATTTCCTTTGGTATTTTCAATTAATAGTGAGTGAACTAATTAAGTTTTTGGACATTCTATGCTTGCTACTAATCTACTCTGATTTAGTAGTACTGACATGAAAGCTAATTTTCAACCTCATATCACAGAGGAAGAGTTATGTTTGCAACATATTTAATGGGGAAACAGTGGCAGTATACTTTATCACAGCAGTATTACAGATATTTTTTTCCCCTTTGGGCTTGGCAGAATGTTGGTTTTAATCATGGTCTTATCAAAGTGAATAAGGAAGGATTTCTCATCTATTTCAACAAAATTGCATTTGGGTTCTTTTTCTGTCCTTCCTGTGCTGCTGTATATAGGAGAGATTTCATCCCAGCTATGAACAGTGAGAATTTTTTAGAAGTCTTGACACGCTGAAAGTGTGAACTTTGCCATCAATATAATTTATGTCCCATTTTGATATATTTTTTCAATACAAATGAATTTTATTTATTGAAATTTATTTTAACTGTCTTGGGAGAGGGATAAGAATTTCTCTTTCCAGGCTTTGATATGACAAGCTCAACATTTCAGCTTTTATTTTTTTTCTTGTGTGTTGATTAGGTAATTTTGTCACTCACTGAAAAACATTCCTGTGCAAATTATGATAATTTTCATGCTCTTCCAGTGATGAAATAACCATCATTTCATTCCAATATCAGGTATTTTCCTAATTTACTTGACTAAAATCTGTTACTATATGCTTTTTAACTAAAGTCTCTAGTTTGCTGAACTAACTGAGTCACTCACATTGCCCAGCTTTTCTGTGTCATCAGGACATCATGATTATAGGTGTGTGGATGTCTGTTGACTCTCTTGTTTTCTCAGTACAACTGTATTAACGATTCTCAGCCTGGAAAGAAAACAGAGACATTTCAATGCAATAGAGACAAATGGGAGAATAGTACATTACTTACTATAAAACAGTAAACTGGAGTAATTTTGAATAGTGCTATTAATGTAAGTGAAAAAGAGTGGGCAATGTGACCTAAGAAACACTCATTCATTCTTGATAAAGTTTATTCATCAAAGTACACACCAGGATATTAACAGAACCAGGCACAAAACTGCAGGTAGGGTTAAAATTAAAAAAAAAATGTCCTACCCAGTCTTCATTTTTTTGCTGTAATATGTAAAAAGCAATCAGTGATCAACCTTTCAAAATGCCCACTAAGGAGTCAAAACATATCAATAGTTAAGAAGGAACTGGATGAAACCCACAGTATTATGGGATGAAGAATTACATTTCCATCAGAATAATATTCAGAGCAGCTTCTTGGAAATTACAGTATTGCGTAACTGCTGCAAAACATGTGTAGAGTTTCTGTTTCTTCTGCTGGTACACCTTACTAGAACAGGCTTCCCTGGATCTATTGAGGTTTTTCTGGAATGTCATTAAATTGTAGAAATTTCCAAACCTGGCAACACTTTGGCTCTCATGTCCTGTTTGTTACTAGGTTACACATCTATTCTACTGTTCTCAGCTTTAAAGTTCAGTTTTTGTCAAATACAGACTAATTTATATAGCTGCTTAAAGTTGCTTCTATACTTTTTATTTTAATTTTTTTTCCTCAAGCTTATTGGAATCTATAAATATTTTGTTAGTCTTGTTCACCTCTGAATACAGGCTACATTTTCAGTCATTCCATGCCTTCTGTTTACATTCAATACTATGCAATGAAGCTGTTTTCAGTATAACTGAAAATATTTGTAATCCAAATGAATATCAGGTTTATGAATTTATGCCATGGAATAGAGAATTGACAATTTTGAATTTTTATCTGAATGGCCAAGGTGCTGTTTTGGATTTTTCACAAATGGGAATAAGTGTCTTGAGGAAACGGTCAATGAACGATGAAGAAGGAAAACAAATAAACAAGCAAACACGAAAAAAACAAATACCACCACCAACAAAAAAGAACTACCTGCATGTAAAGAATTTTTTCTTCTCTTTCAAAGTGCTCATTTCTCTGAGAAAAAATACAAGAAGTGTGCTGAAAGTAAATCACAGTAACTCTTCTTGAAGTATTGTAATATTAAATCTTAAGATTTTTGTAACACTACCACCTCTCCAAAGATACACTATATTTTCTTTGAAGATCCAGCTTTTGGACTCTTTTAAGCACATTTAAGTATTATCTTTACTGAGGAAAAATACAATTTAAAAACTCTTTTCGCTAGCAGACAGAGTCATGACCCAAAGCCTTTGATGCAATGGCAACCTTGTGTTTGAGAGTTTTTCTAATAGAAAAAGTTTCTACCAAAAGAACAAATGTTCAGACAGAAGACCTTTAAATAAATTTGAATTAATGAATTTAAAAAAAAAAAGTATGGATCAAGTCTGCATCCAGAGGTGAAATGTGGTGCCTGAGATTGAAAAGCAATAAGCAGGATTATTTCTTTGATTTCTCAAAGCCTAACAAGCCAAAACTAGCTAATCTAACAACCCTCTTTTTGTGGTACTCTGGCACTGAATGAAAACCTCAGCTTCCTTCCTGGGGATATTCACAGGGTTAGTATGGAGCAAGTATAATTAACTCAGTTTGTCGCATGCAATTTCATTAGTCAGACAGAAGATGAATGGAATCTGAAGAATGTTATATTTGTTCAGGTAACAAATACATTAAAGTAATGAATGCTCTGCATAGAGACATTCTTCTGAAATATATTTTAGTCTGCCTCTGTTTATCTGTAGAGACTTATTTAATTAGCTTGTGGATTTAGCTTCTTTTTGATGTGTTTAGTGACAGTCTGTGTATCCTCTTCCTCTTTAGAGATCAGTAGGTTATTGCTTCTTGTTTAACAAGCAGCCTTTTGTGAATCCTAAAACTCTGAAGGGTCATCCTATAGCATGGATAAATAATAAAAGCTTTAAATATGTCGTGTATTAAGAAAGCCATAGCAGTTATGAATATCGAGCTCGAAATTAAAGTAATTAGGTGTTTTTTAATGACTTCTCTTTAGCTTCAGTATGCTTTTCATATGCACATTATGTTTTTTCTTAGAGTAATCCAAGAGGACATCATATATTCAAACAGGATCTTGCTTACTACTTATTGATAACTGCTCTAACACATAGATCTTTAGTTTTGGCCAGTAACTCTGCCTGCATTGTTTTTCCTGGATAATATACCACTGTCATTTTACTGTTCTAAAAGTTATTACCACTTCCTAATAAAGCTATTGTCCTGCCTCTACTAAAAGCAGTATCTTTAAATCTGTCAGATAGTAACAATAAACATGGAAAAATAATACCCATTTAATAGCTGAAGAATGAAGGATAGGGTAGGCAAGAGCAAAGGATAGGGGACAAAAGTTCTGTATGCCAGCATGCAGAGCAAGTTCATTGTCTATTTTGCCTGTGCACAGAGTGAAATAAGGAGGGGCATGGAAAAAAGAACATATATAACAAGGTCATATTGGAATATGAACATTATCACTTTGAAAAATAACAGATGTATATGGAAACTTTTGACATTCCCTTATAGAGCAAGCCATAATTATTTTACTGTTCTCAGACTACCTTATATTTTAGCAACGTGGTCTGCTTATAAGTATCTTGGTTAACACTGCCACTTTTGTCACTGATACTAAACCTCAGAGGGACTTTAAAGATAAATGTGGTAATAATTGCCTGCTGAGGCCACGGAGAGGTGTATTTATCATAGCTGGTATCCATAATTTAGAATTTAGGGGTTGCATTAAAATGTTCATTTTCACATAAAAGCTCCCATTAGGGAAACCTAGACCATTTCCATGAAATAAACTGGTCTTTGGAAATAATAGAGAATTTTATCAATTTTACTAGTTGACATTGGATGAAATACAGTCATACAAATGGTATATCCATTCTATGGATAATTTTGCCATATGAAAAGTTTTGGTACCTTTCAGGTAAGAATTTTATAAAGAAACTGTATGGTATGGGCTTTTATTACCAGGTGATATTAGATCTAGAAGTAGAATCACATTGTGTGATCTGCTGCTCTGCACTGAAATTGCCTTCTGGCTAGTGTGAAACCCAACAGCAGCAGAATTTGAAAGAAACTTCACTGTAATACAACATTTAGGTAACAGTATATCCCTCAATAGCTGTAGGCATTTTACAGTGATCGTAGTCACAATAGAGGTAGTAGTTTTTAAAGAAAAAAATTACCAAATATTTTTAGCAATAGAATGTATTGCTTCTGTTGAAACTGTCAATGCATTTGAATTCCATCTGTCCCCATGTGTAAAATAATTTTATTCGCTTGTATATCTCTTTTCATATGGGTATCATTCAGTGAAACAGAACCTGGTATCTATATGTCACTATACATCTATATATGAGTCAAGGGAAAGCAAAAAAGGAGACCTATGCCAAAACCAAGATCTCTTTTACCAATGTGCAGTAGATTAGGAAAGTAAGTTTTTCCTTGTTTGCTTTTTTAATCTGTGATTGTGCTTTTTATAAGATCTTTCTAAGGCATGAAATTCTTATTTTCTTATAGCTCCATGGAGGATGTAAATGCTTGGTAAGGTCATTCAAGTCTTGGGAGGGCAAGACATGTTCTAATGATCAGAGTGAACTCTGCATGTGTAACGGATGGTTCCTTTCTTTATGGAATATTTTTATCTCAGTTTTGCTTTTTTCTGGGTTTTATATTTTCTAAATTTTTTTTTTTTTAATGATGAGGTTAAAAGAAAAAAAAAGAAATGCAGGTTGGGGAGGCATTTAAGTGCCATGGTGAAAACTAGGGAAAAGGAAATGCTATTCATCATGGTTTTTTTGGTTTTGTTCTATTTTTGCTTATTTTGATTTTGTTTATCTGAAACACAGAATGAAAGCAAGTAAATTCTTTAAAATTTGTCAGGCAAGGCCAAAACACAGATGTCTTTTATGAAGTTATATGCTGGTTTTGATTTCAATAGCGTTCATTTTCTTCAGAATGGCCGGTATGGGGCCATGTTTTGGATTTGTGTTGGGAACAGTACTGATAATTCAGGGTTGTTTTAGATACTGCTTAATAGTACTTGCACAATGCAATTCCTTTTTTCTTCCCCATGCTGCCACACTGGTAAGGAGGCTGGGGTTGTGTGGAAACGTGGCAGGAGGCTAGATCTAGAATACTGTATGTAATTCTGGGCTCCAACATTTCAGGCAGATATAAACGTCTGGAAAAGGGAAAAAAAGCTGATGCTTTATTGCTCTCTACATCTTATTGAGGATGTGATGTGAAGATGGATGTGCTGACCTCTTCTCCCTCATATCCAATGACAGCATGTGTGGAAATAGTTCAAATGTGCACCAGGCAAGGTTTTGACTGAACCTCAGAAAGCATTTTTTTGGTGGTGGTCAAACACTGGAGAGGTGGCCAATGCTACAAGCCTGTCAGTGTTGACCCAACATTTGGATAATGCCCTTTATAACATGTTCTAGCTTTTGGTCAGCCCTGAAATGGTCAGGCAATTGGACTAAACAATCATTTTCTGTCCCGTCCAAATGAAACTATTCTATTCCATTCCACTCCTATTATTCTTTTCTACGGGACTGGAGAGAAGTATTGCTTCTATCTTTTATGTTTATATATACTTTTGTCAAAATTTTGGGGGAGAAAAATTTGTAGAATTCCAGTCTAAAATATATTTACTTTTCACCATACTACTGTTCTTTGCATTGATGTGACTTGTTAAAAAAGTTGAATGCAAAACCTGTCCTAGGAGACCCACATTAAAATCTTTTCTTGGATAGTGCTGGAGGGAGCTTGTACTAAATGGTATCCAGGGGAAACCCCAGTGTAGCTAGAACTGCAAACAGATTGACCTTAAAACCAAACTGAACAGGTAATGGTCAGTTCTGAGAATAAAATCCTTTCAAATAAATATACAGCAGTTGAAATAAAAATAATTCTGCAAAGCAATACACCAACTATGAAAATGCAATGTATAATTTTTCTTTTGTCATAGGAGATAAAAGATGGTGACTGAAACCCTGATTAAATGGCACAAAAATTCATATTTACTGGTCAGTGAAACTATTTATAGCTAAATCCCTTCTTTATTTTCCATGAGTATGAACCAAAACAATTAAACAGGACAAAAATATATGTATCTGTTGAAGTTAGCTACTGTGAAGCCAAAGCCTCTGATTTTTTTCAAAAATCTGATTTTTCAAGATAAGAGCATATATTTTCAATTCTTATTTTTGTTCCAGACATAATCTTATCCCATTTTCACTGCTATAACCTTTGAGTTCTTTTATACAGTTCATTAATGGTAAGACTGAAGATATCCCATATATGGTTTGATCTTTTCTTATTTTATGACATTTGTTTTGTATGTTCCATTGAGGTCACGTGATGATATCCTTCTCAAATGTTTCAGCATTCTGTTTCTCAAGACTCCATAGAAATATAGTAGTTTTGAAGTTAATTCCATATGGGTATTTTGTATGAGAATGTGATTTGGTTTTTATCTCTTCAAAAACATAATTTTAAAAAGATACCTTTATTTTAATATTATTCTGCAAAATGTTTCAGAAACTAGTCACTGAAAAAAAATTTGGTTTGGTTTTTTGGTTTGCAGTGGTGTGGGGGTTTTTGTTCAGTTGGTATGTTGGGGTTTTTTGGTTTTGTTTTGGGTTTTTTTCAGTTGGGGTTTTTTGGGGGTGTGTTTTTTGGAGGGAGGTTGGGTTTTGGCAGCAGGTTACAGTCACAGTCAGAAAGTCATAAACTGTTCTGATGTTTCTTTTTTTTTTTATACAAATGTAGTTTTTGAGCACTGAAGAGTAATTATAAATCAGCATTAGAATGGGTGAAATAGCTTTCTGCAGGTATGGTTGAAAATAGCAGTCCCAATAAAATCTTAAAATAAACTCAATGGAATTAGATAAATCTGAGAAATCTGCATCCTGTCAAGGTCATTAGCCTTCTCTGAGTGCACCAGCTCAGGCCTGTATGAAGTCACCACCTGTATGCCTAGTATGCTATCATCTCTCCAAAGAAACTTGCAAAATCGTCTTCCCCTTCAGGGAAGGTTTGTCCCCAGGTGAGTGCCTGTGAGTGTTCAAGGCATTTTTGTTTTTGAATCATCCTCTTGATCCACAGTACACTAAAGACTGTGAGAATTAAACTGGACAGTATAGGGTGCTCTTCATGATACATTGTGTTATCATCTGAGGAAATAAATTTTAAAGCTGAGAAAAATCACTAGATCATTAACAGTTTTCACAGTGTATCACAAGCATTATATTTTACCCAACTAGCCCCCTAATAGATTTCTGAGATTAAACACTGATAAAAGGCAAAGAAGCCCCACTGTTCCAGTTGTAAAGATCTTTTTAATACATATAGTCTCTTTGTGGTCCTATTTAACTTCTCAGTTAGGAAGACTATTTTTTACAGCATGGGTCAAAGTTCTAGTTCACACAACGCAGGCATCCTTAGATGCTAATTAAAACGTGAACAGACATTAAAAAGATGACACGTTCTTTAAACAGTCACTAGTTTTTTGGGGTTTTTTAATAAACAATAAATTCTAAATCAATTAGAAGTTGCAAAAAGTATTACTAGTTGAACATTTTTTCTGTTATGTGGAATATCCTATTAAATTACCATAATACTTTCTTTGGCTGTAAAAATAGAAGCAGCTGCAACTCCTGTTATTGTTACTAGGAGAAATTGAGATGTAGCTTCTGTTCATTCTCCAGGACAAAAATTTAAATATAGGGTAAATAAGCTGTAATCATTTTTATCTCCAGCCACTTTGTTAGCAAGCTAGTAATGTTAAACCATATGTTCACAGTTAGGATGTTCAGGAAGGGAGCTGTCTCTATCAGCAGTTTGTACATCAGTGCCATGTTTTGCCACCTTGCTGGATGAAGAGAATGAATGCAAAGAAGAGTCATCTGAAGACAGTGAACAGCTGACTAAGCATCAAGTTTAATGAGAACATTGAGAGCTATCAGGAGCGGTTGGAAAGGGAAAAGGCACAGATGAACTCATCTACTTACCTCCAAACTAACTGTGATAGAAAATCAGAAAGAAAGTTTGGAAATGGTTAGACTATATACCTAGAAACAGAAGCAAAAATGAAGAGACTAAATACTTTAGTCTAAGGACCCGAAAGCCAAGGTGAATGATTTTACTTTCTGGTATGCCTTTCACAGTAAAACAAGAAAAAATATGATAGTTTTGGGGTAGACTTAATATTTTTCATGGAAGCTAATATTACATTATGTTTTGGATTTGTGCTGGAAACTGTATAATACAGAGACATTTTTGTTATTGCTGAGCAGGACTTACATTGAGTCACAGTGTTTTTTACTTCTTGTATTGCCCTCTCTGTGTAGAGTCTGGTGGTGTACAGAAAGAGAGGAGAGGACACAACTGGGACAGCTGACTCCAAAGGATCAAAAGGATATTCCATACCATATGGAGTCATAGTCCACATATAAACATGAGGGAAGAAAGCACAATAGGGAATCATTTGGCATGATGGCATTGTTAGCATTCAGAAACACATAATCATGGGTGGATTATATGCAGGTGCTTTATTAAGAGCACTCGGGAACTAGGGGTATAGCTACCCAAATCTAGTTACATCCATATGTTCAGAATGCACATATTTATACCATTTTAGTTATGATTATATAACTGCATATTTGCTTAAGTAAAACAATTACTACAATAACTGTATTTATATTGTCCCATTGTACAAACATGATCTCATCTACAGGTACCCTGGAAATTCTAAACATTGATTCTCATGATCCCCAAATCAACAAATATTTTACCCCCGGGTAATTACCTCATTTGTGTTTCTTATCAATATGCTTAATTATAATCTATGTAAGTGCAGTTTTTCATGGTCCACTAAAACCAAAGCACAGCACTCCTTTCCCATGATTTAAGAAACATTTTAACCCTATACTAACATTAGGATTACCTGATCTGTCTAAAGACTTTCAGCTGTTTGTATAAAAGAGGCAATGTCTAGCACTGGGAGTGCTGACCCAATATCTGGGAAGCTGCAAGAGGCCATTGACAACTTGACAATGTAAGTGCTGGATGGTCTTCATGTCTGCAGACAGTTGCAGCTACCGTGATGCTTATGCAAGAAGCAAGAAAGCTAACAATGGGTAGACACATAGATGTCTATGTACCACACATGGTGACAATTGTTTTAGAACAAAATGGGGGCCATTGGCTATCCCCAAACTGGATGATAAAATTCCAGGTAATTCTAACAGAACAGGATGACGTAACATTAAAGGCAACTAACCTTTTGAATCCAGCCTTGTTTATAGGTACTACAAATGAAGAAGGCTCATTGGAGCATGACGTAGAAGTAATAGAACACAGGTATTCAACCAGAGGAGACCTGAAAGATGTCCCGTTACAACAACCAGACTGGGAGCTATTCACAGATGGGAGCAGCTTCGTAGAAAGTGGGACCAGATACACTGGATATGTGGTAACAACAATAAATACAGTAATAGAGGCAGAGGCTTTACCACTGAACACATCTGCCCAAAGGGCAGAACTGGTTGCCCTGACTAGAGCTCTAGAATTGAGTCAAGGGAAAAAGGTAAATATACGGACTGATTCAAAATAATGACATTGTTTGTGTTTCTTATCAATATGCTTAATTATAATCTAGGTAAGTGCAGTTTTGCATGGTCCACTAAAAACAAAGCACGATATTCCTTTCCCATGATTTTAGAAACATTTTAACCCTATACTAACAGCATTGTCTTCTCAAGTAACTGTTACCTGTGATGGAGTTCTTGGGTGAAGGTTGAATACCTGCCTGCCAGTGGGAAGCTGGAAATTAATCCCTTGCTTTAATTTACTTGTGTGCATGGCTTTTGTTTTCCCTATTAAACTATCTTTATCTCAATCCACAAGTTTTTTTCACTTTTTCTCCTCCAATTCCTTTCCTCATTGAACCAGTAGAGGGGAAGTGAGTGAGCAGCTGTGAGTGTGTGATTGATAGCTGGGTTTAAAACATGACACATGGGTCTGCATTTGTGGTTACAAATATAGCTTGCATTTAAAAAGTAATGAACTAAGGCTAGAATTCTATTTTTTTCATTTATAATCAAGTCTTTAAAAAGTGTTTGGCTTCCAGTTTGCTCTTCCTCCTAATGTCCTTCATTCTATCTTACTTGAAAACTCCATCCCATGGAACCCTACTGCTAAAATGGAGGACTAACTGTGCAAAATGCTGCAATTTGTGTTCATGAAGTCACAGTGACTTTTAGTTTGTTGAGTTTTTTGGGTTTGGTTGGGTTTTTTTTAACTTTAAGTATGAGAAAAAAAATGTGTGCTGATGAATAGAAGATTCCTCCTATGTTACCTTTATATGCTCTTTTTCCAAATGGTTTCCATCTGGTCTCTTTTCATCTATAGTTCTTACCCCAAGCTCATACTCCTTGCTTGAGTAATTTTCAGACTTTGGATATCTCATTTTGTTTCCCCCATCTTCTTATTTTTTTTTTTTTTTTCACTCACATAAGTTAGTTTGAGCATATTTGACATATTTCCCTTCTTCCCCATTCCAAGCAAATTTTTCCTTAAATTTCTCATGCAATTGTTCATTGATATAGTTTCTATCTTCCTTATTCTGGTCTCATCAAACAAATATTTCCTTTGCTTTCTGCATGTTTTAATACCCAGATTCTTTGTACAGCTGGTCCAGTCCAGCTCCCAGCACTATCTTCTTTTTCCCAGTGATGTGTTCTGATGTAGCTCGATACCTTTTCATCAATTTACCCTTGTCCTCTTTTAACTCACAGTAATTATTCCAGATGCCTTCCTTTGCATGTTCCTTAGTGCTGAGAGAGGAAAGTCTTCTTAGTCTTTTTTGAGTATTTAGACTATTCACGAAATGTGTCATTTCCGTGCTTAAAAGGAAATTCTAAATGGTTGCCTTGAGCATGTTCTTGTGCAACAAGTGTACAGGAGGATAGTGTGAAACAGAGATAAATTTAGCAAACCATCAGTCTTCCACTTTTCTTTGTCTCCTTTATGCAGTCTGACACTACATCTCACAATGAGTGGTGGGAGAAATTGTTACATTCTTGTATGAATCAAAATTAGGCAAAACAGATGTATTGCAAATTCTGTGTAGAACATTTCAGTTATATTATGTGGGAGTGAAAATTTAAGTCCTGTTTCAAATGTATTTAAGTAATGAAATAAGCATATATTTAAAGAGTTAAAGTGATTTTGTTCACTTCAGTATATATATTAAGTATAATATATAATAATAATATAATTATGATTATGTGGGGTTTAGATTTTCTTTTCTGTGTTCCCTGTTAATCTTAGTATCACAATCTGTATACTTATAATGTCCTGATAACTTTGTCTATGTGTGTGTGTGGTAATGTATATTGGTGCCAGCATAAGACAAATTCTCAGTAATTGTAGCTAAACTTGGATCTTATATTCTAACTTAATGTTTTTTTATATGGCCTTTATTATGTTTTAGTTCATGAAAGAAATGGAATTATCTTTCTTAAGGATTAAAAATTAGGAACAAAATGAGTGATTACCAAGACTGGCTATCTTAGAAGTGGCTAGTGGAAATCAGAGGGCAAAAAAAGAAAAGGCACAAGTAATGCCCTAAAGTGAACTACGCAAGGCAAGTCAGAAGGACCCTTCCATAAAATCTTTGTTGTCCTTGTAGTCCTTACTTACCCTTTCGTCCAAAGGTGGTAAACTCTCTCTCATTGCTGCATTCTAGCCAAAATTCTCTGCAGAGCTGGAATGGTTTTCTTCCTTGCCAACTTTTTTTTCAGCACATGGAGAATACCTTCTCCTGTGACTCTAAGATTTCCTCCATGAAGAATACTCAGCTTTTCTGGACTCCTTTTCTCTTTAGGAATGCCTCTCAATGGACATTGTCTCTTAAACAGTCTGCCCTCTGGAAGTCAAAGGTAGCAGTTCTGTTAACCAACATCTATACCACCATACTTAGATTTTCAGGTTTTGGGGTTTTTTTCTACTGAATTCAATTAATCTATAGAATTAATTATTCATTTAAAAAAATATTATTGAACAGTTACTCTAAAATAAGATATATATATCATATATTTATATTTATAAAATTTCTGATAGAAAGGGATAGATATAAAATATGCAAGATTTCCTGATGTGAACCTGTATCTGTAATGGCTGCTAAATACTCTCATTGTTTTATGATGGTTGAATATCACACATACATGTTAATTGCCACAGTTTGCTCAATTATTGCAACTACAAAATCTATTCTTTTTAAAAAATCATCCTTATTATATATAGGCTATGAAATTGATCCCTTAGATAGAATAAGTTCTACTTTGAGTAGAAATTATTACTTTTCTTGCGTAGAAATGACTAAGCTGGCTTAGTCAGTTTCTATAAAACCTTCCTTAAAAGAATGAACTTGCCTGCTTAGACTTCCTAATGCTTCGGGACACTATTGTTTTATTATTTTTCTTTAGAGACAATACAGAATAGTATAAATTAATATTAAAAATTACTTATTTAAGGGAAAAACTGAAAAGACACCTGTGGCTGAGATTTATTCCTCCTTTCCTTCTCCATAATATTATGGCTTAATACTTAATTTTGATTGTAGATGAACAAAGAATGCTCTATTGTTAGGTGAGTTGATGAGGACAGACTGCTTTAACTGAGCATATGTTTTGTGCAGAGCAGCTGGAAGATCTGATGAATTGCCCACAATGTAACTACTTGTGGGAGAGAGTTTGCTCTGAAGAGTAGGATCTTGGCATAGTTAGGCTATGAAAAGAAAGGAGAATATTCAGAAAATCCAGTGGTCTGTAAGTATAAAAGACAGAACGCAGCATATGAGATCACAGCAGGATGATTTGCAATTTCATGAGTTTTTTCTTTCTGATAAGACTGGAGATGTACATTTTTTAAAAGGTTGTTTTTCAGTTATAAGTGATGAATCTAGTTCCACAAGGTCTGTCATGATTTTTTGGTGTGTTGGCTCAGTTATGAAGGTCCAGCTTGTTCTAAGTTTATTACTAAACCTAGACATTTTGTAGGTACTGTGTGTTTTACTTTCATCTCTTGTCTTGTGTTGCTTGCTCCCTAATAGGATGTTGTATTGTCTGTTATTATTCGTTCCCTGTGAGCTGAAAATGTATTCTCTTTAGTAAAGCAGTAGGTATGGTTTTTCAAGCTGAGTTTGACTTGTGGCTGCTAACAGGAAAATATTTTCCTCTTCATCCACTTTTCTTCAACAAAAAAAAAAAAAAA
>VXBS01003210.1:741884-760059 GCA_013400255.1 Sitta europaea
AAAAAAAGAAAAATGTTTGGTTAAAAAGAGATGTGAAATAAAAGGTTTACCATCTATAAATAAAAGGGGCTGATGGTACCTTTTGTATTTACTATCACTAGCAGTGTGTAATTTCTCAATCTTTTGTTCCCTCTGGCAAGAGGAAAAGACTTGAGCTCTGCAGGGAATGCAGGACTGAGCCTCATCTGTTTTAGTGGGGCTTTGTGCAGTACTAAGGACCTGTCTTTATAAAATTGTTTTATAGAACTGAAATCTCAGGTCATGAAGAGGCTTCATTCAGCACCCTTCACAGAGATGCTCTGACTGCTGTTAGCTGATTTTGAGTCCTCTTAGATATGAATTCAATACTCTGTCACTAATTATATCTAAAAACTGTGTTGCAGTTTAATTTTTTGGTGGACTCAGGTTGTAAGAAATGCCAAGGATAATAAGATCAGATACAATGTGTCTTACTATGAACAGAAATGTCCTGTTTGGGAGATGGACAATTTTATTGCAGAATCACAGAATATGCTGACTTGCAAGAGACCCAGAAGGATCATTGAGTCCAACTTCTGGACCTTCCCAGGACAACCCAAGCATAACATCATGTGCCTGAGAGCACTGTCCAAATGCTCCTTGAGCTCTATCAGGCTTGGTGCTATGACCACTTCCCTGAGCAGCCTATTCCAGTGCCCAAGCCCTCTCTGATGAAGAACTTCTTAATATCCAACCTAAACCTTCCCTGACACAACTTCAGACCATTCCCTTGCATCCTTTCACTGGTAAACACAGAGAGGAGTTCAGTGTTTGCTCTTCTTCCTTTCATAAGGAAGTTGTAACTACAATGAGATCTCCCCTCAGTCTCCTCCTCTACAGGCTGAACAGACTAAGTAACCTCAGCTGCACCTCATAAGGCTTCACCTCTAGACCCTTCACCATCTTTGTTGCCCTCCTGTAGATACTCTCTAAAGAGCTTAATGTCTTTTTTATATCATGGCACCCAAAACTGCCCCCAGCACTGGAGGTGAGGCTGCCCCAGTGCAGAGCAGAGCAGGACAATCCCCTCCCTTGCCCAGCTGGTGATGCTGTGCCTGATGCCTCCCAGGACAGGGTTGGCCCTCCTGGCTGCCAGGACACTGCTGGCTCATGGTCAACTTTCTGTTGACCAGGACCCCTAGGTCCCTGCCCCCAGCACTACTTTCCAGCATCTAATTCCCCATGTTGGGCAATGGTCAGTTGTCTCTATCTTCAGTGGTGGGCTTAGCTTGTCCCATAGTATGGATTTATAGAACGTGCTTACAAACATCCACAAGTCTGTTAAAAGACAACAAATGAAAATAAAAGTAATATGAACAATTTATTTGCAGAAAGCATCAATACAAATAATGATGTTCTCGTAAATATTCATATCATGCATAATCTATCTCTCCATCCATTTGATTTCTGCTAAGGAATAAAGGTCAGACTTTAAGAGGATGGATTATTGGTCTCTTTTTTTAAAAAAAGTAATCCATTAAAAGGTTCCATCTCAGTTCAGGTCAGGGTAATCAGGCATGGCCTGAATTATGCTGTGGTTGTGCCACAGGGTCTGAATCTGTCTTAAGCCCTCCCTGAGCAGTCACTGAACTTTCATGGATTAACCTCAGTCCTGACTTGTTGATCTTGCCCTTGGTTGAAGATCACAGGGGTGCCGTTGGAACCTGTTGCTATTGTCATCTGACACTGCTTATCCTCCTCAGGTTCTGCAAGATAGTGCCCTGGCAGTGAGAGTATTGCCTGTACTGTCATAGTTGGCTCCTGCTTTGTCATTCCTTGAAGTGCAACCTCACTCTTTTTGCCCTCTAATAGAAGTTTCCAAAACCAGATCCCAAGTACCCACCTCTGCAATGAAATTGTTAGCTAAAGCTCATCAAAGTCAATACCAGAAGCAGGAAGAGGCATGGGCAATTGTCTGTGGCCTATTCCAGATTTATGATGTACCTACTGCTCCTCTTGTGAATAACTTCCCATTACAGTGGTACAGCATTGCACTTGGCAGATACCCTCAAATTCAAGCGAGAGGCAGTGTAGGAGTCTAATACCCTCTGATCAGGTCCTTTTAGATACTCCATGCATGGAGGACAGAATTATTAACTTATTCAAAGTCAATGCTAAACAGTGAATTTTTGAAATTCAGGCCAAAGTGACATTTAATTTTTGAATGAATACAGAATTTATAGGGTAAAATTTTGGGTGAAGGAGAATTTTGAAACAGGAAGGGAAAGAAGTTAGAGGCAAGCAGTATCCAGTTTGTGTATTTTACTGAAATACTCAAACACAAGATAGATATCTTTCACCTGGTGTTCCTTGTAAAAGTTAATTACAGCAGTGTCCCATGTCTTGGCATCTTGTTCTGGCAACCTTCCATGCTGAATGACTGATAATTGAATAATTCTGAAGCCTGCAGTTCTGACACTATTCTGCACAGGCAGGCTCTTCCCCCACTCTTTCTTGAGTCCTGCTCACAGAATGGTCTGAAAAGGATGGCTATGAGGAGTTGAGCATCAGTCTCACCTATGACACCTCTTCTGGTGTGGTATGTTTGATTTTGGACTTCACAGTGCAAGAAATACAGTGATGTTCTGGGGTGGGTCAAGAAGAGGGATGCAAATATGGTAGTGGGCTGTAGTATGACATGAAATTAGAGACTGAGATAAATGGATTTTACCAATTTAAAAAAACTGAAAATGGGGAGGAAATTTTAAGTCTGAATGCAACTCTCTGCTGAGAGGGCATTTGGAATACAGGATCAGACTTTCTGTGCATGTTCACAGTAGAAGGATGGGATATCAAAAACACAGGTTGCAATTGGAGGTTTTACCTGCTTTATGTAAGGAATTTTTTACCATGATGTTATTCAAACACTAGAACACATACCTCAGGAGGTTATAAGATCTTTAGAATTCAATTGAACACAGCCCTGAGCCACCTACTCCGACTGATCTGACTTTTAGTAATGTTTTGGACAACAGGACTTTTGGAGGTCCTTTCCAATCTATGAGATTCTGATCCCATTTCTATTCTTGGAGAAATGTAAACGCACAATAGGTTTAGTTGATGTAAATTACAAACAATCTTATTCTTAAAAGGAAGAATTTGAAGAATTGAAACTAGATTTGTCTATTTGATAAATTGTGTGATTTGTAAAGATTTTTAATCTCAATAATGGAAAAGGAGACAGAGTTTTAGGGGGGGATGTTCATCTAAGATGAATGAATTTAGTATGTAATATATTTAAAACATGCAATTTCAGTTTCAGTAGCAGTAAGATGTTATAAGAACTACAATGTCTGCATAGGGTAAAAATATGGTTTCCTTCAAGAAGCAGCTATTGTATTAGTCTCCAAAAGCTCCTTAAAATTTCTACATCAACTGAATTTATTCTTCACTTCTCTATTTGCTATATAAAAACCTTAGTTTACACGGAATGCTTTTACCTGATTTGTCAGAAAAAAATTGTGTGAACAGAGCTTTCTTTAAAGTCTTATGCTTCAAGAATGATGATGAAAGTAAAGAACTCTTCATCAGTTACATGAATAGTGAGAAACAGCCATGTTTAATATCAAGTAAATAATTTACTGCAATATAAATATTCTTTTGATCATGTACTTCTGATAATGTACTCCATTTCTGATTTGCATTACATCAAACATGGCTCTCAGGAAATAATTTGTTTTACTATTGAGAACGTTTGTATATGCAATAGTAACTAAGACAGAAATACTACATTTCAATGAAGAAACTCTTAAACATGAGATCTTAAGAATTTTGAATCGAGGTACTTTACAACTTTTTGTGACAGTGCTAAAAAAGGAAACAGTTGCTTTTTTGGGAGGGGAAGTGCAGACTAGAGAAAATATCAAAAAAATACCAGCTTTTGCACAATTATCTCTGCTGCAATGTCTTGAATGTCTCATTATGTCAAGTGCTTGATTTACTGAATATTTACATTTTTTCCATCTCTTTGCTAATGACAATGCATTAAGTTCTGATTAGCTATTGTCTATTGTAACAGCTGAGAGATGTTCTACTTCCACTGTTTTCATGTTTCAATGAGAAAGAATTCATTAGACTGTGTAAGTCAAGAAATTAGAGAAAGAATGATTAATTTATGAGTCTTTGCATATTTCTCATAAGGAAAACTTCAGCACCTTATGCAGAGTTTTTATTATTCAAGTTTGAAAGATACACTAGAACAAACTTTTCATGTAGCTGTTTGAAGCAAGATTATCAATGGAATTGATATTTATACGGTCATATTTCATTTGGAATCATGAGTACTTACTTAAAGCTCCAGTTGTTTACCTAAGTACCTCACCTACCTACCAAAACAGTGAGGCACAATGGAGTATTGTAGGCAAAATGTTGATAGTCCTCAGTTACTGAATGCCATCACAGGCATTCAGTAGAGGCTTAGGATAAGCCATTTCAATCTCCAGTCTAATTTTAAAGATGCTGTCTCTGATTTTTGTTGAAGGATAAATGTGATAAAATATTGTTGCATTTTCATCTAGCTTCTTTACAACCTCCTTCTGGTATTGTCTCTCAGAAGTAATTATTATAAGCACCAAAGAGGGAAAATTAGTTATGTAGCAAAGTGTAACTGAAATGGGAACAATACTTAGTGAAAATTAGAACAGCAAGCACTAGTGGATTTCTATTCTACTGTAAACAATACACATACATGCTGAACAGGCTTGGATTCTGTATATTTCTCAGAGAAAAAAAAAAGCCTGTATATATGTCTTGGTTTGAAAGACAGGTGCCTGCCAAGGAAGGCACAAACTTCCCTCAGAATGGAAAATGTGACCCACCTTCCCTCCATATTATTATAACTTTGAAATTAAGGGACTTTCAGTCAAAGATTAAGGGAAAAGGAACAACAGTCCTTTACTAGTATCTGTATATGCATAACATGGCAAACGAACAACAACAGCAGCAGCAAACAGACCCACAAACCCAGTAAAAACAGCATTCTCTTGGCCAAAGGAACTTTTCCCCTTGGTTCAGTTCCGGTCACAGCCAAGAGGGACGCTGCTGGCTCCTGGTTGGGCAGGATGGGTGTGATGATTGGGGCGCTGTGGTGTGGGCTCAGCCATCTCTCTCCCATGGACAATGGCAGGCACACCAGGGGAAGAGATGTAAAAGTGGCTTTTTTTACAAACTCCCAGGGTCAGCTGGTGCCGGTTCCACCCTGTATTGAGAAATGGGCTGTAGCAGGAACTTTGGAGCAGCGATTGAAATGGCACAGGGAGCAGATCCAAGAGGCTATCAGGCCTTAATAGCGAGTGGCCAGGTCCAGTCCACTAGGTTGTATCCTGGCACATTGGAAAGATATTTCGGGAAGTGGGGGCACAGAAAGTAAAACACTTCTAAAATATTGCAGACAATGATGTCCCATATATAAGCTAGAAGAAGGCAGGTAGTCTTCCTTGAGGTTGAACTTTTCACCTCGTCTCTCTACGTATGCTCCCTGAGCCCTTGGTCTCAGTCCAAGTCAGAAGGTTGTCTCTGTCCAGTTGTCTGGGTCTCATGAGCTTCTGTTATCTGGAGGCCTTGTAAGTCTGGTACACTACACCTGCATTTTTGGAAACAATTTCCCTTTATCATGCCTCCTTGCATATCTCTGAGATGTTTTTCTGCATGTCCACTTCGTCTACTGTGAGAACTGTGTCTCATCCTGCTGTATGTAGGCCTACCATAAGTATTTTTAGGCAATAAGCATAGTTCAGGCTTTTGGTAAAATCTCTAAAATAAACCTCTAACCTCTTGTCTCAGTAGTGTAGCGAAAAAACTCAAGCAGTGGCAGAAAACAGCAGGGCCGTGCAGCAGCACCACACTCCCACAAACAGCTAGGAGATGCTCCCTGGGAGGGGGTCAGGGGTCGGGTTCCCAAGTTCTCCCCTGGAGCATCTGAGTTGATAATGAGGGTCCTTTCCAGTGAGATCAGGTGATCAATAAGGTCCCAGTTCAATGGCAGCTCTTATGAGCAAAGTCTCACTCACAGTAGGAGAAGTAGAAGGGCTGAACTCCACAGTGGGAGAGAATTCTCCCCACAGCAGCAACAGTGCTATCTCCTCCTCTGGTCCTGACAGCAACAGAGAGGGAGGAACTGAGCCCAGCCCTCTGACCCCCCCAGCCAAAATCTCGTTGTATCTCTGCCCCTTCCAAGAGAAAACCTCCCAGCCAAAATAATGCAGCTAGCTGCACCCACTCCCCCCACTTTGGCCACTTTTGTCTCTTAAGTATTGGTTCTTCACATCTTTTAGGCAACAAATGGAAGAAAATTCCCTGAGAAAAAGAAAAGGAAAAAAAATGGAAAAAATCCTAACCTCCAACAACATACTAATACGATCCTTCTGGCAGACATTAGTGAACTTCTCTTTGTCCCTATAACTGTGTAAAGATGATCATTAGAGATGAGACATCAGCATCCAGACTCTTTAACCAGGAACAAAGTGAGTGTCTTACATAGATCCGAGTACTTTTGGGAGGTTTGTTACTCTGAAAACTGTTTTTGCCAACTTCCATGACTACATTCCTTTAATGAGAACTGAAGGACGGTTGATGGCTTGTTAAGAGCCATTGAATCTCCTGTGTTTATCTATCTTACATTAGAGTCTGGGGTCATAATAGAGATTTAATTCAACTCAGTTTAATTAAGCTGTTGACACACCCTGAGCGCAACTCCTCTCAAGCTTCTCTGGCTTTTGCAGCCTGGGCTTAGGGTCAGGTTTTGGTGCAATTGTGTGGTTAAGCACCTGCCTGATGGTGAAAGGACTAATTGTGCAAATGTTCTGGGAGAAATTTGAGCTGGGGAACCATGTTGGAGCCCCAAGCCACAGCCCACCAGGGCTGCCCAACACTTGTTACTACAGTTAGTTGGGCTTGCAACAGTAGCCACAACACAATTGAAAAAGCCCAAAAAAATCTAGAAGTATAAATTAATCAAGCAGTGGATTGATGATTGCTGTTACAGATAGAAAAGCAAAGACTTTGCTACAGACAGGCCAAGATGAGTCCAAGTGAGCCCTGATATCACCTAAGGGCCATGAGCCTAACAAAAGGCTTGTAGTCTCTTACTGGCAGTGTCATCACCATCCCTTGTGGTCTATCCAACCACACTATGTTCATCATCTTTCAACACCTTGCTATTTATTGATCTTTACTATAGTCTATGTCTCTTCTGTTAACCAGATAAAACACATGCTGGGGAAAAAAAAAAAAAAAGGCTGTATTTGAAGACTGCTAGAAGAATGGTTACCTTTCCTTTCTACATGAAGGTTAGAATTATAGTACATTTTGACCTCTAGAAATATTATTTCCCTGTTAGAAAAGAAAAAGGGAAGAGCTACACTGTCATGTCTATCCCTAAATGACTAAGCAGACTTATATTTAGATTGGTCTCAACAAAACCCTGGCGTTCATTTCATATATCTCATACTTTTTTCAATGTTCTGTCCAAATAATTGTGGGTGTCTTTCCCTGAAGTTGATGTAGTTCTTTTACCATTTTTCTCAGTATCAATATTGTTGATGAGTGATCTTTGCTCTACAGCTTCTGCTGTATTTTCTCATATGCTTTTTTCTTTTTTTTCAGGATTAAATCTAAAAGACAGATATCCCAGGTAAATAAATACCTCTTGTAGTTTCATGGGGATGATTCTCTTAATTTTGATTTGCAATGCATCATTTTCCTGAGGATGACTATCAAAGTAATAAGAATGGTAAAGGTACACTTTAAATTTTGCATGTTAATTCCCCTATTTCTTACAAGTGTCTAAAAATCTTTCAGAAGATGAACTATTGCCCTGACCTACTGAAATTTTAGCTAGGTGAGTAAACATCCTAGCTGGTGTACAGCTAAAAATACTTTGGTGTTGGGGGTTGGGTCTTCGTGTAGAATTTTTTCCTATAAGTTGCTTGGGAACTAATCACTGGGCACTTATACGTACTTAAGAAAGACAAAAGAAGTGAGCGAAGTCAGGGGAGAGGGTGAGCACCTGGACTTCCTTCTCTCTGGGGGAGTGCTTGGCTCAAGAAGGGAACAGCCAGGTGGTGGTTTCCAGACTTCAGGAAGATTTTCACTGGCACCACTGGAGCTGAGTTCAGGGTTTCCTGCTACCATCTCCTTGTGTGTGCCCCGGCAATCCTGACCCTGGCCCTGTCTGCCTCGCCAGGAGCCGCACTGCTGCCGTTCCTGCCCCCCTCACTGTTCCTGCGCTCCTGCTCCCAATGTTCTCCACGCCTCAGCCCGCACCCCCTGCCCTGCTGGGACACTGCTGCAGCTCCAGCCACCGCCGGGAGCTTCTGATCCATCTCCAGCATCCTGGGACTCTACACCATCACAGAGCTTCCTGTGATGGTAACAGCCAACAGGAAAAGGTTGCCAGCTACAGAAAAAATTGTGACTGTTTCCCTGCTTCTGTTTGTTGTTCATATCATAATTATTGTTGTTCTGTTTGCCTTGCTAAACACAAGAACTGTTCTCCATATCCTCACATCTTCTCCTGAGAGCCCCTTAATTCCAAAATTATAGTAATTCAGAGAGAAGAGTTTTGCATTCTCCATTTCAGGAGAAGATCCTGTTTGTCCTTAGCAGATACCTGTCTTCTAAACTAAGACATTTGGGAATACTAGTTATTACAGGTAGAGTATTTGAAACATGGTTGTGGATACAGTCAGATGTACTATGCCATTCAGCCAGTAAGCCACTTGTATCTTTCAAGACTGTTCACCTCAACTCTGTTGTTACCTGATGTGAAAATCAGTTTGAACTACGGTTTATCAAATTCTAGAGGTATTTGATGAAAAGGTTTAGGGTACCAGTACATGCAGCTCTGTATGACCTGCCATAATACATTCTGCATTTTCTTCCTTTTTTCTCTTCATCAGCCATGCACATATCTGAATGTGAACATGTTATCTGCTGCACGTTCACCACAGTCTTCACTGCAAAAGGCTACTTCATTCAGTCTTTTCTTCAGCGGCAGTTCTGGGAAACATAATTCTATTGATGCTTTTCAAACAGGTTTGTCTTACTCAAAATTTAGATTTCAAAAATATTCAAAGTATTATACCTGTGGATTTATTGAGATGCAGTACTGTTTATTTTCCTAGTGTTGCATCTATCTAGCTTAGAACACTGACTTAATTGATCTCATATCTTGCTATCATTCATGTCTTCTCTTTCCTGAACAGCTGCATCCTAGAATATTGTTCCTTATCCTATAATCATGCAGCTGATGGTTCCTGCTTGAATACAGTATTTTGCAGTTCTAATGGATTTTATATGGGGTTTTTTTTCTCCTCAGAAATCTGAAAAAACCCTTCTAGACTCACTTTTGTAGTCACATACAGGGAATGATACCAAGCTATTTTGTATTGCATTGTGTGTCCAGTTTGACATGCAGGAATTTCCAAGACTACTGAGTACATTTCAACAAGCTGTATTCTCTTGGGAAGGCCTATTCCTATCACAGCTTGATAAGCTTCCCATGATGTTATCTGCTTTATATTTTTGAAGAATATATTCACCTAATATTGTAGTGGTTCCTTAAGTCCCGTTTTGCTTTGGCTGCAAAAATCTGAGATTCTTTAAGTTTTTTACATGCTTATGTTGCATATGGGCAAAACACAGGACAAGCCTGCGATCAGTTCAAAGAAGTTGCTCCTTTGCTTTGTTTTCACTTTGAGATTAGGAATGACGAGTGTTATATGCAAGTGGGTTTTTTGCCCCTTTTCTCTAAATACAGCTTCTCAGTCTTGCTGAGATCCTATTGGTTTTGTTATTCTAGGCTTTTAGGGTGACATAAGAAAAAACCTTTCAGCTTACACACAACATCAATTTCTAAAGGTTTAATATGTTACATTTTTTTCCTTGTCCAAGTCATGTAACCGTAAAAAGTTCCAACACAAATGAATGCAATGTTTTCTCACCACAGATCTGCTAAATTACACTTGCCAATCAAGTCTTTGCTGTATGAGAAATTTTTGATTGATTGTAACACAATTTCTTCCACAGTTATCCAGTATTAATGTTTAACAAGAATACTCCTTTTTTCAAGACTTAAATTCATTTATGTTCAGTGTCTTCTGTGTATAGCCAGAGGCCTTGACACTTTATTAAAAAAACTATACAACCTACTAAAATAACTAGTTTTGTTTTAATTATAGGGTATTCAGTATCCTTCCCAAACCTAATTCTGTCTTCTGAACAGACTTTTGTGAAGGAACACACACAAAAGATCCTAATACACATCAGTTAATTATGAGACCAATTATAATTGTATTCTTAAAACCAAATAATTCCAGTAAGACATGAGCTATTGACAGCATATTATCACCACCCAAGCAAAGCCGTGTATCTGTATATGCTAATTCTCTTCTTAATTGTGGTTACTGTACAATTCTTTCTAAACTGTTGATTTAGTGTTTCCTCTCTTTCTGCAGTGAACTGTTTTTTTCCAAAAAATATCAACAACTATCTACCCACACATTTAGCAACAGCATCAGTTTAGCTGAGCCTATTGCTTTATTTATTGCTCATCTTCATTCATATAAGGCATTGTCAAATCTCTTAATCTTGGAACTGACGAACTCTGTTTCACAGAGAATATTGAATTGTGGTTATTTTATGCCTGAGTAGCTGCAATTCCTTCAAGAAAGTTGAATAATATTTCTCCTATTACTTGAATGGAGTTTTCTCCTTCATAGTATTTGGAAGACTTGTGAACATTTGGCCTATAAATTTCTGAATAAGGAGTAATTTGAACAAAACTGATAATTTTCTGTAGTTTTAAATTTTTCTTTCAGCAACAACAAAAAGTTATCTCTCCTAGAGAAAAACAAAGGAGTGTCACAATAAGGAAGCTGTCAAAATCAGAAGTAGATTTCTGTACTTTGTTTATAGATCACCTCCTTTATTTCAGTCAGTAATAGGTCACAATAGCTGCTTCAACCAGCCATGAGATGGAGGTATAATTACATGCACTTGATCAAAGTGTGTCTAGAAGAAGGAACGTGGATTTTACTCTCACATTTTACTGCTACTTTGCCTGGTTTTGAGTGCTTGGTTTTGGCCAAATGCGTGGGATACACATTCTTTTTTACCTGCACAGCTGTGAAAACTTTGGCAAGTAATGTCAGAATCTTGGTTACTGTACTATGCTGGTATCCTCTGCTGTACTCAACTTCTGGAGAAAACAAGGGCATGAGACCTCAATGAAACTAGGCTATGATTTTAATAGTTTTTGGAAAGGTAATAATACAGTCCTGAAGACAGTTGAGCTAAGTATTGCCTTCCAAAGAAAACCATGTCCTTCACATGATCTACAATTAGTTGTTCATGTCTGGGAGAATGAAGAACTTCAGCTTTTCTCAAAGACGACTCCCTTTGCAATTTATATATTTCCTTTTGCCATGAAACAATAGTTACTGCTGTTAGTGGAAGTTAAACAAAGTACTGTCTCCCATGTGTGAAGAAGTGGCTGTGGAGATGTTGTATTCATTAGGTGTCTTGTGTCTTGAACTCATGGTGAGGTGCTTGGAATACTTTTAAGACAGTGTCCTGGTTTAGGGTAAATTTGGGGAGGAAACTTCTGAAGTGGTCTTTTCTTCAAATTCAAGTGCCTTTTTCCCAATCTGTTTGGAAGGTAAACCTCTTTCAAGAAAAGTGGAAAAACCTATTTACTTAACAAGCAAAGCACTCACAAACATGGAAAAAGGAATATTATTAAACAGTGGAACGTCTTGTTGTTCTGAAGAGATGGCAAATTCAGAGAGAGTCCTTTTCATGGGGCGTAGCTTGGCTCACTCAGTGTGTTGTCAGTCCCTCCTGCACTGGAAAATGCTGCGTCCCAGGCCCCGGTGGGACACAGGTGTGAGGTGTTTTCCTGGGTTTCCAGTCCAGAGCAGGGATAATCAGTTCCAAGAAAAAAAAAAAGCCACAATCTGGGGAATTTCCCTGCCTCAACTAGCTAAGAAAACCTCTAACTAAAAGCAAAGGAGAGCTTTCTCCCACTGTTCTCACTGTGCTGCAGACAACGCGCACCAAGAGAAAAGGAATTCTGGGGAAGTGGAAATGAAGTTTCTGCACATACAAACTGAGTGCCATTTCTTTCCCCTCTCTTCAGTCTCAGACCTCGTTTTAAAGGTGTAGAACTTATTCTGGGCTAAAGAGATAAATGGGGATACAAATCAGCATCATAAAGTCACCCCAGGACAGTAAGAAAAACAGGAAATAAACGCTCTCCCATAGGAACAATGGTGACATGGTTTTAATCAGCCATTGAAGGACTAATGTGCAATTCCTTCATTTTCAAGACTGATATCGGATGCAGCCTTTCCATAGTTGTATAGTGTTTCAATGTTCTGAGAAGAATAAAGTACAGTTAACCCCAATCATGTTTGAGGAAAGGAAATTTTTGTAAATTTTTTTTCCTGAATTGCGGAAGTTCATATACATGGTGCAGTGAAATTTAGCAAATGTTAAGAGAATATTTCTCTATTTATTTGACATGAGAGTTACTTGTTTTGGATACAAGAGAGGCATTAACAACAGCTACTTGAATTTGAGCAAATGGCAGAAAGAATACTTAAGGCTGCATTCTGAATAGAGACACTGGAAATGGAGCCACATTTTGTGACAAACTTATATAACCTGAAAATAAAGAGGAAAATTTTGCTGGATTCTGATAGCTATGTACTGAAGTAGTCAGTCCAGCTACTAGAATAACTGAGCAGTGTGTATAGCTTCAAAACTTCTAAACAACTAAAATTAGATTCATGGAGTTGTTGAGATTGAAGTGCAGGACCTGGCACTTCACCTTATTCAACCTCATACCATTTGTCCCATTGATCAGTTTGTGCAGATCCCTTTGTAGAGACTTCCTACCTTCCATCAGATAAACACTTTTGCCCAGCTTAGTGTTGCCTACAAACTCATCAAGGGTACACTTGATCCCCTGGTCCATTCACAAAGATGTTAAACAGGACTGGAACCAATACTGAGCCTTGGGCAACACTACTAGTGACCAACCACTGGCTAGATTTAACCTCTTCACCAGCTCTCTTTGAGCCTGGTCATCCATCCATGTTTTTACACAGCAATGAGAATGCTGAGTAAATCCAGGCCATGAGCAACCAGCTTGTCCAGGAGAATGCTGTGGAAAATAGCTTCAGAAGCTTTACAAAAGTTTGTGTGGCCAATATTCCCAGCCTCCCCCTCCTGGAGGATTTTCTTCTCTCACCTCTACCTGTGTAATCTTCTTTGTCCTTTCAACTTCTTGTACTTTACTGTGGCTATTTTTTACATACCCCCTACATAAAAACAAACAGTGTTAGAAGGTCCTTCAGTTTGGAGCCAGCTGGGAGCATCGTGGCACTACTTCCCCTGAGTGTTTATTTTACACAAATCAAACGGTTATGTGTTCTTCTTTTTCCTTCTTGGCAATGTTCCTGGTTTTTGGAAAAGGAGAAATGGAGATAGAAACTATGTAGCACATGTCTGCAATGAAAAAAAAGATATATTTTAAAAAAATTAAAAAAGAGAAAAACAAAGCCTTCAAAAGAAAATTCAATTGACTTATGGTGGTAGCAAATGTTGTAATATATAGCTTAGAGTATATGTAAGATGGTGAAAAGTGGCAAAATACAGTGTGTGTCTGAAGATTCAGTTAATCAGAATGAAGGTTTTAGAGCTCAGATACACAATGTTTTTATTGAAAACCAGGATTTGATAAAAGCTGAAAAATAGGTTTATACAGCATGAATCAAAATATAAAAATTGTATTTTTATATGTGCAAATGATAATCTCATTTCATATTATAAAATGCTTTGGATTTACTCCATTCAGTTGTTCTTTCAAGATTAATTTTGGTATTCATCTTTCCTAAAGAACTGAGGTCAAAAAAACTGTAATAGTATTCTTAGATATATGACCCTCATATCACCCTTGGGAACTTCAGAATCTACAATTTTGCTATTAGTAAGTACATTGCATATACTATCCTTGTGTGTATTCCTCTGGGGTTTTCTGAGAGGGAGGATCTGCTCATTGAACTTTATGGTATTACTTGTTTGCTATCTAAGAAATTTAGTAGCAATAATATTTTCCTGGTTTTGTTAAGCATAGAAATACACATAGCCATGATTTTTACCTGCAAAGGAATTTGTCTAAGTCAGGGAGGTACATTTTAAAAATTAATAAAATTATGAGCAAGGTATATCCATCAGCAGGTTGAAGGAGGTTATTCTCCCCCCTTTTTCAGAACTCATGAGTCCACCTGGAGTACTGCATCCAGCTCTGGTGGCCCTGACATAAGGAGGAGATGGACCTATGGAGAAAGTCCAGAAGAGAGACACTGAGCTGATCAGACATCTATGAAGATAGGCTGATTCAGTTGGGGTTATTCTACATGGAGAAAATAAATGAGACCTTATAACAGCCTTAGGGTACCTAAGAGGATCTACAAGAGAGCTGGAGAGGGACTTTTGACAAGGGCATGTAGTGATATGGCAAGGGAAAATGCCTTTAAACTGAAAGACTGTAGATTTAGATGAGGTATTGGGAGGAAATTTTTCACTCTGAGGGTGGTGAGGCACTGGAACAGGTTACCCAGAGAAGCTGGGGATACCCCATCTGTGGACGTGTTCACGGCTAGAATGGATGGAGCTTTGAGCAACCTGATTGATTTGACACTTTGTAAGGTCTCATCTAGACTAAGTTCTCAGAAAAGTAGAGTGACTGGCCTTCCTATCTTCTTTCTCACTTGAAACTCCTACATGAAGAACACAGGAGCACTAGGCTATCAAGTTCTTGTTACAGAAAAAATAAGTAAGAGACACAGCCTATTTTCATCAGTAGGAAGTAAAAAAAAATAAAATAAAATAAATAGACATTGCCATTTCACTGGTACTTCTGTAATGGCTATACTTGCTGCTGACTCTCTAACAAGGGGAGTGTGACATATCTCTGGTTTTGCTTTACCCAGTTGCAGCACCTTGTTGCTGGCTGTTGCTGAACTGTAAAGACCAGAGTTAGGTGATTTCTGTGCACTGTCAGTGTTGGTCCCATTAACAGATGATCTCTGTTCTATGTCCTCCACCTCTTGTTTAGTTGAAGATCCTAGATGTCTGTCTGTTATGTGAACCCTAGATGTATTCATCACACTAGCTCTTTTTTTTTGTATTATTTTTGTGCATTTGCATGATTTACATATAAAATATGTGACATTTTTGTACTTCAACAGCCATAAACCAATGTTACAATAATAGAAAAAAAAATCTATAATCTGAATGCTGATTTAAGCATTTTTTAAAAAGTTTCATAAACCACTGGTATGCTGATTTGTTGTATCAGGCTGTTGACATATTCAAAGCACACAGAAGAAGTGAAGGTGAAAGAAGAAAGTACTTTTTCTTGAACTCAGCATGACAGGCATAATTTTTCTGTTACTCTTTCAGTGAGCTACTGACACAGTTGGTCACTAAAAACTTTGAGCCTGAATTCAAATAATAAAAGCATTGACTTTGAAAAGACCTAAGCATGCAAATAACTTTCATCTCATGAATACTACTATTGATTATGATGAGACTATAGAAGATCATAAAGTTCTTTTGGGCGCATAAGGTTTAGGATCCAAGCCCCAGGCCAGAGATTATCTCATTATTTTTGTGTTTGAGCTTCTATAAGACAACAAGGAATATACCTCACAATTCAGTTCATATTTATCAATGTACTTTCTTTTTATTATTTTTTCTTTCCAGGTATAGAATTTAATTTTTAGCATGAACATAGGTAGAATGAGAACTGGCATAGGACCTAACTTTGCCTTTGGCTAAGAAATATAATGAAAATGGAAAAAGCTTTTAGCCATGCCAATATAAATATGCACATGATGAATATGTCAAAATACATTAATTGTGTGCTACCTAGAGAATTCATGATAACATTACTAGTGCTATGACCTCTTGTGGAAAAAAAATACGTGAATATCTTTTCAAGTACTAGGGATTTCTGAAGTGAAACTAAGTTGTCTTATGCTATTTCCTAATAATTTAAGTATCTGTGAAGGCAATTGTGTGAAAATCTGGTGAGTTACACCACTTTTTGACCCTGATACATAATAATCTGAAACATATCCATCTACTGTGTGACTCAGTAATAGCTGTCTAGAGGACTTCATCTTGTTCCTGAATCATAAAATATAAGTGAGAGGGAAGGCACAGCGTTCCTTGACCTTAGTCAGGTTTTGTAAGAATCCAAGTGACTGTGCATGTATAACAGCCATATGTCACAGTCTCTAAGTCAGACTTAATGGCTGGCAGGTGATATTTATTTATGACACCTAAAAATACTGTACTAGATCAAAATGGGCACACTACCAAAGCATACCTTAAGTCATGAAACCTTGATATTTGTTTCTTAATTCTGTCTTTTCTGCATCAATATTGCAGTAATCTGTACATTCAGACTGCCTAAAATATGGAAAATGAAAATAGAGGCATTTTTCATGTATTTCATATGGTTTCCTTGGTGGTTCATTGTGTCAGTTTCCAGTATAAAATCAAGTAATGTGGAATATGAAGTATATTTGGAGAATATAGCTGGGCAAGTTCACTATCTGCAACTGTCAGCATGAATTTAAACTGGCCTTGGCCATGTCTAAGGGGACTTAAGGGACTTGTTTCCTCTCCAGAAATCTATGAAATACTTGAAATGATGGCCACAAAAAGTTTCACATCCAATCTTATACCTTCATGAATGCTAATCAGAAGAGATTGTTTCATCTGAGCTCAACTAAAAGAAAGCTGTTTTCATACAAACCATTCAAATTCTTTATATGCTCGCCTTTGTACTGAAATAACTTGATGTTGTTGATATAAATGCTCTTTATGTGAGTTAGTTTTTGTTTTCTTTTCCTTATGAATGGTCTTTTAGTAAAAAGAGAACACTATAAAAGCTGGTGGAATTATATGACTGAAAGGTAAGATTTTGAGGTTTTCAAAATTCTATGGTTCTGTTTAACTCTCTCTTTGATAAAAATGGGACTATTGCATTCTTAGCAGCAACATTTACAAGTTAGAACACAAATTCTTTATATTTCTTCTACAACCTAAATTAAAAATATTAAAAAATTTGCCAAAATCATATTCTTGTACTGAAATCTTGGATTCCAATATATCCTTGTTTTGCTTTGTTTCAATGATTATCAGGGTTTTCAAGGTTCATGGTGGAAGTCTTTTAATGAACTGTTCTGCCTCCTCTTTTTCTACATTGCTTCTATTTTTAAAAACACTGTTACTATTTCACTTGGTGATAATTCCTATTTCCATTTGACCTTGAATAAAACCATCAAGCACATGTCAAATTGGTGACTGAAAATTAATACCTTAATGTAGTCTGGTTTTCTTAGGCCTGAAGTTTCTAAGTTCTATTCCCCCCGTGATGTTTTGGTTTTGGAAGGTCTGTTCTCACAGTTTGAACATAATCACTGACATTGTTTTTGCAACAAATGTTTAATTTTTTTGTGGGACAGACTTTCTCTGATGTCTCTCTGCTTTGGCCAATGTGAGTGAAGAGTTTTATCACTCTCCCTATCAATGAGAGTGGCCTGGCCAAAAAGTATAAAAAGGGGTCAGTTGTTTGAATAAATGGGAGAAAGATCATGTTCTAAACGAGGAAATCATGTCTTTTGTTACTCGCCACAGTGACACCTTAATCCCATAATTGATAAGTAATTAAAAATGCTACAAAGAAGTTGGATACAACAACTACTGCATTTTTCAATTTGAATATTTCTCTTTCTTCGTCATCTAGTATGGAGAATTTGGTCTTAGAGCATTTTTCAATTTGCTTTCAAGCACTTTTGGCAGATTTTTACTGATCTGAAAGCTGATTTCAAATTTGATGGGTAGCATTTAGTCACAGGTTTTATTATCACACACTTTAACTGTGCGTTTCAATGGAGACCACACCCTCTTGTCAGGTGTCCTAGTTTGACCAGCCCAGAGAAGTAAACTGACTAAGTTTGAGATTAGCATTTTATTAGACCAATAGGAAAGCGTTTTCTAGTTCTTATTACCTTTGAACGAAGCCCAGGAAGCTCTCTTTCCCTTCGGCTGTTGGAAGGCACACCCCTCTGCCCTCCCG
>VXBS01003210.1:760126-862702 GCA_013400255.1 Sitta europaea
CTCAGCGTTACAAAACTTTGTACTAAAAGAACACTAATTCTCTCTTAAGCTAAAAAAAAACAAGAAAGTAAAACTTTGTATAAACAACTACATAAAATTAAAGTTAGTAAGATAAGAGTTAAATTTTAGATTAAAGAGATTTTAAAAAATCTGTCTTAAGCTGTAAAATTCTTTTTTAAAGCTATAGTACAAATATACTTGATACATCAAACTTTAGGTTTTCCCCAGTAAGTTCATAAAATGCTTTAGAGAGTATTAGCGTTCTAGCCACAATTATAAACAGAAATACCAGTGTTAAAAGTTTAATGAGAAACCTCTGCTCCTGGAGATAAAAAAAGAAGACCTCTGTTCCAGAGATGAGTGAAAAGATGTTAAAACAGCTCATCCTTAAAAAAAATACACCCCAATAAGCTAATATGAACCGAGAACACAGTTGTAAAGAAAAACTGTGAAAGATGGGAAAGACTTCACAAAGGCAGATCTCAGGCACCTGCGGTTTGTGAAAAAAATAAAGCCACAAGAATTCTTTTCTTGTAAAGTTTTCCATAACATTAGCAAAGAATATTTTTCTCTCTAAATAAACCAAAGAAAGACTATTTGTCAAAGCAAAAAACTGACTAAAATTTCTAAATGTCGTTGTCTTTACATTGTTAGTTAAAAAAAAAAAAGTTGTAAAAAGTAAGAAAGAATGTTTTGAAAGTTCCATCCTCATTCTTGTTGTTTTTTTTTCTTTCTTTTAGTATTAGTTAATAAAGTCTTATTATTTTTAAGCTTAAGCCTGCTTTACTCTTAATTAAAACCTTTAAAATTAACAAAATTAAACCAAAACAAAAATTAGCCTTTCCGCCCTGTTTCAAATTAAAACCTCGACATCAGATGATCATTTATTGTTATGTTATTCAAACGGGTTGCTTCCAGATTGAATTTGAGTCCATGCATCCACTTGGCATTTAGTAATTATAGTTTTTATTAGTTCAGATACACATTCCTAAGAAAATAACTGCTTTGTATCACAGTTCATGAAAAGTGTTCACTGCAATCCTTGATTTTAGTGCCTCAGGTACCCAGAACTTCCTAAAGAATGCATGTTGAATGTGTATTGAGTACAGGGAGCGGGAGAAAAATCAAAACCACAAATGAAATGAGAAACTAATTTCTTTCATAGAAGCAAAATAAGAGAAAATATCAAATTTTACCAAAACAAAGAAAACAAAGAAATTTCTTCCTACTGAAAATGGGAACTGCTTTGATGAAGGCATTGTAAACCCTAAAAAGGAATCACTAAGATTGTTTTCATGAAATGCAGTATCAAAAAGAATGCTATTAGCAGGCACAGATACACAGTATATACAGACGTGTATCTGCATTAATAGACCACCTCTTTCTGCTGAAGTAGGATCAGGCAATTAAAAGATTAATTGCAACAGAGAAGGGTAATGTATTCAAAAGTCCTATAATAAGAGCCCCACATGGATGCTGAATTCTTCAGATACAAATTGTTAAGCAGCACAAAGAAATAGTTACAATAAATAGAAGGCAGGCTGTTGACCTTGTAGAACATTAAAAATATATCACATTTGACAATGACCTATTATAATATGAATTATTTTGACTTCATAAAATTATTTTTTAAAGTATTTTGGTGTGTGCTCTTCACTCAGTGTCCCTCTCCTTAATGTGCAATTATCAACTTAGTGTTTATAAGCTCTAGTTTTGCACTTCAGTTTAATGCACCTTATTGAGCAGAAACATTCTGTAGCTAGAGAACAACATGAATTTGTCAGTGTAGTTCAGTTCAGATTGGAGTTTGCCTTCTCATATATTTTACATGTTTTCTTCATTATTTTAAATGTTTGGGGTTTTTTTAATACAACTTAAGTTTTCTTCACAATACTCATGTTAGGCATTTCTTTTTAGCATTTTTTTATTATTAGTGGAAAATTAAGGGAAAAACTTCTAAAAGTTTTATACTGATGGAGTTATTTTTGAACAACGCATAAGCCATTTTTAATTTTCTAGGATCACCTTTCACTTCAGGACCTTTAGAATGTCTTATACTTATCTGCCATTGTATTTTTATAAAAAATATATAAATTTGCACGACTTGATGTTAATTAAACTCCATTTGTAATGAGGTTGTCTATTGGTTTTGGCTGGGATGAGAGCTAATTTTCTTCATGGCAGGTACTATGGTGCTCTGGTTTGGATTTGACCAAAACAGCATTGATAACCCAGGGATGTTTTAGCTGTTGCTGAGCAGGGCTTACACAGCATTTCTTCTCTTCAAAATACCCACAGCGAGGAGACGAAGAAGCAGAAGAGTTTCTGAAGTTTGATGTCTCAAAACATTTGACCATTCGTGGATGTACCAGGGTGCTTTGCCGAGGCCAGGTTTATACCTCCCAGGGGGAGGAGCTGAGTTTTTGGGTGTGTAATGGCCAGTCTGCATAATGGCTGAGGGGGTGAACTGGCATTGCCTGGAGGCCAAAAGCTGGGCTTTGAGGTGGATGAGAGGCAAATCCTGCAAATCAAGATGGTGCCTCTTATCATGCTAACTGCCTTCCCTTAAACAATTCGGTTGTAAAATTCCACCCGCTCCTATCTCCAGAGAAGGGCTGATGGAGCATAACTTCCTCAACTGCACTGACATGAGAGGCAACTGTCATGATTTAGAAGGTGTCAAAAACCATCAAAGGCCCCCAAAGCATCTCCAGACTCATGTCTGAGGCCTTACACCAGAGGACTGAAAGCTTCTCGCTCCTAGAGGAGGTAGCAGACTGTTCCCAACTTAGCCTGAGTGTAGTTTGACTTGCCAGACTTTGTATTTTGTGGGCTTCTTCCCCCTGTCCTGATGGACCACCATTTTGACAAAGGGAAAGCTAAGCTGCAACAATCAAGTCTCATCAGAAGATCAATGAGTGGCAATTGTGTATCTTTATACTTATATCCTTTCTTTCTCTTCCTTATACATTTTCCTAGGTAATATTTTTATACTTTTTATTGCAATATTGCTATAGATAATAATAACCTAAAGACTACATAGCTGCTTTCTACTGCAACCAAATTGTTATAAAATAATCCCTACATGTAGATATTTACAAACACTGATTATTCAGTGTCATTTCACTTTAATCCATCTCTTTTAAAACCCAGGATCTTTTTAAAAACCTGGGTTGCTCTCACCATTATGGGGATGGCTCATAATGGGAGGGGGGTATGTTCAAAGTAATGGCATTTATTCCCCCAGTCATTGTTTCATGTGTGATGGCTCCCTGCTCTCCTGTGGATGGCTGAAGGCCTGACTGGTGAGTGAATTCCTTGCTCTGCTTTACTTGTGCATTTGGCTTTCCCTATCAAACTGTCTGTATCTCCATCCACGAGTTTTCTCACTGTTACTCTTCCACTTCACTTCCACATCCCTCCAGGACTGAGTGTGTGAGTAGCAATGTGGGGCTGAGCTGCCAGCTGGTTAAGACTAGACAAGCTCTAAGTGAAGGATGAACATCTCAGGCTTTGACTGTAGTCAGAAATGAAGTGGGTAAGGTTAAGAACAAAATCTATATTCAATTTGCTGCTGTTCCTAATTTTAAATAACTTGAATGCACTACATAAATTGTATATAAAACCATCCTTGTCTCTACTACATCTATTAATACTATCAATTTTTATGAATTTTTTGAATTTTGCTTCAAAGAAACAATAATAATTAAAAAAACCCTAACCCTTTATATAACAGAATGCTTTTATTTTTCTAAGGAATATGCCTATTATGACATAGGGACAACATAAGGGCTTTCACAGAACTATTAAATGTGTCTGAGGACCTTTAGATTGAATCCAGTCTCTGCAACTTTATTTATAATCATTATCAAATGAAGGCATATAGATGTCCTACCTTACCTGTCAATGGAAGTCATTAAGCTCATTAAGCTTAAAAAAGTCCTAAATAGTATAAAAACATTGTTAAATATTCCTCTGAACTATTTAATAAATTGTTAATGACTTGTAGAGGTTTCTTCAGCTTCATAGCACATCCACACATGGTTGTTTACACCTGTGGAACACTTAAATCAAAAAATTAATAGCTTTGCATGTTAATATCATTTCTTATTCTCATTTTTACGTATCTGCATTAAATTGTTCTTTTAGTGTATGAGAAGATAAACACTAGGTAGTGTTCATCTCAGGTCATGGCAACTTTTATAATTGAAAAATTTAAAAAAGCACAATTAAGGTTTGCATAAACCTTTTTCCAAATAAGCCGAGTAAGCTTAACTAAAATTAAAGTCTAACCAATATTCCCTTGGATTAACTTGTTCTGTTGTCTGCCTTACATATATGCACAACACATCTAATGACCCCTTACCAACATGCAGGTGCCTCAAAAAGTTAGACTTATGGATGCAATTATCTTCAATTCTGTTTATCTTCAGTCCTTCATGTGTTTACATAATAAAAAAATAAATTAAATCAAGTTGAACACTTAAATTAAAAAGCTCCTAACTTAGTAGCAAACAATATCTAGATTAATTTTGCCAGTATAATGCAAGGATATGGTATCAGGAAAACTTTTCTTCAGTGCACTAATCACCCTTGGAATTTCTCTTTGATGATTATTGGTGAGGAAAAGTAAACCAAGTAATATTTAGCTAGTGAGAACCCTGGAGTAATGTATGCTTTGTATACACATGTGTATGTGACCAGTGCATCTTTTGGCTGTGATAACATTACCTCCTGTCAAATCACTGACAACAACTGCTGTATTCTTGGGAGCAGCATTTTCTGTCTCAAGGAAAAGAGAGTTTATACTCTGGTCTTTATTTCTTTTGAATAGGTGGCCTTAGTGGTTACTGCTTTTCTTCTGCTGTGATTCCAGAAAACACTTGAAATGCAGCATATCTTGTATCTTTATTAGATATTTTTAGTTTAAATGTTTGTGACAGTTCTTTTCTCCCACATGTCTCTCCCCTGAGAAGGGGAGGCTTTTTTGCAGAAGTTTTTGTTAGGAAAGAAGGCAGACTGGACTCTTGGTTGTTCTCATTCTTCAGGTTGTTTATTATTTTCTTATCAGGAATTTCAGCACACCAGGCTTAACACCAGCCTAGCATGAGGGAGAACAGACACCAGAAGACCCCGAACACATGGGATCAAGGTTTTTTAAAGATTATTTACCCAATTATCACAAAGAATGTACATTATTTCTATTTTTCTACCAATAACCGACTAAACATGTGAATACGTGGCTCTAGACTGCAGCAAATTGTGACCAGTCATTCTGTGTCCCAAACACTGCAGAATATGGAGTAAATGAAGAGGAGAAGGAAACCTAAAACCAACAAGGATTCTCCATCTTGTGTCATCTACTTACCATACTAAGAAACCCAAAAATCTAAATTTCTCGCCCTGTGATAAATGACATACTATGCTACTATCTAATTTACATTCTTGAGAATTCTGTTTCATCCCAAAGCCTAGGAAGCCCTTTCCATGGACGAAGGTTAAAAATAGTGTTTGTCAGGGGGTTCAGATTCTTCAAAACATACAGGGAAATGTTCTCTGCATTTTGGACTGCAACAAATATTCTTTTCATAAATGCTTTCTTTTTATCTCATACATTCTCCCCTACTACTACACCCTTAATCTGAATAAATGGCAAGGGATCTCAAGGGCCCAAACGTGACTTAGACTCAAAATTTCACATCTGTACTTGGTAGTTCATAACAAATAAAATCATTACCTCTTTTTAAAACAAACTAAGGGAGAAAAGTTCTCTACTTTGTTTCTTAATGAAATGTTCAATAAGAAAAAATGTGAAAATGAGATATGTATTAAAAGTTATGCCTCTGAAATTCTGAAATCATATGCCAGAATCTGATAAAATTAATCACAAAGTCCTTTAGCAGATGTATCCTTTTACGGGGCAAACTGAAAAGATGTTTTAGAAGTTGTAGGAAAAGGGAAGTTGAGAAAGATATCTGCAGCCCACAGTTCATATGATTGCAGGGAAAATGTATTGCTTAGGTGCAGCAGTCTTTTATCTTCATTTAAAGTTCTTTAGCATCTGGAATATAGAGTCACAGGCCCTTTAGATGGAAGACATAGGGGTTTTTTTCTCTGCAATTGAACTTTATGTGGTATTCAGGTTTGTGTCCAGCTTGGTTTTACCATGGTCCAGATTTTGGCAGTATGTCCTGGAATCCTGTACTGAGCAAAAATAAAGATTATGTCTCAGTAGAAAAGTAAATTCCCTATAGTGGCACACAGTGCTGAAGCACACTTATTTATTTAATTTTGTTGTCTCTCTTTGCATCAGCACAGATCCAAGAAAGAGATGGATTCCAAGCCCTCACCCCCCCAAAAAACCCTTCTATGACCCGCTTAAGATGGTACAACTTAACCACATGCTATCTGGAAACCTGTTCATGAGTTCTGTACTGTACACCTTACTGAAAAACAAGACTCTCTTTTAAAACATTATTATAAAGAACAAAGTAATTGTTCTTTTTTACCTCTTCTATTTAAAGGAAACTAGATAATTCTTCATGCACTACTGTTAAGATTGCTACTTACTACATCCTTTCGGTATGATTAGTCAGCTTAACAAATTGCCTTACTTGCTGATATATGTTGGTATAATTCAAGCCTGTCTGAGAAACTACTAGGTGACTGGGGGATTTATTTAATCTCACCAAGTAATCTGGTTATAAAATATGTTCAAATTTAAAGAATTTCTCACCACAAGCAGCATTGCAACTCACAATATGTTTGAAGGAGTCAGAGAAACCAGAGATTCAGTTGCTCTCTGTCTCTCTGGTTTTGAAACTGTGGAGGCAGTTCAGCTGTCAGGAGGACAAATGAAGCATGTCTTCATCCTTTAGGATGTTTATCTTTCTCTGAGCAAAAGAAAAGAAAGCCAAAATAACTGTAAGTAAAATGATTTGTTGGTGAAATGGCAGACAGAAAATGAAACCCCAAATACGGTTATTTTGATAAAAGAAACTGCATGAAAATAGACTGCAACTTTATTTCCATTCTTCTAAGTTCCTTATCTAATAAAGGATAATAACAATAAGTTCCTGTCTATTTCAAAATCATGCATTATCTAAAATAATTAAAAATGGTTAATAAAAATAATTTACTTTTAAGGATTAGGAATTAAACATCTGGGGATTTCATTCTTTGCTAAAGTATTTGCAAGAAGCATTTTGGTACAGTTTTATGAGGAACTTGACAGGAGGAGGTTGACATAACCAGTCTAGATTATTTAGACATCCAGAATAGATACAAATGTAGATCTAAGTAATTACAAATATTTGCATAAGTTATGAAAAGGTAGTTTAGATCAAGAAGTTAACATGTATCTAGATTCCTTTAGTACCATCACTCTTTTTTCCTGCCAAATTGATACTTGAGATTTAAAGCTAACACTTCTTATGGTATATCAAATTCAATAATTATCATTACAGATTTCTCTATTTCAAAATTTTACTAAAACATGTTTTCTGAGGAGGAAAGGTGGTGCAGAGAAAAAAAAAAATTTAAACTTTAAAAGATATGAGTTTCAAAAATACCTGTGATTTCTCTGCAAGAGCTTATACAATGGACCAGAACACTTCATTGTGGGCAGAATTTCTCCTTCTTGAAGTCAGTCTTCCTGTTTATTATTCCTGTTTTATAGAAAACTATTGAGAGATAAAGTAAAAGAATGCAAGTTCCTGGTATTTCTGTACAGATGGCATTCCTGTTTGTCCCTTAGACCAAGTGTAGTATGATCCCAGTTTTCACGAAGTCTTAATAGAATCTGCAGTTTCCCTGAAACTGAATGGAGGAGAGGGTGGAGATAGGGTATTTGAAGGGAAGAAGCAATTTGACACAAGATTGCTACATCAAAACCCTCCTGTTTTTATATGGTGATTACATGCTGCTAGTCTGGACTGCACAATATTTTTTGATACCTGTTCTTAACAGATTTTGGACTGTGCTCGTATAGATAGTTAGTTGGTTTGGTGGCTGAAATAAAAAAACTTAACTCTTTTTTTTCCTTTTCTTTAAATCACACAGATTATCTGAATTGACCCAAATGAAATGCATGCAAATATTTTACATCTGTATTTCTTCTGTGAGTAAATCCCCTCTCAGAAATGACTCAGATGACTTTCATTTGGGCAAAGAAATTTTTCATTTGAAAATTTTCTCCCAATCCTGACTAGCATAGCATTGCACAATATTTGACTCCTTAAGTCCAAATATACTAAGTTTGATTTATTTGATTTATACTTATTGAATATACATTCCTGGGGAACTTCTGGGTAGAAAGCACCAGATCTCCATTTTTTAACATAAAGGGTTACTGTGGTAGTTGAAGGTCTTTTTACTATGCTTTGGTGTCTCTCAAGGACTCTGGGGAAAATTCTCCCTTTAATATTCAAAGCCCTTTATAGGACTAGACTGTGCCATTTCAGACTGGATAACATTTTCTTTTCCTCAGGTTAACCCTAATTATTGGTGTGACCTGATGATAGACGGGTAGAAAATTGCAGAAATATTGTGATGAATGTTAATTTTGGCCTTTCTTCTCTACTGCAATAGTCTGTCTCTTTTATTAAGCAAGACTTGTGAAGGTTAAGCAGTTTTTAGTGGTTGTAAAGAATAAATGCATGTTATTTGTTTGATTTTTCTTATGATATGTAGGTAGTGCTCACAATGTCTATGACAAGCATCAGATTTTGACAAAAAATTTGTGGCAATACTAGGGGGAAAAAGTAGTAAAATATGTTCTTAATTTAACTGCTTAGGTGTCCTGATATGTTGTCTGGAAATTCAAGTAAGATCTCAGTAATTTTGTCTTTCATTGGAATATCAGATCTATTAGAAAACAATAGGAGTCAGCTTCATTCCCTGAGGCTTCTCACGCATCTGATTTCCCTCTCAGTAACCTTTCAAAATCAGTCACAGATGGTCTTATTCTAGATTATACTGGCATCTAACCTTTGTAAATTTGGACACTGGAGAGAATTAAAAAAGCAAAGTGTAAAAAGAGATACAATCTTCCATTTCAAAATGTTATCATTTCTGAAAGCAGCAACAATTTCATGACCTATAAAGTTCAAAGTTGTGCTAGTTTACTTTGCCCTTCATTTCTCTAGTTTTTTAACCTTGATCGTTGCTTATGCTTGCCCATATTATTTCTTAATTTTTCACTTTTAAAATATTTTTTAAATGCAGAATAAATATTTAGATTTACTTGGGATGTTATGAGTTCATGGACAAAGAATTCCACAATACTAGTGAGGGATATAAAGTCCTGTGTGCTCTGATGAAATACACTGAACTACTCTAAACTGCAGTGGGCTATGTGGCCCCTTACTACAGAGTTTAACTCAAATCTGGTAGATTTGGTCACTGTAACAGAGTTCAGTCTCTGATTCTAAAATCATTGGCTTCCTTAAGCAAAGGATCATAACAACATATCATATTTAGCAGATAAAAAAAAGGGAAAATTTGTGAAAACCTTCTGTGTATTCTTAAAGATGCTTTACCGATTAAACTGTGTTTATCTCAGTTTATGCCAGTTTTTCCACTTTTGCCCTTTCCATTCTCTTTCCCATCCCACTGAGAGACAGTGACTGAGCAGCTGGGTGGGGTTGAGCTGCCTACATTGGACAGTAGTCCACAATACCAGCCAGAGCTGCTACCATAAGTACCAAAGGGATACCATGCCCAAAACATTTAGGTGTCAAAAAACCCAAACTCTCAAAACTCAGTATGTTACAGAATTCAACAGAATTGTAATTTTCCCTCATAAATATTACTTGATATATATTAAAAAAATTAAAAGCCTTCACAAGGTAAACAAAAAACACTCAACAAACAAACAAACCAACCAATCAACCAACCAATCAACCAACCAATCAACCAACCAACCAACCTAAACAACAAGCTCATTTTTGTTTAAAATTTTACTTGGAAAATAGGAGAGGAGCACAGGAAAGATGGAAAAAAAATGTTTTTTTTTTCTTTTGACTGGTTTCCATTTTGAGGAGATTCATCATCTTTTCCAGGTGCCATGGTAAGCACATCTAGAGAGTAAGAAAGCAGAAACAGCTCACATGAGATTGAGATTAATTAATTGGGAAAAGACTTCCTGAGCTTCAGACATTCCTGTTGCAGTGTGTTACCTGACTTTAAAGGTCTCTCTGTCATCTTACAGTTATACTGGTGCTCCCTTCTATTTCAAACAGTAATTAAATGGGGAAAGAAAGTGACTCAGCAGGAGGATAATACTGTGGGTAAATTCATACCCTCTTTGCAGTGTGTATACCAGCTAAAGAAGGCTTGCCTTATTTCATCCTTTCTTCACCCACCCACCTTGCCTGGCCCCTTTTTTAATTGTTGAAATGCTGCTTTATCCAATTATTGTCATGATATCATGAATGAGAGTTGGTCCATACAGAAGACAAAGATCTACCATGTAGCTGTCTTTTATCTCTGAATGCTTTCTTTCTCCTTTCAATGACCTTTCTCTAGTTTTCATTTCAAAGTTTAATCCCATCCTGTATGAATCATGATGAGGAGAGGTGGAAAGAACTGGTAGAAGGTAATCTTACACATGCATCATGCAACCACTGCTGCTTCTAAACTCTCACTTTAAAATTCATTTGCAGTATCTTCTGCGATTCCTATAGAAGTGGTAAATGATGTATGAAATGAAATATTTTTTTTGACTGATTGTACTGAAAATTCAGAGAATAATGTTATAGTCACTGCTGAGGCATATTTATCTTATTTGCAATAATACTTGATATTAAGACAAGCTGTCAAGAGTTTTCTTCACTAAAAAGTGTTAGAAAATGAGGGCCAGGCAGTTTTAAGGCAAATAGACTGTTCTCAGGAAAATTGAAAGAAAAGAAAAGTAGTATTGTCACTGAATAACCCAATTGTTAGACTTCATCTTGGAAGTAGGTCACTTTTTCTGAGGGAAGATGAGATTGCCCTAGAGATGGAGTAATGTAAGGTTAAGGCAATGATTCAGGTATTAAAAATCCTTATTAAAATTTGCACGTATTAAGAGAGGCAGAGATAAGGGACTATAATACCATGTAATAATAATTATGATTATTACAAGAGAACAAGAGAAACAGAATTCGACCAGATGAAAAGCCTAATGTTTATTCTTAAATGTAAATTTGTGTTCTGTGATTTGCCTGTTTCTCTTGAATTAGACTCTTAAAAGTTTCTAAGTACTAAGAGATGAAGACTCAAAGCTGCCTATTAGCAATAGGCTAGCTTAACTTCATCAGCTTGTGTGAACTGGTAGGGCTAGAGTGTGTGAAGAGTAGGTTTAAAATAATTATTTTGCAGAAGTCTCCCTGTCTTTCTCTTTTAAATAGTAACAATAATGACAAAGTATTTTCTATTAAGGTGAGTGAATACACACACATACAGGAACATTGACATCTAAAATTTTGTCATATAATCTACTCACTTTATTTACTCAGGTTTGATTTCATCTTCACAGCTGCTGTGACCAGAGCCACTGTTGTTGAAGTCCTTACCTTGCTAGTCTAACTTGTCTTCTCTGCTGCTGCTCTTTTGACCTCTGCACTTGAAACTGTCAGCACTGAGAACTGACAAGTTTTTGCAGAACTAAAGTCAAAAACACTTATTTCTCTGCTTTAGAGATGCATACCTTGTTTCACTTGTTTTTCTAACCTCTAATTTAGAGATGATAAGAAGAAATAATTATGTCACAAGCACTGATGCTGGGGGTTTTTTCTGTTTCCTGAAGATTTTCAGTAGAACTTCGGTGACTTCACTATTGTGTCCTTAAGGCACTTAATATATCTTACCATGTTTTAATGATAGCTTGAGTGTTTACTGTGGTAATTGCCTATCTAGTTCCTTGAGTTCACAAAAAAATATCTAGTTATAAGATAACAAATATTGTAAAACAGAGAAATGTGGGAATGTTGCTATATTTCTTCTGAATGGTAATTTTTGATTGAGTTGACTTTCTGGAAAATGCTCATTGCCCATCCTACCTGTTTTATGGAGTCTCAGAGTGTAAACTGAAATCTACCATCAAAGACATGATGTATTATCCAGAAGATGGTTTCCAATTTAATTTTTTGGTCAATTTTCACAAGAAGGTGAAAAAAATATATATAGACACTCACCCTTAATTTTTCTTAACCATAATAGTCAGAACTGAAAGGAAAAATGCATTATGAATTCATCTTGTGTAAACAAGCAAATTTTTTAAAATACAGAACAAGTGCTCACTTTTCTAAGTAACCAAACCATGGCACATAAGCGTATATTTTTTTTTATCTGTCATGAGGACATAATTACTTAAGAACAGAAAAGAAATTATAATTGAAACGTTTTTAGTTTAATTCTTCTTGTTGTCCCACATTTTCATCTCTCTTTTTTCCCTATTTCCATTTTAAGGCCTATTTTTCCTGTTCTTCACTTGGTAATAGCTGATGATGTACTTTGATAAACACGGTCTCATTAAGTGTTAGTGCCTGGTACAGCCCCAGTAGCCCTCAACAAGACTCATCGGAGGCACAGAGCTGATCGAAAGGCAATTAGCATTCTGGCTTGTGATAATTACCCACAGTATGGGAGGCTTATCCAAGATGTAGTTTCCACTGTGTCTAATAATAGGATTCTTTAAACACTGATATATTTTCATGGACACACCAGTGCTCTCATTTCAATTCTGTCACTTATCTCAGATAGGGGAAATAAACATCCCTCACACATTTTTTTTCCATCATAAAGAAAAGTACACTGCTGCTCTGACAACTTGTAGTGTCACCTAAAAGTCACCTTGAATCATGTTTTAATCAACTGGAACAAGGCAACATCTCATTTATTTCTGCAGTTTCCTTGCTCTGCAATGCACTGATTGCCGAGACATAGAAATCCAAATTGAGCTCTGATTAAAATGGAATGAGAATGCAGATGCTGCTGTTGGTTCAGAGGGGCACTCTGCTCTGTTCTAGGAAAGGTCAAGGTGATTTGAGTTCCAATTAAAACAGAAAGATTTGCTGCAGTTTGTGATTATGTTGCATTGAAACAACTTTGTGTCATGACAGGCTGAATAATTTCTGAATCACTTGTCTTTGATCTATTATCTTTTATTATCCCAAGAGCTTGCTTAACAACAAATTCAGTATTTTTTATATTCTTCCACAAGATCCAATCCTATTCTCATGAAAGTATTGTTTCATAAGCTTGAAATCATTCATCACTTCCCACTTGTCCATACTCCAAAGAGGTTTGACATTTTTGTCAATTTTGAATCACTGTTGATTTTTAACATCTGTATAAATAATTAGTTCAAATGCTTTTATTTTAACTTAATCAAAAGATATGATATATAAACAAATATTTGTTGTCTAGATGGGCTAGAGATGAGACCAATGTTATCTTTAACTCTTAGCTAAATATAGCTAAACTCGAAGTGATTACAGTAATAATCCACATCACACAGAGATTTTAAAAATAGACATTGATGGTTGAGTTGCAGTATGCTGAAATTATAACTCATTTTTACACCTGTGCTGTGTCAGTTACAAGACAATCCATTTATTGGTACTATTTTACAATGGATGAAATTTCCTCTTAATTCAAGCACACTCCAGTAAACCCCATGGCCATAAATATGAAAGAAACAATATGATATTATTCTTAGGTGCAGAAAACATGTTTTGAGTTTTGGGAGAGTAGGTCTGTCACATTGTTGAGCTAGAAAGTGTAATAATAATGTCTGTAACCTTCCAGGAAATAATAACAGGAAAAGACTGAGGAGTGAGATAATTTAAACACTGATTCTACTTGGACACTAATTTGAACAATCTGGAAGAACATGGTAGTTACTTAATTAATTTTTTTTCTGAGAATATTGAAAATACTGACAATATTGTGATGGGACATTTTTCTGAATTAGTAACTGATGTGAACAACAGGACAGTCTCAGTGCAACTCCTTACTCTTACACCAGAGGAAACTGCACCTGACAGAGCTTTGTAAATTGAGCATGAGATTGGAAGTTTGATGATGTAAGTAAAATGTGGGAGCTACTCCATTTGTGGACTGAATATATGCAAAAGTACTAAGCAGGAAATTGTTGGGAGCAAAGAAAAGGTATTACTGGAGACACCCAGGGGAATGGGTTTCTGAACAGTAACACTTACTGACAATGCCACAGTGACCCAGTTACAGCCAATGATTTCTGAAGGAAGGGGAGTTTGCATGAAGAGCCTCAGCATGTTCCCACACACTGTTCTCCGGGCAGCCAGGGAATCATGGCATTCTGACAAGGTAGCAGTGTATCCACAGAGCAGGCTTGTGCACCCCTGTCCTTGAGAGGTGCAGGGAGACTACTTCGTGGAAGAATGAATCAAGCCCTGTTGATCTCACTTACTCTAAGGATACATCATAAAATAATATTTTTTCCTCCCACTTATTATGCTCATTTACTGTTTTCTTTCTGAGAATGTGTTATATCAAAGGTTCAGTCTTTCTGTATGACTTTGCTTGTTACATAGCTTAGCTTTCATAGACTAAGTATGGTGAGACTTAGAAGACTTTGACTCACCTGTAGTTTCAGTCCTTGACCTAGACCACTATTCAAAGAAAACAGTATTTATGATGTGTCAGAAAATTAAGCTTATCCACCAAGAATTTGTTGAGTGGTCTGTCATTGACACAAACTATAGTCCCCAAATAACAAAAATAAGCTTTGACCTCCATAGGCTTGGGAAGATAAATTAATATAAGTAGTGGAGATGCATGGAGGTAACTAGTGTTCTAATGCCCATTGTGCCTGTGAAAATCTTTCTCTTATACTATAACTATTTTAAACTTTATTACCCATCTTAAATGTCAAGTTGAAATATTTGAGGATTATATTATGAATTAAGTTATGAAGTTAAATTATATCTCATTTTTCTGGAGGATGATATGGATAAAAATGGATTGCTTGAATTTACTGACATTAGCAAAGGGATGCCCACCTATTTTTTAAATGGATGTTTTCTTATGCTCTACTCAACCTTTAAAGTATTTCTCAGCCCTGTTTTATAATGTCAGTGGAAAATATTTAACACACAGAAATTAGTATTAAATATTTCTATCCATATTTGGATATCACTAATGAAAAATGATAAATTAAATGTGTTGAATATTATAATAGTGACTGAATCATATAATCAAAAAATTGACTAGCATGATCCCTGATACTTTATAGTATTTAAGGGCTTTAATTTTGAGTCTGACTTCACACTCGTTATAATTCAATAGATATATCTGTTTAGCCAGCTATTTCAATGGCTTTCCACTTTACTGAAACTAAAATTCTGTTATTAGATGAAGATGTCCAGAATTTATTTTTTGTTCCTTCCAGCAAGTGACATGCTACTATTTTGGTGTGCACCCTTTTCATACTGCATTACTTTGCTTTCATATGTGCACCCTCGTATCTTATTGCATGCAAAGATCTTTCCATGTTACAAAAGATGCTGGGGGATGTGTCTGCTTCCCTTAGCCCCAGTTGCATCACTCTTCACTTGTCCTATTCAGCTTAAATTCAGCTATCCTTTGGATGCTTTGAATTATAGGAAACTGTAGCTTTTTGGGACAGTAAAATATTCCAGAGCCTTAGTTTGTACATTTGGCATGCCTTTGAGGAAGAAATGCATTGGTGGTAACCAGGCGTCTTAAATCCCACTTGGACTAACCTAACTCAAAATGTTGTTGACAGCATATAAAATCAGGCAGAAGATACAAATATCTGATGTATGTAAGGCAAAAGAAAGAAGAAACTATGCTTGATATACCTGCAGTAAGAAAGATTTCTCTCCTCCTTCAGATCAATTTCTGTTTCCCTGTCTTAACTGATACTGACCTTGCAGCTAGTGAGCCACTCTGAGTAGTGGTGGCTTTGAGGACTCTTTCCAAACAACCTTTATTTTCAGGGAAATCATAATGCTGGCTTCAGAGTTTAACTCACTTCCCTTAAAAATCAGGTAATCTCCTCCAGGTAGGCCAGGAGACCCTCTGGCCCATGCCATTCCCTAGTCTTTGTACAAGTGTTGTCTGGGAAGATGCTAATTTGATGTGTTACATGCCAGGTACAGGCAAAGAGTTAGACAATATATATGATCATATGTCAGTACTCAAATTTAGGACCTGGCCAGGTATACCTTACTAGCAAAAGCAAAGCCTCAGGGTAAAAAAAAAAGCAATTATTTTTTTATCATCCTGAAAAAGGTAATAGTGTGACACTTGGAAAGTCAAAGATCTTGTGGTTGTAGGTGTTTTTCTTAAATGCCTTTGAAAGGGCTATTTTATTAAAAGGATTTAGTATATTCTGCCTCATACCCTGGAACAAAATCCATTGCCCTTCATATACTGTCATTATCATTGGCTATACTCAAGGAGGGATTAAATGAACCAATGGCACACTGAGTTTCTTCAATATGCTTGTGAACAGCATGTTCAAAAACAATATTTAATTCTGTATTAAACATTTTGTGTTTTATTATCTAGTGGGGAAAGGAGGGCATGAAAAATTTGTCTTCAATTTGACTCATATTTATGATAATGTATAAGTCTGGATAATCTACTTTTATGTTGGTTGTACTAACAACCAGTGTCAAGCTTACACACAGATGGTGCCATGCTCCTCTGCTACAGAAAGGACCTATATCTGAAGAATTAGATTATTTTTATGCAGCACTGCTTACTTTTATGTTGAATATTCAAAGTTCCAGTTACTTAAGAAAGATGTTATCAAACTAATTTTACGTTAAAAAATTTGCCTCATCTACCACTCTGTACTTGTTGCTATATTATTTGCAAAAGCTGAATTGCATCTTATAAATTAGGAAGTGTGATTTTACTTCCTAAAAATACGGTTGTTAACTAAAAGCTAGCTTAAAGTGCGTCAATTACAGATTTGAGATATTACAGATTTGGGGTTAGGAAGCACTTCAGTCCAGATCCTCAGGTGATTTTTTGTGAACTTCCACTGGTACAAGTTAAATTTCTTATGCACTTTTTATTACAGGCCTTAGCCTGATCATATATTTTTAAGATACAGCTTGAAATGTGCATGTTGAAACTGAATACTGGTACAGGAAATGAAACCCTGTGATCTGCAGGAGCTTTATTTTTTTTTTCCACCCTGCTGGCTATTAGCCATGTTGTATTTGAGCTCAGAGTGTATTTGCTGCAGAGAAGCCCAGATGAGCCTCTGATATTTGTTTCTGCTGGAGTATATTTTGTGTTCCCTTGGCCACTGTGCAGGTTCCGTGAAAGATGTAGTCTAACACAAGGAGGATGATCATGCTTTTCTATGATGAAAAGGTCTGGCTCATGACTCTCCAGTGCATATCCTTGTATGTAAATGAATGCTGAGTACTTGTCATCTCAAAATTTCTGTAATTTTATTTTGCCAAATGCTGCACCTCACAGCACACTTGCATTTTGTTGAAAAAGAAAAGCTTCTACCTTTTCATACATTAGGGTCTATCCTATTTGAAGGGAAAAGCTGCCCTTTTGTGAAAATTTCTGCTGTATAAATGCTGTATAATATTTTTTTTCTATACAGAAGAAAATTGTTTCATACTGTCTTGGAAACTGAATTGATGATATAATGCATATGATTGCTGCTGTAATTTTTTCTTTCTTTGACGCTACTCTAAGATAAGAAAGGGCAAGATACCTGGTTCTTTTATATTTCTTTAAGGCTGTCAGGAGCTTTCAGATAGAACATCAGTAATTTGGAAAGGTTAGATTGATGTAAAGCAAATCTTAACTTTGCTTACTTCATCACTGTCCACAATAACTACATATTTCTGTCTTTCCTTTGAACTTTGGAAAAACACAGAGAATATAGAACAAGTTTCTACTTGCAGAGATGACTGTTGGCTAATTCAGTGTGTAAATTACATGGTGACTGAAATATCTCTGTGGGATGCTTTGAGTAACCGAACAAATTGCTGTCAATAATGTCAAATACCTGCTCTTATAAGAATCAGACTTTTACTTTATTCTTCTAAAGATTCAAAGAAAAGGAAGAAGTACTACATAAAAAATAAGGCTATAGATCACCATCTGATAGAAAGTAAAAAATACCTATTTACCTTGAAATATTAGAATGCATTTAAACTAATTTGAGACTCTCATTTGTAACTTTTTCTGCATTCCAGTATCATACATTATGACCTTACTTAAATTTGTTCTCGTGAACTTTCCTTGATTGAATGAAAAAGGAAATCTGATTGTCTTGAATAGACTGAAAGATGAATGTGTAGATTGTACTTTTTAATAGAAAATCTTTCTTTCTTTCTTTTTTTTTCTTTCTTTTTCTTTCTTTCTTTCTTTCTTTCTTTCTTTCTTTCTTTCTTTCTTTCTTTCTTTCTTTCTTTCTTTCTTTCTTTCTTTCTTTCTTTTTCTTTCTTTCTTTCTTTCTTTCTTTTTCTTTCTTTCTTTCTTTCTTTCTTTTTCTTTTTCTTTCTTTCTTTCTTTCTCTTTCTTTCTTTCTTTCTTTCTTTCTTTCTTTCTTTCTTTCTTTCTTTCTTTCTTTCTTTCTTTCTTTCTTTCTTTCTCTGTCTCTCTCTCTGTCTTTCTCTGTCTTTCTCCTCTTCCTCTTCCTCTTCCTCTTCCTCTTCCTCTTCCTCTTCCTCTTCCTCTTCCTCTTCCTCTTCCTCTTCCTCTTCCTCTTCCTCTTCCTCTTCCTCTTCCTCTTCCTCTTCCTCTTCCTCTTCCTCTTCCTCTTCCTCTTCCTCTTCCTCTTCCTCTTCCTCTTCCTCTTCCTCTTCCTCTTCCTCTTCCTCTTTCTCTTTCTCTTTCTTTTTCTCTCTCTCTGTCTCTCTCTCTCTTCCTTTTCCTTTTTTTTTTAATTTTTATGGAACCTATGCTATCCTATGGTCATTGGCTTGAGTTAAAAAAGAAATAATTTAGTATTACATGCTTTGGAAAATGTGTGTAATGTATCTGGTTATGCTTTTATTAATATAAAAACTTTTCCAAAGTCCCTAACTTTTTAATACCATTTTTATATAATAGAATTTTTGCCTGGGAATATATCTACATTTCTATTACTTCTACAGAGAAAACAGAATTATCTAGGGTCATTTAAAAAACACAAAATAGTTATTTCTATGCATGTGTTTCTTTCTTCCAGACACAATCATTTGTTCGCTAATGTACCTAATTAGTCCCTCACTTTTCAGAAGTACCAGTTTGAAAATGTGAAATGACACAGAGAAATGGAAGTAATTGTTTAATTAAAGTTTTAGATAAAATTTAAGGTCATTAGATAGCACAGAATTAAAAACAATCAAGAATAACTAGCTTAGACATGCAGAATTACTAAGCTTATAGTGATTTGCTTTGGTAAATCCTTTATATTTTCATGCATCAGAAAAGAACAAAGAATGTTGAAACAAATGGAGAACTGGGGGAGGGAGAGGAGGAAATTTACCTCTTTATATGTATATGAATATCAGCCTGTGATGGATAGACTTGATATCTAATATCACAACTTTAATAAAGGAAGTTCACGCTTCATATCACAAAATGATAACGTTCTAGGGCAAGAAAGCTTTTCCCCTTGTGCAGCTTTGTAAAAATTTGCTAGCTGGATACCTGGGAAGAATTAAATCATTAATTATCCTTTAAGTATAAAAACATCGATTTTCTCCTTATTATGCTGTTTGCAATGAATGAATATTCTGAGTTGTTTAAAAGCTCCAGAAGACGTACAGTGAATCATGTTCATGGGTCTAGGAAAAACAAGGATGTAGGTAGTGGACATAATCTCTACGTCTGGTCTAAAAATGACCTTCTTAACAGATCATCTGACCCTCACGGGACAGCTCAAAATGTGACCTCACATTTGTGATCCAGTACTACTTATTAACTAGTGTCTTAGGTCAAAGATGGGTTGGTTTCTCTTCTTCTTTGGGGTTTTAAGGATGTTATGGACAGAAATTTCTCTCTAGAAATGTTTGTTTATAAACGGCAGATGTCATGATCCATTTTTGGTTACAATGCCACAATATTTTCTGATAACATAGAAATGTGTCTTAAAAAACCTTCAAGCAGTGATACAGGAATTCAGAATGACATACCAAAAATAGCTTTTCTGGGAAGAAAATTGGTTTTTAAACCAAAGCATTGCATAGAAATAATTCTGGTGTCTAAAGCATTTGATAAATGCTGCATATTTGGTGAGTCAGTCAATAAATACCATTCTTAAGAACAGTCATATATTCCAGGTCTTGTCACTTTGCAGCTTATTTTTTTATTTGATAGCTTTGCTTCTTGAAACTCATTGTAAACCTCTTTAAATAAGAGTCATCTGTTTATCAGCTGGAAATTGGGAAACTGCCATATATTTTTTTCATAGGCTTTGCTATCAGCAGATCGAACTCCCATTAGAAATACTTCCAGTTGTTTATTCATACATATGAAAACTAGAAAATGAACAGCACAAAAAGTCAGAATTAGTTTTCATGTTCCCAACAGGTGTTCAGCTGAGATGCAAATAAATATATATATCTAAATACATGCATGTATGTAAATGTGTGTTTATGAGTTTGGTTTTTTTTTTTTTTTCCCTTAGGAGAAATTCTTTCTAAAGCTCTTGGTATCTTAGTTTTGTTTTCTTCAAAAATTTGCAGCATTGACTAATGTCATCTTCAGTCACACAGGACTACTATTTCTTTCTATATAGAGAGCCTTAATTAGGGAGAGAATGCAAGATATTTTATCTGACAATAAAAATCATTATAATTTTATTATTTTATCATTTGCAACTATCATGTTAAAATACACCAGAATTAGGGTACGTTTATTTCAGTAGTTCATTTATTCAACTCACTCACATGGTACTGCTTTAGGTCAAACCACAGCACTGAAATCACCTTTGTAATTTCGAGATGCTTAAAGAAAGCCATTTTCAACACCTGGATGTGATGGGATATTCAAATTACGGTCTTTTATTTTTAAACTGAAATTTCATTTCTTTCTTCCATGTCAGCATTTTCAACACTGAAATACAAATTCAGTACATACAAAAGAAAGATAATCCGATGTTCATTAAATTGAAGCACTAAGCCTTGGTAAAAAGTCAATTTATGGGAGAAAAGTACAAAACCCCTTGTTTAATGGAAAATAAGTGGTGAGTTAGTGATCAGTGCTGCAACATGGAAAGGTTATTTCACCACAGCTTGCTTCCCTTATTGCCACCAAGACAACAATACACGAGTAAGAGAAAAATGTTTAAGAAGAACATTTCATCACCATCTAGCCTATAAATCCCAAGCTATATCACTGAAAATTGTCTAGTCACAGCATACACTTTCTTGACAAGGCTGTTATAAAGTTTTATATTTGTTCCTATTATCTACCTCTGCATAGGTTCCTCTGAGTAAACTGCAGGTGAAAGAATTTTCCTGATTCCAGCTGGAAAAGAGACTTTGTAGGAGGGAAACTGGTGTAAAGATCTGCCGGTTACTGAGGCTATTTGTCTTCTAGTCTGACTGCAACTGAGACCAGAAATCAATACAGATAACAAAACCAAGTGAAAAGACTTTACTGGGGTCTATATGGTTCCAGAGGGAGATTCTAGTCCTTGCCTCAGTGATATATTAAGAGTCTTGCTGTAAATGGTTTTAAAGAAGCATTTAAAAATGCTTCCCCTGCCAAATAAAAGTAGATTTAAATGCCAGCATAGCCAGTTTGCCTTTATGAAGAAAATCTTCTGGTTGTTTTTTTGTCTATTACTTCATGAAAATCATGACTAGAAAACAGAAGATATTTGGGGTCAGGAGCAGAAGGTGAACAGTGAATAGGGATCACTTGGAACAGTATTTCTACATGGGAGAGAATATAAAGCTCTATAAAGAGCTACAGAGTATTAAAAGTGTTCTCTTTCACTAAGATTTCTTTTAAAGTAATTGGAATCAGTGTCTTAACACTTCTATGTGTCAGCAAATGGAAATTCTTCCTTTGCCTTTGTTGTTCCGGATCTTTACAAGAATTTTTCACTTTTCCCTTTATTGAATTTCAAAAGCAACAGCTTAAATTTTGGCTATGGAGTAAAGCAGTATTAAAAATGGCTTGTCTTGATATATATGTGTATCAGCATATCTAGCACATTTCTTTTCCCTACCAGACTGTTTTTACTGTTACTTTCAACTAGCCTGAATGGAAGGAAAATATTTGGGCATAAACAGATGGTGTCAGCTAGTGAGCACTACTTTCAGTGACAACATAATGTTAACAAGCTGAATGTCTTAGTACATTTACATTATAAGATGGAAGTTTGAGTAAATATTTTTAATATGAACTATTTTTAGTGTAGTGTGCACTTTATACTGAGCTAAATGAAGTCTGTGACTATCCCACTCTTGGCAATGAAGCATTGATTCTTTGTAGCTGTGGGTGTGCATGCATAATTACTCCAATCAAGATACTAAGTCATAACTAATGGTGAAAATTCTGTCATTTATATACAGTCGTACTTGGAGACATACCTTACACAGAAAGCTTTAAAGATATAGAGAATCTCATAGATGACAGAGAAAAAAGAGAATTACATCATTGCGTAGATTATAGAGATAAAAGAGAGTTTCAAGTTAATCATAGATACAGAGTTATTGTGTTTTAAACCCAGCTGGCAATGAAGCGTGACACAGATACTTGCTCATTCCCCCTCAGTTGAATGCAGAAAAGCATCAAAAGGGTAAAAATGATAGAACTTGTGGGTCGAGACAATGAGTTTAATAAGTAAAGCAAAAGCCACACACACAAACAAAGTAAAACAAGAAAAAACAAAAAAGGAATTTCTTCATAACTGCCCATGGGCAGGGAGGTGTTCAGCCATCTCCAGGAAAGCTTTCAGGGCTCCATCACATGTAACAGTGGCTTGGGAAGACAAAAGCCATAACTTCAAATTTCCCTTTCCTTCTTATTCCCCCAAACTTATATGCTGAGCATGATGCCATATAGTGGGGAATATCCCTTGGGTCAGTTAAGTTTAGGTGTCCAAGATATGTCCCCTCCCAACTTCCTGTGCCCCCCTGGCCTGGGTAGTGCAAGAAGCAGAAAAGATTCTGTGCAAGCACTGCTCAACAATATTGAAAAAATATGTGCATTATCAACTTTGTTCCCAGCACAAATCCAAAGCATAGACCCACACTACCTTCACACAGTGTGAAGAAAATTAACTCTGCCTCTTCCAAAACTAACACAACTGGATTTATATTTCAGTTGTGAATGGTGCATAAGTTTCACACATTCCTGTGGCATCTACAGTTCCATCTGACAGCTCCCATTAAGTCCTTCCAGAGAGAAATGGATTTGATTTCCTGTGGGTCTGCCTTAGTAGACCTTTGCTATAGATTTTGATGCATCATTTTTGGATGAATAATTAGAAAGGTCAGAGCTCAACTGAGACCTTAGGCAACGTTCAATATCTTGACAGTAGTGGACTGAAAATGTTCCTGTGGATGCAGAAAGTGTATCTGAACTACTCTGAAGAAAGTAGGTCAAACAGTAAACCGTTACTTTACCATTACATTTGAATTCAGAAAATCTGACTGAATTCTAACTCACTCCAAATGCTGATTGAAAGAAAAGCTTACAATTGCTTTAGAAAGAGTAGGATGCTTCCTGTGTGTTATGACCAGATTAGTTAGAGATGCCTTTGCCTGAATTAAGGTGCAAATAAGATGACACACCTAAGCAAATAACACGGATTTTATTTAACAGTAAATGTGAGGTGAGTGGAAACAAGTGCTTACCTTAAGTTCCCCCTGTGGTGGTTTATCTTATGGCAATTTCCTTCTGGACTGACAGGGCACACTACTGACTCACACTGAGCCACTGCTAACCAGCATCCCCAGATCCCTTTCTGCAGGGCTGCACTCCAGACACTCCTCTCCCAGCCTGTAATTGTGTACAGTGTTCCTCCATCCTAGGTGCAAATCCAGCAGTTGGACTTGCCAGATTTTTATCCCTTATTGATGTTATCTCCTTCATAATTGGTGAGCCCCTGATTTTTTGTGTTTTCTGATTGTTAGGTTGCTGTGTAGAAGGGGCCTACAGGTGCATGGCAGGTAGAGGGTCTCAACCAGGCTGGTATGAACACCCAGAGGCAACAGGCAGCAGCATCTGGAGGCTGCTCCAGGCTGTGTGGGAGTTCAGGTGCTGATGCTCCAGAGGGCATGGTCTGGGGGTGATACCTGAGCATATCAGAGGTTCTGATCCAGATTAGGGTCATGAGAAGATGGCTCTCGGTCTGGAGCAGCTATGACTGCCTGTGGAACACAGTGGTCTCACTTCTGGGAAATGAATGGTGGTATTCATTGCTGCACTGTTGGCTGGAAATTCATCCCTTACTTGGGTCACAACAACTGCAAGCAATACTACAGACTTGAGAAAGAGCAGCTGGAAAAGGTGCCCAGCAATAAAAGGACCCGGAGTTGCTGTTCAACAGCCAGCTGAACATGACCCAAGAAGGCCAACAGCATCCTGTCCTCTATCAGCATTAGTGTGGCCAGCAGGACGAGGGCAGGATCTTCCACCTCCACTCAATACTGGTGAGGCTGCACCTCAAATCCTATGTTCAGTTCTGGGCTCGTCACAGCAAGAAAGACATTGAAGTGCTGGAATGTGTCCAGAGAAGGGCAACGGAGCTGGTGAAGGGTCTAGGGGGTAAGTCTCTTTAGGAACAACAGATGGAGCTGGGGTTGTTTACCGTGGAGCAAAAGAGTCTCAGGTAAGATCTATCACTCTCTACTACTACCTGAAAGAGTGAGGATGGAATGATCATAGAAATCTTTTCTAATATAAATGATTCTATGATTTTGTGAAATATTACAAGGGGCCGATGAGGGGGATATGTGCTATTAGAAAGGAAAAAAACAAGGTTGACTGGGGCTTCATGAAAACTTTACAGAGAGAAGCGTCTAATTGCTTCCCTTGTTGAGAAGATCTTCTCTTCATAGAGAAGGAAAGACATAAATAGAGAGGCTATATTTGAGTGACTTATGGATGAAGACAGGCTTGAAGCTTTGATTTTCTGGAGTAAGATAAAGGCTTCTCTGATGTCAGATCTGATCTTACAGAAATAGATACTGTGCCAAAATAGCCATACAGAGAAACAAGCTCTCCAAGGAGAGTCTGTGAGTTGGACCTTAATGGACTATCAGCACCAAGAGGGAGATCCTCTTTTGGTGGGAACAGAAACATCTAGCTTCTGAGCAGACACATTGTCACAGAAAGTTTACAGCTTGCCATAGATTTAAAGTCCATATTTTTGGTGTGGCAGAGAGACTGTAGAGAGCCTGAGACTGTTATTAATGAGAAAGTCACAGAGACAACTCATGTAATTTTAAGGTTGTTAACTATCATCTAGAGCTGGTCATGGAAGCCAGGAGATGACCTTGATGACTGGAAACAGACCGATGTTATGCTTGTTTTAAAGGGTGAGTGGGAATGTCAGTGGAGCTCCAGGAAGGGGCTGATCAGCCACACTTCAACCCATTGCAAAACTTTTGATTTTGTAAAAAAACCACATAGTGTCCATGTGAGGGTGGTGGGAAATAGTCAGCATGAGTTTACCAAGGGTAAATAAATCTTGACTAACATGACTATCCTTTATTACAAGTTTAGCATTTGCAACTGGGTTTATGGATGTAGGAGAGTGGTGGTTTTCTTCTTCCAGGACTGTAAGGCTTTTAACCCTGACATACAGAGAAGACTCTGTATTCAGAGAGGGATGTTACAATGTAGACAGGTAGATTAGTAGCTTGGTAGAGTGCTGGCTGGGTGGCTGAATGTGAAGGAAAGGGGTTAACAGTGTGTACTCTACCTGGAAGCCAGTTGCAACTGGAGTTCCTCTGAGTTTTAACTTGAGGGCCATCCTGATTCATGTTTTCATCAACAGTCTGGACAAGGCAAGAAAATGCACCTTTATCACATTTGTGCATGACGTTAAACTCTGGTTCACAGTTGGTGTACTCCAGGGCTGGCTCTGAATGACATCTCTGTAAGGTGTAAACAGGTTGGCTTGACATGGGAACCAATTCTGTTCTCTGTTATACCCCAAAACTTCTTGTTTCCATGGCAGCTAGTTCAAGGAAATTAGCAAAATTTCTGGACTGAGCTCAAGGTACCTTCTGATGATGATCTATTATGATCATGGCTGTGAGTGTTTGTGGAACATTTGTACTTTGATCTGTAGTTTAGCTGTATGTACACTTACACATACAGATATACATTCTGACATAAAATGGTGTGTCACTATAATTGATAACATTTTAATGATAACTACTCTAGTTTTTCACTGCTTCAGTCAGTATTTCCAGCCAAACTGTGCTGATTAACATTGTCATGAAAACCTTGTTATGTGAAGAATTGAATATGATATAATTCCATCTGAACTAGTGTTCAGTGTGTTGCTTCATCCATATAGCTCAGGGCAACAGTGTGGATGTAACATTAAATTCCAGAAACAGTGCAAACATGTTGGCATGACTAAGGATTCCTGCTCGCTAGTCTGTAATTTCAGTGCTGTCCTGAAGTAATTCATTGCTTTCTGCTCTAAATTGAGTATAGACATTGATTGCCATTGTGTTGACATTATCAATTTCCCATTATATAGATGTGATGAGCCAAACTTGAAAGAATAAGGTTGTTAATTCTGTTCAGAGCTTTACAGTGGTGTGATTTACATCAGAACATGGCAAAATCTGGCTGAAGATCTGAAGTTGGTTTTCAATATTATTAGTATTTTTAAAAATAGCTCTGTATAATTATGTCCATAGAGAAAAAAGCTTTCTACACAATTAAAACCCTAAATTGATGACTGCTATAAGGGATTTTTTAAATTGCTTTCATCAAGCTGGGAAAATTTCACATTACATTTTTGAAGTCACTGTTTACAAAATTTTCATAATTAAAAGCACTTGCAAAAATATTTATACTCTTTGAACCAAGGAATAAAGTCCATGCAATTTTTCTAACTCACTGTTGAAGCTACTTCCAGTCTGCAAAAGGCTGTTGCATTTGTAGGATAGATCTCATGCTGATTTTCCTAAGCACTTATTCTAGGCATGTATTCAGTGGTTCTTCAGAATCAAACACGTGAGCTAGATAGATTGCTGTGCTGTAACCTGTAATGATTAAGTGCCTGTAACTTATTATTGCCTGGTTCCAAATACCTGGCATCATGTGAGATGCCATAGGTATTCTGGAGACAGCTCAAAAAGAGCCTAGGTCTGCTGCAAGTCCTGAAAAATGCTAGGCAAAATAACTTGGTTAAATTTTCTGCTGGTTTATGGCTCTGATAAGAGTAAACATTTTTCATAGCAGCTCATATGATTCTGTGTTCTGGATTTGTGACCAAAACAGTTTTGATATTACAGGGAAGTTTTAGGCATTGCTGCAGTGTTTTCCTCCTTCTCCTCCCAGCCCACCAGCAAGTAGGTTGTGGGTGCACAAGAACTTAGAAGGGGACACAGCTGGGACAGCTCACCCCAACTGATATTCCATGCTATATGACGTCTTGGTCATCACATGCAGCTGTGAGGACATTATGTGTGATGGTGTTAGACATCCCAACTAACTGCTAAACATGATGAAGCCTGATGTTCCTCAGAATAAGTGAACACCTACCTGCCAATGAGAAGAGGTGAATGAATGCCTCATTTTGCTTTGTTTGTGTGTGGCTTTTGCTTTCCCTACTAAAGTGTCTTTGTTTCAATCCAGAAATTTTCTCATTGCTATCCTTCCCTTTCTCTCCAATCCCACTGTGGGAAATGAATGACTGGCTGTGTGGGGCTGAGCTGCATGCTGGGCTTAATCCACCAAGAATTATTATGGTTTAATATCCAAATTAAGTATGCATGTCCATTCACTGTGAAACAGATAGATGAGGGAGGTGATCTGATCCACAATCTCGAGGAAAATTTCCTATCTTCAAGAAAACCCTGGAGAATATTCAAAGTTCACAGGCCAACTTATATCCTCCTTGATAGACAATTCTTAAAATTAACAAGAGTACAAATTTAAAATCCAAACCACTTACCTTTAATTACAGCTACAAGGCATCTAATCAAATTTGATAAATAAGTATTAATTTTCCTTGTTGACTGCATACAAATTATAAATTATAAGTAGTAATTTATATCACTTTATTAGGATTTATTTGATTCATTCTACAATATTTTTTGTTGGGTTCCTGTTTAACTGAGAATTATGAGGATCACTTACATGCACTACAATGCAATGAATGACATTGTGTGTAGAAACAGGAGTGTTAAAAGCATCAATGTGATTTAATGTTTGTTTGTGCATGTGGTTTATTGAAAACCTGAGGAAAAAGTAGAAACAACTTCTGTTTTGGTCTTGCTGTCAGAATGCAAGTCCAACTGGGCAAACATTGGTATGGATAGGTGTCAGCAAAGGTGATGACAGTATTAAAACAAATCAGAGCAAGAGAGAGAAGTGGCAGCCCTGAAGTCAACTGAGAAGTGGGAACCATGTGAAAGACACAGGGATAATAACGTTTCAGTCTCTGATCATAGTCTGAAGAGATTAGACATCTCTGCTTCCAGTTCTTTTTTGTGACCTTTTTGAGTCCAGGTGTTTGGTCTCTTTGGCAGGTTTTTCTGTGAAAGGGCAGAAAGCCAGATAGAAATGTAGGGGAGACAAGGAATGAGGAAAAAAAAGCAAGGGAGGATGTCTATTCTGCTGCTAAATGGACTCTCAGGGCTGAGCTGAGTAAAGGGATATACATTGGGAACTAAAACCCTAAGGCTGGGCCTTCAGCACAGAGGGTCCTGCAGTATTGACTGTCCAGAGCCTCCCCTGCAGGTTATATAAACAAGGGGTAGGGGAGTGTGACACAGTAGAAAGGCTTCATTGTTACCAGCAAGGGGCAACAATGGGTACAAAGGGTTGAAACAGAGAATCACTAAGTGCCCTTCAGTCAGTAAATGTAGCTGACTGTAATGGAACAGAGTTAACTTTGCAAATGAGGAAACATGGCATATATTATCGTTCTTAATTACTGACACCAACCTGTATTAAGGACTTTGAACTCTTAGGCTGTGAGTAAATCAGCCATACTAGCTGTAGGTTTTTGGAGTCAGAGGCGTCAGAGGTACGCTTTGTGTATCCAAGGACTCTACTTTTGCAAGTTAGGGAAGAATGAAGAATAATATTACTAATGTATTCAGCACAGGAAATCATCATTTCAGTCTGCGGTTCTCTACCAGCAATACAAATAAATTGTGCTTTTGGTACCCTGTTCTTCCCAATTGACCTTACTTCAAACTCTAATTGTTCTTGTGGACATCAGTTTTATTAGAGGGTTATTTCTACTATGGCTCCCTTTCAAGTAGGATGCAGTAACTTTAGTGAGGTATAGCACAGATTTTCACATCTGAAACACCCAGATTCTGTTTATAGGATCTGCATATACAAATAATTTTAGAATAGTTAATCTGTTGGGGAGGTGGGTGGGTTGAGGATGTTTACTTGGTTATGTGACTTAACATACCCATTTTTCTCAAAAAGTAGTTTGGGCAGCTGTCTGCAGTGTAGACACTGAAACTAGAATATCAGCCACACTCCTCATATCTTTGGATTTTCTTCTGATATTGCTAGGTCAAAAATTCTCTTGTATTTTAGTTTTTATGTCCTGTGTAAATTGCAATAAGTCAGTTTACATCAGGTATCCACCCTTTCTCTTACTAATAACTCATCATTCATTTCATTAAAAAAAAAAAACAAAAACCCAGAGACCAAAAAGTAGGATGAAAAGAGCATGGTTGCTTGGTTACTTTGCAAGGACATTTCTAGAAATGCGTATAGCTGAAAATTTTGCAATCTGTCTTCAAATGCAATGTTATATTAATTTCTAGATTTGCCTCAATACATACTTGTTCTGATGCAGAGGAAAAGTCATCTTCTTAAAGTCCTTTGGAGATCTTTAGCTTTGAAGGCCACTAAATATACAAATGTGAGTTTATATGAAAGGGTAGACTGAAGCATCTTGTGGGTGAAGAACCCCCTGTGTGTGATATAGGGATGAGCTGTCAGATGCTGGGTATATCACGTGCAATGGGACAGGAGGAAAAAAAGCTGGATGTTGGGTAGTTTGTACCCATGGTTACAAGCAAAATCTTACTTAGGACCCAATTAATCTCATGCATTAACAACTCACAGTAAATGTCAATTTTGATGTCAAAAATATATCAGAAATGTTATTTCTTACTGTGATAGTTTCAGTAGGTATCAGATAACTTGGAGTTTTGTTCTCATGCAGCAGAGCCCAGCTGAGATCCATGAGACCAGACTTCAAATTGGTAGCAAATTTCTCATACATTTACTGAAATAATCTACTTCCATCCTGATGCAAAAGAGGAGATCATCTGCTGACCATCTGTTCCACATTTGGAGACAATGTTTGTCCTTCTATGTATCTGGTAAAAAATCAATCCTATTGTGTCTTTGAATATGACTGTAAGTGAACCCGAGAAAAATCAGGATAAACCTACAAACCAAATAAAATAAGTGTTTCTTTACAATATGTTTAATGAAACTGCAGCTTCTTGATACAGAATATTCTAGTTTGCTAAAAGGGAGGTCAGGAAAATTATCAAAATCATGGAAGCAAAAAGCATTTAAGTTATTAAGAATGCAGATGTTTTCTACAGCTGAATTATTTCAAAGTTCTTCAAGAAAAGAGACAGAATTATAAACCCTTTTATCCAGGACAGCAGAATCATGAAGAAATGAGGTGACATTTAAATCCATGAGCACTTGGAACTGAAAAATTAATCTAGTCCTAATGGTCTTGTAGTATATGGTGGTAGTATATCTTTGTCTTGTCTAAGTTATATTTTATATCATCTAAATCAGACATAGTCCAAGTGGTCATTCACATCGTCTCTATATATATATTGTTAATATGGCACCTCATAATTATTCCCTTTCCCAATAGTATGACTGTTAAGGGTATTGTTTTCAACATGTATTTATACTTCTGTGTATAACTCATAAGCAAGTATTCAGTCTATAATCCAAGAACACATGGTGTGCAACACAAAAATAAAGGAGTTTGGCCTGTCAAAACTCCATCTTATTTCAGCTGAATTTCGGGACCCTGTCTTTCTGTTGTCCAATCCAGATTCCTCAGTCAGATGATTGTGGTTCAATTGGAAAGATGAGAGGCAGCCAGCAGTAGCCTTCTGTGATAATGTTCTAATTTGTCCATTTGCTTACTAAAGCCTACTGTCTTCATCACCATGTCTCTTAGTAATGAGAAGTCAGCAAGTCCATAAAGTGCTGAGGTTCTCATGTCATAAACTGCAGCTTTTGTCATGCACATGTAAAACTTGGCACTAAAAATGGCACATTAATTTCTCAGCTGATGAAGGATAGTATATCTTCTCTAATTCTCTTCATAAAGGTTTCTGTCCTTTGGTGTATTTAGACATACATACATAAGACACGTCAAGTTGAAATTTGAATGGACAGTCTTTTAAAGGTAAATGGAATTAATAAATTACTTTTGTTTAAATTCCTGTCTTGCTTGAGGCAGAAACTGAGCTCATTACAACTCATTTGTATAAGTATATTGGCAGTCAAAGAAACCTCAGTATTTCATTCATATTGACCTTTAAAGTCAAAGATTAATTTTTAAAATGCCAAAGACTTTGTGGGTTAATAATTTTGATAGAACATCCCAAAATCTCCCAATTAGATAAAGTAACTAACCAGAATGTTTAATTGACTCTATGGTACAAAGACAGATCCTCATGCAACTTTATAAGACTGGCCTTGAACAGTTGCCAAGAGAGGAGGAAAAGAGTCTGGGTAATTATTTTCAAATTCTTTTGACTCAGGCAATAAGAGGATGCTAACCTTTACCATTGTGAACATAGAAATATTTTGAGTTAGTAACTAATTTCTAGATTTAAGATTTAGGATAGAGACAGATGCCATTTGTTTTTTTGCCTTTTTTACTTTTTTGTATGTTCTCTGTATTCTTTGCACATATATTTGTAGCTCTGTAGCCTATTGTTTTAGTGTCTAGTTTTTCAAGTAATTTCCCATAGCCTTTCCCTAGGCAGAAAGAGAAAACAAATTCTAGAACTCCAAGCCGCAGAAGGCACAAGACCCCAGTACTTGCCTTGGTTCTTCCTGGGAATCAAGGCCAAGAACAACTCTTCAAGATATATTATCATGGACAAAGTACAGCTAGTGCTGAAGGGGGCTCCAGAAAAGGGGCTTGGCCTGGGGAGGGAGTTGCAAGACCACTGGTCCTCCTAACTGGAATTTTTTATCAATTGTGCTAATTTCCTAAAAGTTATAAAATATATATTCACCCCTGGAGGGGGACTTTTGTGGACATCTTTCCGTAGGTGCCCCTGAAGCCTTCCAAATAAAGATACCCTTTTATATTACCTCCTTACTAAAATTATCTCGAGTTTCATATAGGGTTGGAAAAAAGTAATTAGACACCAAAAGGAAAATTGTTTAAAATTTGGATTTATTAACTGAAAGTAACATTTTGGAAGTTCTCACAGAAATGTGACTAGGGAAATAAGAATGACCAATTTATTTTAAAATGCTTAAGCTTTCAAATGCAGTTTCATGATTTTAATTTTTTCTTTTTCAGTCTAAATGACTTTTTTTTCAGGTGGGGAATTGTTTGTGTGAGTAGCTATTAATAGTGTAAAAATATCCTGATGCTATGGCTTGTACTATGTGCTTAAAGGAACACACTGAGAATGATTGCATTACTCTGTGATACCAACAAAGATGGTTCCTGCTTTTCAAATATCTTCTATTCCAACAAGAACTGTTATAAACTGATATTAAAATGACAGCATAGAGTATGTGCACTATGACACTTGAAATGCTATAAATAGTATGCTATAAAGTGTGTGGTCTTAGTCCCAAGGTGACTTTTACAGCCTTTGTCAAGTGGATTGACTAGTTTGTGTGTGAAGAAAGATATTTTTTGTAAGTAAGACTCTGACCCCAATTTTAGTGAACAAGTCAATCGATTTTGACTTTTTCTAAATTAGTTGTGACCTGTTTTCTTAGGAGGTTTCATAAAACTATTGAATTGACTATATTAGAACAGTTTATTTCACTGCCACTCCATCCTACCTCATGCATTGTTTTCAGACTGATGGAAAGCCTGAGTACGACAGAATTTTAGTATGGAATCCTCTCACAGTCACACTCCACTGTTACTATGACTCACGCAAACTGTTATCTCCTCCTGGGATTAATACACTACCCTTTCAACATCTGTTTTTATTGTTCTTCTGGTTGCATTTTGACAATGATCTCCACTTAACAGTAGTACATTCCTTATATTAGTTTGCTTTTGGAACACATTTCCATGTTGGTGCAGATTCTTAAAAGAACCATAATCTAGTCTGTGTGCAAACCTTAAACCTTAGTTCCCATTTCTTGCAGACAGCTTACTTGGAAGCCTCAGTCTTTTTCCAGCAGACTGCTTCTACCAAATATCCTGAGTAATAATGTTTGTAATTTGCCCTCAGTTAACTTTTCTGATTTCTAGGATTGGCTCAGCTTACTCTTGTTTAATGAAACATGTAAGTTCACGCTACCAATCCCCCTGTGAATTCTTTCAGAACTTCAAGAGAACATTTCTTTCTGAAGGTTAATCTTTTCTGTCCTACTGTAAGAGACAGCCTGGTTATTTTAAATTGTTTCTCTTAAGTATGCAGACTCATCTTTGTTACAGAAGGAGCCAGTTGCTCAATTTACTTGGCTAACACTTGAAAAGCCTTTCTTCTTTCCCACTTGGATATTACCTCACAGTGGGAAATGTGCCTTAAACTTGCGTGAAGCCTTTCATTCTGTATCAGTCTGGTAAGTTTACTTAGTTTATAAATAGGATAAATATGTGTACCTACCACTGGCTCTTGACAGAACACAGACATGGTTATAATTAATCACTCTGGGGTGGCACTGGATTAAGGAATATTGATCCCTAATGTCTTTAGAAGGATGTTATACATGCATGACATTGCCTTGTTGACTGTAAGTTTTATAATTAAAGGATTATAAAATAAGATTATGGTTAGGGTTAATAAGAAAAGGTTAGAATCACAATGTACTTATCTCCTAAGGAATAATACAGAATCCTTCTTGCTTGAGACATTTAAAAGAGACAAGGCAGCTGACCTTTTCATCCCTGACTCCTACTTTGATTTCAAACAGCCTCAGCAAGTATTTGTCTTTGGAATTTTTATTTTGAGAAATTAATTTTTACTGTTTGGTAGAACTGATTTTGTAGAGAATATGCAAAGAAAATTTTATAACAATCTAAATTTAATCATGGTCCCTTTTAATTGAGGGCATAATACATTTAATACTCCTAACCTGAATTAGAAAAGGCAGCTAATTGAGAAGACTGGTAATTTAGTTTTGATATTTTTGTTTTCATACTGTTGCCTTTTCTCCAATCTGGATACAAAACTCGAGATAATTTTAGTAAGGAGGTAACATAAGAACAGCTCTTTAATTATTTGAAGGGTTTCAGAAGCAGCTACGGAAAGATGTTCACAAAAGTCCACCCCCCCCAGAGGTGAATATATTTTTATAGCTTTTAGGAAATTAGCATAATTGAAACAAAACACCTATTAGGACGACAAGTGGTCTTGCAACTCCCTCCCCAGGCCAAGCCCCTTCTCTGGAGCCCCCTTCAGCACTAGCTGTACTTTGTCCATGAGAATATATCTTGAAGAGTTGTTCTTGGCCTTGATTCCCAGGAAGAACGAAGACAGTTTCTGCGGCTTGGAGTTCTAGAATTTGTTTTCTCTTTCTGCCTAGGGAAAGGCTATGGGAAATTACTTGGAAAACTAGTCACTAATATGTAACACCTCAGGCCCGGACGGTAATGCCAGGTGTTACACTCAGGACTTTGTGTGAAAGTCCAGATATGGCAAAATAAAATGAGACATGGGCACGATTTGGTGACCAGAAAATAAAAGAAGCTTTAATGGTTAAAATAACAAACATGCTGCAGAAGGTGATGTCTGTATGGGTTGCACCAGAACAGGCAAGAGCCAGGGGGAAACAGTAATTTATATAAGGTAGGTTAAGGGCGGAGTCTGAGGGAATGGTTCCACTGAGATCTGAGGATTAGGAATATGCGAAATATTGCAGGAGAAGCACAACCAATAGGAGTAACAAGAACTGGGAACTTTCTAGAAACATTAACATATTAACTCCCAGGGGGTGATGGGAGTGAGATTTTGCTCACCCTAACTAAGGGTTTTTTTCATGGCCTTAACCTAAAGCTTTCATGGACCTCAACACTAACACAATGAAAAAAGCTACAGAGATGCAAATATATTGTTGCAACTTATGTTTGTCTTAGTTTAATTCAATTGTTGTTATTTAATGTTAAATGGTTTGTTCCCTTGTTTCCTCTATGTGTATTCCCAAGTTGGTTTATTCCCAAAGTTGTGTCCTCCCCCTGTTTCCCTCTATGGCTTTTCCCCACCTATGTTCCAGTCCCTTCCCTGTCAATCCCAGTTACCCAACCCCTCATTCCACCTCTGTTCCAGCTCCTTCTATGTCAATCCTCCCCAGAACCAATCCCGTGACCCCTTTCCTCCTCCCACTTACCCTAATTCGTCCCAAGACCCGTGACCCAACCCTTCAATTCCATCCCAGTTTAACCCCATTGGATAATGTGTTGTACCTGCCCCTTGTTTTGTACCCGTATAAAATCCTGTGCACAGAGCTGCCTGGGGCTCTCTTCGTGTCTGTCGCCTTTGACCCTAATAAATCATCCCGGTTGGAACTTCAGCCTTGGAGAGCCTCTCTCTTTCTTCTTTGCCTGAGCCCTGGATGTGGTGAGACTCTCTGTGCTTAGGAACCTTTGCTCCTAAGGTTCATCTGAGAGCACAAACCCCACACCTCAGCTGTTCCCCACACCTGGAGCGGTGCCAGTGTGCCATGAGCTAGCCTGGGTTCCGGTCAACCGCATCAATATATGTGTGAAGAATACAGTGAACATATAAAAGAGAAAAGGCAAAACCCAAACAGCATCAATACAACACCTGATTTTATTTATGGCACCTTAAAATTTACAGTTCATGATAGGAAATAGATCTACAGCCTTTAATTGCTTTCAGCTTCTGACCACAAGATTTATCATGAGAGAACTACCTCGTGGGGAAGTACAAAACAAAAAAAAAGTATATTTTCAGGAATGGATTCTAAATAAGAGATGCTTCTGAGTAACATTTTTCTCAGAATATGTGTTTTTTCTATTTTGTGTGGGTTTAAGTAAAGATGGAGGACTGTTAAAAATCTCCGTATTTGCAACATCATGATATATTATCTTAAGATGTCACTTTTTTTGCAAACTGATATTAAAGGTTTAAGAAGAGCACTTTTGAGTATGTTAGTAACCGGAAAATGTCGCTGTATAGAAGGTAAGAATTTCTGTAGAATGCAGTGAATTACACCGTTAAATTACAACTGTAGAACCGTATAAATCTTAGAAAACACACACAACAAGTGGGATTATTTTCTAACTGTTGAAGAGTAGAGAACAAATGTATCGCCAAGTGTAATACTCAGTTTTGCAATTGTAATCCCTTCTGTCTCCTGTGCATTTGAGAAGATTGGCCCAATTAACTCCACGTTTCAATAATGAATGAGCCTATGAAACATCTCAAAGTTCATAATAAACATACGTGCAGATTAAGAGGGCTCATGAACTTGATGAGCAAGGATGAGTGTCTGTCGACAGAATCTGCTGAGAATTAAGTACGAATAGCTGAGTAGTGAGACATCTTAAGGAGATTACAAGTGGGATTGATGACTTTACAATGTAAGGACAGATTGTTTAGGGACCCTTTCTTCCCTGAATAAATTAATCAAGAAGCAGCAGTATTCCAGCTTGCCAAATGAATTTAAACTATAAAGCTGGTTTTAGCCACAAAGTCAGCAATAATGTAGAATGAAGTCCTGGAAAGCGTTGCCAAGTATTTTATGAAATATGAGATCCCTAGACTGACTTTGCAGGTCCAAGGATCCAGAAACATAAAATGTATCACAAAGGCTAGTTCTGCAGCCCAGTCTTTTGCCAACACCCTGCCATGCAAACTCAAGGTACAGGATCACTTAAATCTACTAAGGCTTGAATGCTTTAGAGTGAGTGAGGGCTGTCTCATCAGTGGTTACGCAGTGGCAGCTTCGTGTTATGCTATTAAAGGATGAAAACCCTAGATGTCTCCTTGTTTTTCTTGCCACTCACTTATGAGCAGAGTCTACCTACAAGAAGCTCCTTATTTGGGTAGTCATCCCCCAGGCCCCAAAATAGAAAAGATCCAAATCTGGCAACTCACAAAGCTATTGAAGGAAAAGGGTGTCATGTGTTTTAGATGCACTCAAATGAGGGCCTGGGTGAAGTTTATCCTCCTGTAGGAGCTACAACTGTGGACAAGAAAAGAGAAATTAAACTGTAAGTGCTCAACAGCCTGAACAGAAGTCTGCAGGCTAATATAAGCTTGCACAGAGATGGAATGTCCAGCAGCAAGAAAGAGATAAAACTTGAAAGAAACATGTTGAGAGAAAATCAATTGCAATGCGGTAAATGTAATTGATCCATTTCCAAGGCCTATTCCTCCAAAGAAAGAACCTGAGAAGCGTGACACTTGATGTACATTTAGGGTACCTCTGTCACTTTTATTGAGTTAACCCGTATTGTAAATATGTGTCAGAAATAAGAAGTTAAGCAAATGACAACTACTCTGGGGTTGTAGAACATACAGTAAATGATGAGATTATTAAAAGATGGAGGACAGAGGTTTTAAAAAATATTTTAGCTTCAGTTTCAAAATATTGATAGGTAAAAATTTTTAGAAACCACATGAAACTATTTTTGACCCTTCCTTCCTTGCTTCCTTGCTTCCTTCCTTCCGACACATCCGACGCTTCCTTCTGACACTTCCTTCCATCATTAAGTGGTGTGGTGGGTTTTTTTGCTGTTTAGAGCATGAGCAGAGAAGAATATGTCTGTATCTTGCGTACAAATGGAGAGCTTATAGTTCCAATTACAGGGTTAGGACAATATAAATGGGGGACTTATCAAAAGGATTTCTTTCATACCTTTCATAACTTTCTTTCATAACTTTCAAGCCTCAGTAGAAAATAATGGTCTGTTTTCATTTTTGTGATTGTGTATATTGACAACTAGTGTTATATTTGAAAGTGTTGCATGTCATCTCTGACTCTTCCCTTGTGTTAGTCACTTGCAGCTGAAATTTATTCTTACCAGAATTAATGACTGGCAAAATAGTCCTTTTCCACTTGCTTTCAATTGAAGGTAACAGAAAATGTAGAGAAATAAGTGAAGAGAGAGATGAAGTCTCTGGCTAATATGAACCAGAAAAGTTCTGCTGAATTTAGTGGAATTGTTGCCAAGGGTGGGATTTGGGACCTGTGAGATGCAGTCAGACTTCTATTATGCCTGAGCAAGAAGCCTGTAAAGTAGCTTTACCACACTGTGTAACTTTTCTTTAAAAAAAAAAAAAAAAGGTCCAATTTACAGTAATTCTTGCCATTCAGTTTATGTGTGAAATTACTGTATGTAGAGGATGAAGAGTCCTCTGTGGGAGAACTCCTTGCCCTTCCATGGAGAGAAACTGCTGAAAGGCAGAACTGACCTTAAGATAAACAACCTCTCTTGCACTGACAGTGACTTGGCGATCCCAAACCCCAGCATGCCTTGATCCCTATGCAAACAGCCTGTATCCACCCCCTACCAAGTCCCTATAAAAACCCCATCCTCAGCCTCCAATTCCAGGAGTTATCTGTCCCTAGCTCCTTTTGCAGAGATCTGCCAATAAAGCTATCTCTGTGTAATGCACTACACAGTCTCCTCTCTCTCTCCTGCCTGCGTTGGCCATGGGGACTCAGTAGGTGAGATGAAATCTTGAGCTGAAATTGCTACTAAGAGCTGATATTGTCTGCTGAAGTCCCCCACAGCTAAAGGAAGCGGCCAACACCACTGGAAGGTGTTGTCTCTGAGACACATCTCCCTGGGAAGGACACCCTGGGTTGAATCTCTCACTCGGTATCCTGCTGTGTCAATTGTACATCTTATATGAAAAAATCCTGACTTTAATTCCTAGGTAAATCTTAAAAAGAACTCAAAATGAATTTACATTAGAGATACCAGTGATTGCTGAGAAGACAGATGAATTTATTCTGCTGTAACATGACTGAAGCCAAAAGAGTCATGTAAGAGATTAAATTCACCTACAATGTTGCTATTTTTTTCCCCTATTGCATGCTGTGGCTTGCCATGCAGCTAAAGAACATCTTTTGATCACTGTCTTTGGATATTCTTATGCATTCTTTTTCTAGGTGGAAGTGCCTTTACTTATGAAGAAACTTTTATTCTACCCAAGGGTATCAGTTCTACTTTTCAGGGATTTCTGAGTCAAAATAAAAACCTCTTCAAACACAAAAATAAATCTATGTGAGTTAGCTGAAATTTGTGGAGAGGAAGGGGGAACAGAAAAATGAATACTCATGATTTCCTATTCTGAATGAGACATGGACATAAACAAAAAAAAATCCAACTTTTTAAGTGCATCATCCGTGCAACAAGAAGGGGAGAAAAATAAAGACAAAAAAAAAAAAAAAAGGAATCACCACTGTCCCACAGGAGACATATAATCTTGAGTGCCACTTTGGATTTTTTCCTCAAAAGAAGTGAGTCCCTGTGGAAGTTCTGAAGCTTGAAAAGCTTTGTTCTCATCTGAAGTGACAGACTTGACTTTATTATTGATGTTCAAATACTTCTTTGCAACTTGAGAGAATGATTCCTTAAGAATGTTCATGGGGGTTTGCTCCTTCTCAGGGATGGATCAAAAATGGCAGCCACACAAAAGTCTTCAGTCAAGTTTCTTTTGTCATTTAAAATTTGAGAACTGTATAATTAAGAATCTCCCTGAGAAACAATATATTTTGTCTTAAGTCTGTTGCAGATTAAGGAAGTTTATACTTTCCAAGAACAAAGATGAGTTAACCAAATTGCTTTTAGTTGCCTTATTGCAGCATTTTCATTGTATGTATTTAATTTGAATTAAGGTCTCAAAATAATGGATGTTGTACTGTAAAAATGTAAACAAAGTCTGTGTCTATATAATTGTGGTTGAAATTCTTGATATGCACTTGCAGAATTTCAGAAGAGAGCAAGTTGCAGTGGTTTTTTCCTTAAAGATTTATTTGAATAGAGAGGAAAAGTGTTAATATATTTTACTATGCTGTTACAGTAAGAGAAGTACCCTCTTTCTTTATCTCTCACAGTAAAATCTATTTATTAAGCCCCTAAAAATCATGCTGTGTAAATAAGCAGCTGGGCAGCAGGAGAGTTGGGAGAAAGCTCAATATTTTTCACAGCTCTGTGTTTTGAAAGAGTGAGTCCTTTTGTTTCCTTACTCTTTTTTATGTAGAGAGTTGCAAAGAACAAATATTTACTTTGATGAAGGATCGTGATCCTTATAATGGTTGAAAGTTTAAGCTTCCCATTCTAACAGTACTGTGCACTTTAATTTCTACATGTTAATATGTTTAAAGGTAATAAAGCTTATTAACTTTGAAATTTATGTTAAATTCCGCAATCTGTCCCTTGAGAAATGGCTTGAGTGAGAAAAAAATGTCTTTCTATGATCTGACCACTACATATGAATTACTTTTATCCAAGTATTTTTAAATAATCCTTTCTACTAAAAACAGTAGAAATTGACACACTGCCCAGAAAAGCGGTGGATTATCCATCCCTGAAATTTCAAGGCTGTGTCAGATAGGGCTCAGAGCAACCTGGTCTAGTGAAAGGTATTCCTGCCCACAGCAGGGGAATTAGAATTAGATGATCTTTAAGGTTCCTTCCAAGACAAATCATTCTGTCAAATTCTGTGATTTTATGACTTTAAAAGGTAAGTAGGTAATGCTAGCATTACACATTACATTGTTGTACTGGTTTTGGCTGGGATGGAGTTAGTATTCTTCATAGTAGCTAGTAAGGGGTCATGTTTTGAACTTTCTTGGATTGATAATAAAGATATGTTTTTGTTATTGCTGAGCAGGACATACACGGAATTAAGGCCTTTCCTGTTTTCTTGTGCTACCCTGCCAATGAGGAAGTTTGGTGTGAACAAGAATCTGTGAGGGGACACAGGCAGGACAGCTGACCCAAACTGACCCAAGGGTTTTGCAGACCTGTCATGTTCTGTATATAAAATTCTGGGAGAGGAAGAAAGTGGAGAATGTATGGAGTGATAATATTTGCCTTCTTGAGTCACAGCTGTGTGTGAGGGGGCCTTGCTCTCCTAGAGATGGCTGAACTCGCCCCTGCCTGCAGGAAGGGGTGAACAAATGCATCGCCTGTGTGTGTTTTGCTTTACTTTTTAAACTGTCTTTATCTCAGCTCACAGGTTTTCTCATCTTTATCTTTCTGATTCTTTCCCCCACACAGCTGGTGGGGAGTGAGCAAACAGCTTTGTGAGGTTTGTTTTCTGCTTGAGGTTAAGCCATGAAAATTTTGTAGATGACATTATCTTGTTCCAGTACAATGGGGTTCCATCTGTATCTTTGCTCTTCAGTCGTAAATGACATTTTGTGATGTGGGAATCACAAATTCCTTCTGAGTGTCCTGGGAAGATTTATAATTTACANGACTAACAAAAAGTTCTGATGGTTTTCTTAATAAAGTTTCTGAAAGAAGGCTTCGTGTTAACTAATTATACATTTTATTCTGTGCTATTTTATGTACTCTGTTTTCATACAGATCTTTGTCTTTTCTCAGATCTCATTCTTCTGTTACAGACTCAAGATGCAGAGAGAAAAAGAAAATAATTCTTTCCTTAGGCTGTTACCAAACTTTTGAATATACCTACTATTATTTTCTTAGTAAAGACAAAATAATCTAAAGTCTCAAGTGTTAACAGTTCATGGTGCTTATCATTTTAGGGGAATAATTTCAAGTAGCATTCTTAACTGATGCATGCTCTGTTCTTTAATTCAGCTTGTATGCATCCTTCTGTGAACATTTAAATTATACTTTCATTCAACTTAACTATCACAAAAATTATACATATATAAAATGAAAGAGTCTAGCACTTTCAGTTGTGTCCAAAGAGTTATTTTCGGTTATTTCAAGAGGTAACTATTAACGTAATAATTTTGAAATAGGGTAGCTGTAAACACTGGTATTTTTTTAGCTGTTTATGTTTGTCGTAGAGAGTGCACTTGATTCTCTCATTCATATAACTGACAAAGATATTAAATAGGACTGGCCCCAATACTGAGTTAATGCCTCTTGTGACTGGCCACCAATGGGCTTAACTCCATTCACCAGCACTTCACTGGGCCTGGCCATCCAGCCATTTTTTTTACCCATTGAGGAACACACACCTCTAATCTATGAGCATGCAGTTTCACCAGAAGAATGCTGTGGGAGTGATGTGGGATCGTTTAACTAAATGGCTTTCAAGCAGCATTTTCAGGGTAGACAAAAAAAAAAAATCTCTTATTTCACAATCTTGACCATTGTAGGAAATAGCAATAAAATGTTGGTACTAGTGATGATACCTTAATAAATTAAAGGAAGTTTAAACCTTTCTTCTCTACAGCAGGTAAAACTCAACAAAAGGAGTATACTTTTAATATATAGATCAATTAAAAAAAAAAATTGGTAGCCAAACTTCTATAGCATGTCAGTTCTCTAAAGCAAGGAAGAGTTCTGTCAGTACACCTGACTGCTGTAGAGGATCTGAATCCTGCAACAGGCCATTCAACATCTCTGCAGTTGTAGCAGTTGTCATTAACATTCTACTAGAATGAAGGAGAATTGATGCTGTAGTGTGCATAAGCTAGCAGCAATGATTATTGGACAATCAGTGCTTTCTCAGCACAGCTTGGTATACTTTTCTCTTAAGTCAGGATATTTAAGTAGTGGCTCTTCAAACCCAATTTAAAGGAACAGAACCAAAATACATTTCAGATGTTTATCTGCAATTGCAAAGAATGAAACCTGAGCTTTTCTAAAAGGTTTGTAACTTTTCTCAAGCTATTACTTTAAAAATTAATATTATTACTTCAAATATTTGTTACACATAAATAGTTTGAAAGAAAAATGGAGATATTTTCTCTACATTTCCATGTGTGCCTGTTCATAAAACAAGGAGATGCACATGGACATTAATTAACCTGTTCATTCTTAGAGCGTTCAGGTACATGATAAGTTACCAGAGCTTGCTCCCTGTACTAAAGTAATAACTCATCCATGGTGTCTATATATTTCAGATGTAAGGCAAGACATTCAGAATCAAACTTTTTTTCACAATAATGATTTGTACTGTTTTGGGCTTGCATGACAAGGTTTTGATAGTGGATGGCTACAGGGGTGGCTTCTATGAGAAGACACCAAAAGTTTCCCCTGTCCCATGAAGCCAATGCCAGTCAGCTCCAAGACATACCTGGCACATCAGCAATGCTAGCAGACACACTGTGATTTAAGAAGGAAAACAAAAAAAAATCTGCACAACAGTAGCTGGAAGAGTGAGAAAATGTGGAAAAAATAGCTCTGCAGACACCCAGATCAGTGGAGAAGGAGTGGAGGAGTGCTCCAGCCACCAGAGCTAAGATTCTCCTGCAGCACATTGTGCAGACCCTCGTAAGGCAGTTGTGCCCCTGCAACTCATGGAGGTCCATGAGGGAGCAGAGATCCACCTGCAGCCTGTGAAGGACTCCACACAGAAGAGGTGGATGTGCCTCAAGGACACTGTAACCCCATGTAGTGGTTTTGGTTTGCCAAATGAAGTTTCCCAATCAAGAGCAAAGCAGGCTAAACTTAAAAGTAATAAAAACTTTATTAACTAACACTAAAAGAAAAACAAAAATCAGAATGAAACCTTCACAACACTCGTCCTTCCTCCCCACACCTACTTTCCTCCCCAAATGACAATGTACAGAAAACAACATGGACAATTCTCAAATTCTCAGTCAGTTTTCCACCTCCAAAATAGTCTTTCTTCAGTTCACAGGGAGAGGAGTAGCTCTTTTTACACCATGGAGAATTCTCCACTAGAAAACAGTTTTCTTGTGGCTTCAATTTCCACAAACAACAGCCACCTGGGAATCTGCATTTGTGAAGTTCCTCCCATTTTCACAGCCTTCATTACTGTGCTTCTGGGCCATGTTAACTTACGGGGTATTATTTTAAAGATGAACTGTTTAAAAGCAAAGGTTCTCTTTAATAATCTTTAAGATCATCTTCATCTCAGGGAACAGAGATCTTCTCCTTCTCCTCCCTCCTCTCAGGACAGAGCCTTTATCACTTCATCTCTCTGTTCAAACTACTTAGCAATCATGGCCACTTCAACATTGGCTGACTTTAACACTGCATTCTATTGATCAGGTCTACAATTTGAACTTTCCATTTCCCCATAATCCTCTATGGTTTAAAGGAATTATCTCGATGCATTATTGATTATGATGTGTCCATCATCACAGCTTACAAGAGATTTTCAACCTGAAAAATGAGGCAACTCCTCATCTTCCTTCCATCCGGAACATCACTCCTTCTTTACTGACCTTGACACTTTCATATGTTTTCTTTACACGTCCTTGTCTCTCATTCAGGGGAGGATGAGGCCTGGAAGTCTTTTCTGCACTGAAAGGGTTAATACTTCACCCTGGGCCTGCAGAGCCACCCCTGGGTCTCAGCCACATCATCTCCCACAGCTCCAGGACAGCCCCTCGGCCACCTGAGGCCAGAACTTTTTCTCGGATGGAGGTTTTTTCCAGCAGCCACACTGCGTGCGGGGCAGGAGTGGCTGGGCTCTCAGCAGCCTGGCTGGGCTCAGCCGCAACACGCCAGGGGCCGATGGCCGCCCCTTCTGCCTGCCCGGGAGCCGCCAGCACAGCTCCTGGCGGGCTGTGCGGGCCTTGGCGGAACGGTCCTGGCCCGGCCCATAGCTGCTCCGCCTGGGCTGGCAGCAGGGCAGGGCAGATGTTATCTAATGCAGCCAGGCCGTACCTCGGCCCACATGGCCTCCCCTTCCCCCCACTCCACTTGTCCCAAGGCCGAGGGGGAGTAGGTTCTTCTCTCTCCGAACACTCTAACTAAAAGGGACCTTCCCGGGCTTTGTTTCGTCTTGAAATACAATATTCACAGAGATGAAGTGCTTTCCAATTGGTCCAATAAGGTGCCAGTCTGAAAGCCAGGTAGCTCATTTCTGTGGGCTGGCCAAACTAACACACTCTGTGGTGAGCCTGTGCTGCATCAAGTTCACATTAGGACCTGCGCTGCAGTGGAGAGGAGCCCATGCTGGTACAGCCCATGCTGTAACATAACTATGCTGTTACAGCCCATGCTGTCACAGGTGTTCTGGCTGGACCTGTGACCCTGAGGAGAACCCACAATGGAGCATTGTATTCCATCCTGTGGAAGGGATCTACACTGGAGCAGTTTGTGGAAGACTGTCTCCCATTGGAAGGAAGTGGAAAAGGCAACGTGTGATGAACCGACTGCAGCCCCCATTCCCCGCTCCTCTGCACTGTTTAAGAAAAGGAGGTAGAGAGATTCAGGAGTGAAGCTGAGCCTGAGAAGAAGAGAGAGGTAAGGAGAATGTGTTTTAAGATGCATTTATATTTCTGTTATCCTGCTCTGATTTGATTGCAGATAAATTAATTTCCCCAAGAAGAGTCAGTTTTTATCCATGACAGTAATTGGTGAGTGATCACTCCCTGTCCTTATCTCAATCCACAAACTTTTAATTATATTTTCCCTTTTCAATTGAGGAGGAGTTTGTAAATATTTTGGTGTGCACCTGGCATCCAGCCAAGGTTTACCCATCTTAAATACTGTTGTGGGTTGATGCTGAATTTTATCCCCAATTCGTCTGTTTAAATCAAAAATAAGTTCTGCACCTTTAAAACTGGATCTGAGAGTGAAGGAGAAGTGGTGGAATGTCTAAGGCAGTTGTTTTCAAAACATCAAGATCAGAGTTTCAGCTTTCTGGGACACACGGCGAGTGTGGTCTGCAGTGTGGATGGCAGGAGAGAGCTCTCCTTTGCTTTTTGTTAGTTTTTGGCTAGCTGAAGCACAGAAGTTCTCCGGACTGTGAGTTTTTGATTCTTTTTCCTTGGAACTATTCGAACCCGCTCTGGACTAACTCCCAGCAGAGTACCCGGAGCTCAGCCCTGTGTCCCCCCAGGCCTGGCCTGGGCTGGCATTTCCCAGTGCCAGGGACTGACACGGACTGAGGGAGCCGAGCAGCACCCGCGGCACAGACTGGCTGGATTGGGCATCTCTGCAGAGCGGCAGGAGCTTTTGTTCTTTAGTATTGTTCATTTGTTGTGCTTTGCCTGTTAAATAAACACATTTTTTCCACTTTCCTCTAAGGGAAATCTTTCCTGAACCAGTTGGGGGAGAGGCCGTTTGGATTTGCTTTAGGAGGGACCCATTCTTTCCTGCATGGGAAATATCCTGTATCACTCTTAGAAGCAAAAACTGTAACAATAAAGACTAGACTGAGTACGCAATCTGAAGATTTACTTCTCTTATAGAAAGTTATTTATTTTCTTGCTATTTTATGTGTAAAAAAACCCTACAAAAATATTGTGCCTAATTGAAAAATACTTTAATTCAGAATTTTCTGTGGATAGAGAAGACCTGAAGAAAGTCTGAGTAAACCTCATTAGTTTTCTCTGTCTGATAAAGTATAAGAAAACTTTTGTCGCTTATGCTATAGAGATTGAAGGTAACAGCATTTCAAAATGAAAAGGAGGAAATAATTGTTCCAGACTGTTGTGAGTACTGCAGCATTAAGGTCTCTTTCTCAATCATTTCTTATTGCAAAAAGAAGTAACTGGGATAATACATGTCTAAAGAACATTAGAGGAGAATTTTCTTAAACAAACAGTGGCCGGTGATTGGGCTTTGCTATACAGTACCAACTCCTTGATCCTTCTTGCTTAAAACAATTTTACTGTAGGTTTCTCCACTCTGATGAAGAAAAATGTATGTTCTCATGATGCTGTGACATCATGGAGAGACGCAACAGAGGTGACAAAGTCGGAGCGAGAGGAGAAAGAGAAGTTTACTTTTTTGACTTAACCTTATATACCTTTCACAGAAAGGGACCACATTGGAAGATAGAGGTTCAACCTCTTCAATTCCACTGGTCTTAGAAAATATCTATCAATTGTCTCTCCTAACTAGAAGGAATGTCAACAATAATATTGTTTATAGAAAATTCGTGAGAAACTGATTTCCAAATGTGCAAACAATCAGAAGGTTAGAAAGAACAGCAAAAGAACAAGGCGACAATCTTAAGAACTCTGAAAAGCATATTACAAATGGTTCACATGGAATTAATAGTTTTCTGCTCTTCTGTAGTGCTGTGTTTAGTCTTCAACAACTCCTTGTACCACCAAGGAAGAAATAGAATAGGTACAATAAAACTTACAATGCTTAGAGATAAAGATTATTTTATATTTATATAAAATTTAAATTTTTTTCTTTCTAAAGGAGGCAAGCTTAGTGGGAGAGATTCAGTTTTGCCTAGGTCCACCTGTCCACACTCATGTTTGCAGTGTCCTATCTCCTTTGTTGTTCACTGATAGCCATGCAGCGGAAAAAAAATCTCATGATTAACAGCAACAGAATCAAGCTTTTCAAATGAGCATAAACAGTAATTTTTTTCCCCAGAAACTATTTATTGATTTATTTTTGAAGATTGTTAATAACATTTAATTCTATTGATAATGACTTAGCAGTATCTCTTTTGAAAAGTGATGTTCATTTATAAATTATACATAAACCTTGGAGTACAGTAGGGAGCATAATAATAATGTTGATCTCTGAACCTACTATTATTCCTCAGGAATATGAAAACATATTTGTGCATTCACTATAGAGCCTGGCTGAAGGCCTTCACTCATTTTAAGACAACTGCAATTTTGTTGCTCTATATGACTCTCTAAAACTTTACTGTACTGTTTCTATGACTTTTGTTCAACCACTTTGTTTTGAAACTTACATTGCTGTGCTTTGCCCACCTCCTTTCCCAAATTCATGGCAAGGGACTAGGCAGCAAAAATGGAGCTAACAGAAGATCAGTGTTCAGTAGATTTGCTCCAACATAGCTCCAATACAGCTACTCAGACTTGTGCAATGATTTGTGCTGTATAGAAAGAAGTTCACAGCTGTCCGCTCTCTACAGCCATGTACCACCTCTTGGGATGATCACAGGCCTGTCATGAGCAATAATTAAAATATAAAAGCTCATGATAATGCTGTTATGAGGTAGCACAATGGGAATATGCTTGACTGTTAAGGCAGTACAAATGAGCAACCTTTAAGTTTCTTTCCTTTAAGAAATATGTGGCAAACTGCTTTCAATGCATGGCCTTCTCATTGGACCTCACCAAGTTCCCATACATTATATCAGTTTCAATGTGTTTTCATGATTTAGATCAGTCCTTTAATTTGAAATTTAAACCTCGTTTTCTTGTGTAGATTTATCAAAAATAATAGTGTAATTGAGTACATTTTTTATATGAAATATACATGAGAGATTTTGTTATTCATGTGTTTCAGGTACTTGTAATTATCCAGTTGACTTTTTCTATAATAAGACTTTTTTTTCAGCTGATACATAGTTGAGTTCTGTGAAGAAAAGCATTGACAGTCCTTGCCTTTCCAATTCTGCATTGTAATTAGGGATACTGAAATAACTCTGCAGTTCCCTGATTTTGTGTATTGTCTTGCAAATCTCTTTCATGGCCCACTTGTCAAAACCAGCAAAGCAGGAAAACTAGCTTTGAAGAGTGTTTCATGGTGCAGAAAGAATGGTTGTTCTACCTGCTACAAATATTATAAAGGCTCTCAGTGTAGAGCCATTTGCACAGTAGTTTTGAAGCTATTGAAATTCTTTTTAGAGTTATATTCACTGTTGGCAAGAACAATGAGACTTTTACTTGTATTTACTCTTTTTTATAAACATTCTTATTCAGTGAAAAAGTTTTTATTGGGTATTTCACTTCAGGAACAATTCAATTATGGAAGTATATTCAATGCAAAAGTATCAATTAATGGGTTATGCTCTAAACTTTTATCTATTGAAGCCTAAATGCACAAATTTAAAAATGTATTTTATTTGCAGAACAATGCAGATGTACTTGTGTTATATATGTATGTGTATGCTGATTTCTGAACTGAAGTAACTTTGGTTGTAAGCCTTGGGGCCTTATTAGGATTTTCCCTGACATAGGTTATGAAGGATTTCAAGGGGAAGATGATCTGTTGTACCTGACACCTCTTGAACAGAGAAAGGACTGAGAGCAGCCCTGTGCAGGACTTGGTCAATCTCATGGAAGAAAAGCTGTACCTGAGCAGGCAATATTTGCTTGCAACCCAGAGAGTCAGCTGTATCCTAGGCTGCATTAAAGGCAGTGTGTCCAGCAGGTCAGTGGAGATGGTTCTGCCCCTGTACTCTGATTTTATGAGACTTGGAGTGCTGCATCCAGCTTTGGGGGCCAAAATATGTGCCCATGGACCTGTTGGAGTGCATTCAGAGGAGGGCCACAAAGATGATCAAAGGGCTGAAGCACCTCTCCTATCAGCACAGGCTAAGATAGTTGGGGTTTACAACATGGAGAAGAGAAGGCTCCATGAACCTGATAAAACCTTATAGAACCTTACAGAACTTTCCAGCATCTAAAGGACGCTATAAGAAAGGTGGAGAAGGATATTTTACAAGAGCGTGTAGTGATAGGACAAAGGAGAATGGCCTTTATATGGGAAAGAGAGTAGGTTTATGTTTGGTATTAGTAAGAAATTCTTTCCTGTGAGGTTGGTGAAAGTAGAACATGCTGCCCACTGAGATTGTGGATGCTCCATTCCTGGAAGTGTTCAAAGTCAGGCTGGGGGTGGTATTTGAGCAACCTGGCCTAGTGAAAGGTGTCCCTGCTCATGGCAAACGGTTTGGAACTTGTCAATCTTTAAGGTCCTTTCCAACCGAATCCTTTCTATGATTCCATGATGTTGGGTAATCCCACACTTAGAGACTTTTGTAGATATAGTTTCTCAGAAGTTCTGCACTGCTGCACTGGTCTGGAACCTCAGTATGTACAGGACTTAAACCCCTATTTTTTATTCTTCTCTGGAAACACTGTGTCTTCCATGGTATATGGACTTTGAGGCCAAAAATTCCTTGTCTACAGACTTTTTCAAAGTTACACAGCTAACACTGTGTATAGCACTTGAGATTTCAAGAGTTTAAATTTTGTCCTTTAAACTACTCATTCTTTTAAAGTGGATAGACCGAAAAGTTTTGTTTGAGGCATACAAAACAACAATGGAGGAATGTTCTTACCTGGCAGAAGACTGCACTTAAGGTGAGACACTGTGTCTGCTGGAGGCTTACAGTATGCCATGGCATAGAAACCAGGTTGTTTCAAGGAGGAAGGTTTGAAGAGACATTGTACTTAAGTGATAGTATTAAATAGACAATCCATCGTAGAAAATCAGGCATTGCACTGAAGTGTATTTGAAGTGTACTGAATGAAAATCATTGCATCTGTAACTTTTAAAAGTTCTCTTTTAAGACTTTACAGATTCTTACTTTGGGGTTTTGTTTAGTGTTTTATTCTTTCAGGAAAGATATGTAAACAATGGTGTGGAGGACTGAGTAGAGTCTGACTTTTATTGTAACTGTCCTTATTTTGACAACTTATTGTAGACTCTGAGAAGTCAGTGAAATGTGGCTTTCAGTGATTTGGAGGTTGCAGGAGATTATGAAATGTGAGGGAAATTGTCCATGACAAAAAGTTAAGATATGTGTGCCTGTGATGAAAACTAGTACAAAGAAAGGCTCCTGGTCATCCAGGACACATTCCTTTGATTGGGCACATATAGCTGCATACTCCTTCATTGCACAGATCAAAAGACAGACATAGAGATAGGTTACAGAGCACAGAATGCATATTCCTTACACAGGTTGGTATAACTCTTGAAACTTGTCCAGTGCTTTGTATTGTTACCATGTTAATCTACTGGTTAAAAGGAGTTCTTGTGGGAAAAGATACAAAAGAATATCTGTCAGATGAGGAAGCTGTCAAAATAATGACTCCATGGGCTGTCTTATAAGGGCTAAGTCTAAATTTCAAAGCAGGTGTCCTCTGTGATATGTTCTGCATATTTTGTGTAAGTAGGATGTGGACATGCTCCTTTGCATTTCTCGATTCACTGATTATTTAAAACTGCTGTTGTTATATGTCCAAGCCTTCAACTATATTTTATGTGAACAAGTTTAATCTGTCTTTGTTTAGTATGGGTCCACATGCGAATCCAAACCCATTGAAGTTCTCCTTCATCAATGCCAATATATAATTCCATTGGCACATTGTTTTAAACAAGAGTAAATATTTGTTGTCATGCTTACTGAAAGGAACACACCTGTATGCTGTTCTGCCTGAAGAATGGCTCATTTCAAATGCCTGAAAAGTACTTTCCTTCTTTTGTCTTACTATTTTATTTTCTTTTCCACTTTGGATCACTCTGTTTTGGTGCCCACTGTTTGAGAATGTTCTATTATTCTCCAGCTTTTTTCTGCAGTCTTGCAGCCAAATTTCTTCCCAGAAAAGGGAAGTATCAGCTATGAAAACATATGTATATCAAGTAGCTAAGTAGCCTTTGTATTTTGGTGTGTTACAAAAGGTTGCATTTTTTTAATGTATCAGGTCCTTGAAGAGTTCATATAAGGCTCAGAAGAGAGGTAGCTCTTGCTGCAGTCTACCTCAAGATGTAACAGACATATTTGCCTTCACAAATCTGCCTTATTCTCTGTAGGCAAACCAATATCATGCTAATGGTTGTAGCGTAGCAGAGAAATCTAGAAAAATATAAAACTGCTAAAAATAGCATTTGTTAGTTACCATCATAAAGCGGCCTGATCACACTAGAATAAAGGGAAAGTAAATTAGCTGTGTTAGATGTGACTGATACATCAAATAAGTTTCTGTTGACTGGAGTTGTAGTATGCCTTTCTATATCTGACAATATCAATATCAGAAGGGACGGCTGTGATATAAAACAATGTAAATAAGTTCTGCTTCTTTGCCATGTGTATTTCCCATGTAAGCTGATTTCATTTTAACTCAAATTCTGACATCTTGAGACCACCTATATGTCTCGGGCAATAGTGTGTTCAAGTTAGAGATGGATAATGAAGCTTCAAATAGAGGATTTGTAAGACTAGCTGAGTACAGAGATTAAGTGAAAGACCTTATGGAAACAGGAAGAGCAATGTTTGAATAATAAATCAAATATAGTATTAGTGATTCTTTGCAATGATGGAAAAGAGGTAAGAAATTAGAGGAATCAAAAAATAGATGGAAGGCTTAACCAAAGTAAAAAGTAATGAGGTGTGTAGGTAAGGTCAAAATGTTGAATAAAGAGAAGGTATGGAAATACACAGACTACATTATACTAAATTATATTTTGAAAAGGTTAAGTCACATTGAAATGTTTTCTCAGCAATAGTTGGTTCTATGTGGCCTATCTTAGGTTTCAAAAAAGGGGAACTGAATCAGTCTTACTGTCCTACTGTAAGAATCCAGTCTTTTTTTCTGGGAAATGTTAATTTATTGATTTGTTTTATTCTTAAAAACTGTTTAAAATATGGAATTTTGAGGTTTTGATAGATTACATCAGAAAAGCAGCTGATTTTTTACCCATTACATATAAGATATGCCAAAATGCTCAGAGATATTTGAAGTTCTTTCCTGTATTTTCTCCTTTTTCAGTGAATTACTGATATTGTAAAAGCTTTAGAAATTCTTTGGAACAGAACCAAGATCATGTGAATGAGAATGAAGTTTTTTTGCTAAGATTTTATATTTATTTATTCATTCAATTAACATGACACCTCACAGTTTATTAATTTTCAATGTGTGTATTTCCTTATACCTCAAAGGCCTAACTTGATATGTATCAATGGGACATGACTAACACTATTGGTTCCTGTTACCGTGAAAATGAGACTACTTCAGATGAGAAAGCTTTGTTTAAACAGCATAGAAATAGTTCCAGTTTATGTTGCCTTCTTAGCTGCCTTTGGCAAATAGCAGAATTCAGATATTAATCTTTGCAAATGAATGCAAATCAAAAAGAATATATTTTAAATGTAACATAAGCCATATTTGGCAACTTTAACATGTATAAATGAGAATATTGAAAAATTGCAAGTCTTTCTGAGGCCAGTTGATTCAGGTCAAATGCAACTATCATAGAAATTATCTTATTAATTATCCATGTCTACCTTCATATCTACTAAGGCAGATGTTTGAGTGACAAAGAGGAGTTAAAAACATGTACTTCAAATGAAATAACAGTTTTACCTAGTCAATCTTTTTTTAATTATCATGTGAGACTCTAACAGTGTTTTACTGAAGATGATATAGGTGATATAATTTGCCTATATTCAGTAATGTTAAGTGGTTCTTGAAAGTTATCTAATCTGAAAATAAACAGAACTTTTGAATTCACTGTTGTCACATATCCAAAATTTATTTATTTTTTCTTGCTTATTTTGTGATGACTGTGTACTTGCTTATAAAGACTAAAAACATTTACGGAATATTTTTCATCAACAGTCAAAAAGCCAGTGACTTAGGGAGCATTGTAAAGAGTCTTATTCAACTACTGGAAAGCAGATTTCATGCAGTAGCACTAACATCCTACATATTTCTTGGGTATAGTTTGGTGTCATTGAAAAATACAAAACAAAAAAACCCACCAAGGTATATTAAAAATGTTCAGATTTCAGATATCATATCCTTCTCTATGCATGTTTAAGTAACTTTGATTGAAACTTTTGATAAGTATGGTGGGGATTTTCATTCCTACTGTCAGTGCAATTTTCTCATCATCTTCCCAGAAATCAACTTCACCTAATACACCACTTTAACTTTGAAGAGCATTAAAGGGGCAAATAGCTCCTGGTAATCTTTTCCAGTTTGTATTTCTGTGCTTATTTATTCAAACTGTGCTCATTTCGATTTTTATGTTCCTTAGTCCTCTGGGTATCCTTGAGAAGGATCCATCTTCACATTGCAATGCAGTCTTCATCTCTTGGGCAATCCACAGACTGAACATTGAATTAAAAAGTGAGTGTCTAGAGGTTTTATTTTCTGCATTGCTTTCATTTATGGAATATCACATACATTGTGACACATAGCTAAATTTGGTTATCTCAGCAGAGATGAGTGAATTCCTCAGTGTTATAAGAAATGTGAAAAGCTGAAGAACACTTTTTCTCCCTTTGTCATTTAAGTGATTTTGTGACCAAACCTTTCTGTTAGAATAAGAGAACATTTAGTGCAATTTTGTGATGAAACAAAGCTGTAGAGGAATTTATCATCTCTCTTAGCACCTTACTGTGACTAAATTACAGTCTGTTTCCTCAGATGGGGGGTAGGGAAGAGAGAAAATCCATCAAATGGAGGGTAACATTCTTCATGTGGAAATACAAAACCTAAAAAAAATGTTATAATCTTTTTCAGAATTTTCTGTATGAGAATGTTACACTGAAAAAACTGAAGACCCATTCTAAAAATTTGAAGTAGGTCAATGCTTGTAATATATAGGCCCTTTTAATTTTTGTCTAACAAAAAGTTAATGCAATAGTTATGGTCATGTTTCTGACATTCAAAAGTAGCCTTTTAAAACTCTATATTTCATTATTGATTATTAGCAATTTACATAACATTTTTTTTATATTAAACATGCTAAAAATTACTTCTTGTTGACAGAAAAATACTATTTCAGTTTGAAAATATTTACATTTTTAAAAAGTGTGAGATTTTAAATAAGCTTTTAATTGTGGTTTTGAAACTTTGTTGGATTTTTAATAGATTTTGCAATATTCTATTGTGAAAATCTGTCATGGTTTCCACCCAGCCGTTAATTATTGTATAGCTTCTTATTCTCCATACCCTCACTTTGGTGGGAAGGAAAATAGTAGGAAAAAAGTAAATCTCATGGGTTGAGATAAAACCAGTTTAATAATTGAAACTTCATAAAATATAACAACAATAATAATGAAAATAATATTCATTATGATAACCATAATAACAATGAAAGTAACAAAAAATTTAATGAAATGAGGGGAGAGAGAAATAAACCACAAATAAATAAGAAATTCACAGTACAATTACTCACTACCCATTGATCAATGCCCAGCCCATCCCCAAACAGAAATCAGCAGGTTCTGGCCAGCTCTCCCCAGTTTATACACTGGGCATGATGTTCTATGGTATGAATATCCCTTTGACCAGTTCAGGTCAGCTGTCCTGGCCATGCTCCCTCCTGGCTTCTTGTGCACCTACCTGCTCACTGGCAGAGCCTGAGACACTGAGAAGTCCTTGACTAAGGGGAAGGAGTACTCAGCAACAACTGGAACATCAGTGTGTTTGTCAGCACTGCTTTCATACTAAATCCAAAACACAGAATTGCATCAGCTACTAAGAAGAAAATTAACTTTATGCCAGTGGAAACCAAGACAAAATCTTTTCAAAACAATTGCAGATATTCGTTGAAGCTTGCTGGCTAGTTCATGTCTCTTCTACCTGATTAGGGCTCACAAAAACAAGAATGTTGGTCACAGAACCTCAATCATCCAATCTGTAGCTCAAGTCTATGTGTATCAGGTTTTGCCCCCAAAACCAGCCTAGTGTAGGTGATTTAGGATATCTAGACAACTCCCTAACTTCTATTGCATGACTTTTCCTAACTCAAAAAAACCCCAATAGTGGAAGATAATTGTCTTGGAAGAAGGGAGACTGAACCTACAAATCTGTTCATGAAGATTAAACTAGGAGTACAATGCAAAAAGAGGTTGACAATTTAATTATTATTTAATAATCACTCAAATTCATTTTGTCCAAAGAGAACCTCTGTGAACTGGTGGGTGAAATATATAAGCTTCATATAATCTGCAATTTAATGCAGTACTAACCAGAAGCTAATGCTTCTGGCTGAGAGAAACTATAGCAGTTACAAGTGTAAAGCCTGGAAGGGCTTGTTTATACACCTAGGCAAAAATGTTGAAACTATTTCAGAATTTAGGGGTTTTCTGGCTCTGCAATTTTGTGAAATACTTAGGAAAGATCAAGAACCAAGCTATACTACATTTCTTGGATCCCTTGTAACCATGTTTTGAATTAAATTACAAAAGAATGAAAGTGGTAAAGGAAATAACCGATATACTTATTTGCAAGTGAAGGTTATCAACAATAATATAGCCAAAAGTTAACAAGAGTCTAATGGATGTTTTTAAATTATTATTTTAAAATAAACTGCTTACAATAGACCCTCTTGCAGGCAGGATGGATTAATGGATTGCATTTACACAGTGGCCTATTCAGAGAAAATTGTATACCATAATATGTGTGTTTCTGTAGTTCATACAGAATACAGAATGAGTCCCAGCCAAGCTGCATTCCAACAATATTGTATTTAATAGCTCTGTTCATTATTCTACTTTGACATTTGCTGTAATGCACTACCTACCTCAGCTGTAGCTGCTTTGTCATTCAGCCTGCAACCTTTAGGGAGGAATCAAGCATCTTGAAATGTGTACAGTAGCATGTATTACAGCAAGAGATTTACAACTTTCTGTTTCATTAGAAGCCATTCAAGCAGCAGAATCCTTTAGTCTACTGGAGATGAGCGCTCATGCCACTAACAAATGCAGAAGTTAGTGTAACCATTTAATACCTCAAAATGATTCCTTTTTGATTCTGTACAAAAATTGTTTAAAGCAAAAATCCTCAGCAACCTTGTACTGCTGGTTCATGGAGCTAATGCCATAATGCATGAATACTAGAAAGACACTAAAGACTGCATTTGTTCCGAGTATAAGGATTGGCTCTAAACAGAATTATATTGGCATTTTGAGTCAGGTGCACTTTGGGTTTCCTTTTTGGTCATATAATCACACTATGGCTCTACCGATCTCTGTGATAACTTCAAAAAGCCAAAAGGAAATATGTATATATATTTTCAATGGTTTCTTATAAGATAGGCTACATCACTGCTGTTCATGTCAGTAATGTCATCAGCTTATGGAAGTAAAATTCATGTAGTTATTTCTGTCGTGAGGTTATTTCCCCTCTCATTTCTATGAGTTCAAAATTATACATTTAGCATAACGCATCCAAGGATGTTTTAGAAACTATTCACACCATGAATTATATTTTATATGTATACATATGTATAATATATATTACATATATTGTGTATATTATATATACAATTATGAATTATAGAATTGTAGGAAATTAAACTAATTTTAGTCTAAAATAATCCTGAGCATGTTGAGGCTGTAGTTTATCACAAACCTGCATTTGATGTAGCTGGATACAGACTCCACATGAAATACTTCACCTTGAGGTTGGTGCTGAGATTTTGGCCTGTTTTTGTACACATCCATCTGCTAGACTGTCTGTATGCTTGGTCATGAGGTGATAAAGAAATTAAAGTCTTGTCATGTGTTCATGATGATCCCCTTAGTGGTAAGCAGTCCTAAATGAGGAGCACATTTGTGACTAATGAAGGCATTTAGGTGCCAAAATCTTGCTCCCCCCAGGTCATACTCTCTCACTCCTATATCATTCCTGAGAAAAGACTACGAAGGAGATCTATATTTTAAATATTCCCTCTAAGAGAACTGTATAATTTCTAAACTCTTTTGAGGCTTTGCACTTTCCTACAATTTCCCTAGCAGAATTTTAAGATTCAGTTGCGCTTAAATCACAGATTCTTGTCTCATTGATCTGATTTAGAGTTTAAAATGTTTATTTCTGTTAGCTGTGTATTTATGTTGCAAAGTTAATGTGCAGGTGAAGAGTTGAGAGTGCATGTTATTAGGCGTAGCATAAAATGAATTTTTTCATTACTTTTACCAAGCTTGTTCTTGTAACAGTTATAGAGAAATGTATCATTTTACAGACTCTTTTCATGAAATGAATGTCAGTTTCCTAAGAAGATAACATAGCTCCATGGAAAACAAAAGTGATGGGACTACTTTATGGAATGTTAATATTAGAAATAATTGTTTCAGGATGGGATGAAATTGAATCATACAGTGGTATATCATTAATGACTAAATAATACACTTTTAATTTATTGTCCTTGTCCCTTTGTTTCTGTTTTGATAGAGATACTGTATGGCAGTTCTTCAATGATATCAGAGAAGACTTTATATTTGTGACATTTAAGAAAAGAAAGAAAAGAAGCTTATTCATTTAAATTAATGAGTCAAGATTTTATTGGACCAATATTCTTCAAGGTTGAGAACAGGTGTAAGATAGCAAGAGAAAGACTCCTAGCTGATCACAGAATCTGGTAATGGTGTGAGTATGCTAGATGTATGCTCTTATTCCCCCTTTATTTCTTAAATACATTCTTAAGGTAGTATACTTAAAAATTTCCCTCCCACATGAAATGTACCTTCATGTACTTGAGTATAGAAGTCTGTTTTCCCCAGTGTCTGCACAGAATTGTGCAGCTGAGTGAGGTAACTAGCTCATAGTCTAGAGGAGTTGGTCTTCTTTTAGGTAAGTAGGTATGCAGAAACTACATGCTTAATATTAAACTATGTATTTTGAGAAAAAATACTGTCCAGATGCCTCACTCCTACACATATCTAGAAATGATGACACAGCCTGTCTTGGAAGCTGTGTAGAGACAAAGATACACAGCTACTTGATCCTCTGATCCTTGCCTCCTGATATCTACAGTAATCTGAAGAGCTTTTAATCAAAATAATTTCTACACAGTTTCCATTGTAAAATTTTTATTCAGATAAATACCAGGAAAAGAAATAAACGAGCAGTTCTAAAAATAAGACATCATTCACATCTATTAAATAAATACCACTTGTAGATATTTTCAAAAAGTTAAGTTTTAAAACCATGTCAGATTATTTCCTTTATACAAAAGTATGCATGTGGTTTTTCTAGGGAAAAAAGGGGTGGAGAGAGTCGGAGGGGTCTAAAAACAAAATAACAAAACAAAAAGAAAAACCATATACAAAACTCTTATAATGGCTTTCAAGACTGCATGCAAAGTCCCAAGTGATACAAAATTTATAAGCTGAACATATTTAAATAAATGAAAAGCTAATAACACAAAAAAGCAGTCAGATTGGTTGTTGTGTAACTTGAATAAATTTTTTTATAATTTTCTGATGAGTTTAAAGAAGTTAACAGAAAGACAAACTATAATCATGAGCTGAAACAGATTTCTTGAGAAAAAAATATTCAAGTTCTAAAGACAATTGAAATGGCATTACAAATGCTCATCTTGATAATGGCATAAATTTGTGTCGTATTCTATTTGTTGGCTAAGAACTTCAATAGCAGAGAATGTTTTAGAACTCTACATGAAAACTTCCATTTCAGAAAACTGGTGAATGAGATCAAGAGAAACCTTTGTATTTTCATATCTGTATTTTATTTCCTTTTGCATTTATATTTTCAAAATCTGGTTCTGACATCCAAGATTTATTATGTTTAAGCTTTTCATTAATGCAAATCTTAACCGAACCTGGAATGATAGAACATTTCGGTCACAATGCCAAAATAGATACAGAAACTTGACAGTCTCTTAGTTAAGTGTCAGGATCCAGAGTGCATGGTGATATATTAACTGTCCTGAGTAGTGTCCCTTGGATTCTGTATATGAGTCCATGACTGCATTTCAGGGCAGGCCATGTGCCCCCTCCTTGTCAGAACCATGCTGGACCTGTGCTTTCTCAAGTTCTGCCTCTGGATGAATAATTTCCAGTCATGGTTCCAGTCATGTTTCTGCCCCATCTCTTGACTAGATTCACTGGGTGGGCTCTGAACCCAGGTAAGAATTTCCATTTGTCTGGGACAGGCAGTGCAGCTCTGCCCACAGCTTTCAGGTGTTGTGCTATTGTGTCCTGGCTGGTGAGCTGGAATCACCCATGGCTTCCACCCCATCCTCCCTCCTATGTGAAGGAGTCCTGCTTGCTGACATTTAAATTCTAATTAATATGTCAGCATTTTTAGCATTAAAACACATGCAACATTTTGATTATGTAGTTTATTTATTGAAGATTTTAATATAATGAACCATACAGTGATTTTGGCTTTTTTAAAAAAATCTATAACCTACTGGGAGTATTATTTGGGAAACAGAAAAAAAAAGAAAAATGAAATGCAAAAGTTTTTTCCTTTTAATAATGGGCTGAGGACTTCAATATCCGAGAAGGCTTATAATCCACAATGGTATTAAGACCAGATATTTGAAAAAGAATTGGGAATGAGATCATCAGCTGCCAACATGGGTTTAAAATGAGAAAATCTTGTAAAAATGTCTGGAAGTGTTTTTGGAAAAGTTTTCTGAAAACAAATCTCAGGAAGAGAGAAGAATGTAGTCTATATTTTATAGAAGAGTCATAAAATATCACTTGGCCTAATTTAAATCTTCTAAAGAATAAGTATAATTGTTAAATGAGTATTTAATTTTAGCATAGAGTCCTTGGGCAAAGGTTTGCTAGAAGAAAGACTCTAGATTGTTATAATTAGCCATATCAACAGTCCTCTGCAAATGTGAGCACTGACAGTAGCTTTACTGAACACATTTGTTCAAATAATGATTTTTGAACCTCGTGTAAGCCGTCATAAACACTCACAGAAAGTATTAAAAAAAATGAAGAGACTGAAAAGCAACATCAAAGTTCTGTAAAGGAGCAAATATAGAATAAAACTATTTCAAAATCTAAAGCCATTCATGTTGGCAACATCCAAGAGCAAGTGAAAAGAGTGGAATAAAAGGAAGAAAAACGATTTTCTGAGAAATTACATATATATTAAACTTAATGTGTTATGAGGATAGTTTGTGTCTAGTGCAGAAATATAGCTAATGGAATTGAGTTGAACTTTAGTCAACAGCAGTCTTCAAGACTGTTATTTATGTATTTTATTGCTCATCTATGTATACGCCCTGTGGGACAAGATGCAGAATAAGTGAAAAATATGCAGATTTAAAGATACAGTTAATAGTAACTTAATCTGGAGGGGGGAAAAAAAGAGAGAAATTTCTGTAACTTTAAGTGTCTGTATATTGTCATGTCTATAAAATTATTTTCATTGTGACATCTATAAAATTAAATTCAGAAAATTATTTAGTTTGTACTGAGCATCAGGGATAGCAGACTGAAAGTTAACCTGCACCCTTACTCTGTCCAGATTGCAAAGGAGAGTAGATATATGCCAAAAGGCAATTTGTCAATTTGTCTTCCTTATGTTCTGTTTCAGAACTAATGTGAAGGTGCATGTGATGTGGATTTTTTCCCAGAGAAAACTGATGGAAGTATTTTGGGCATGTTATGTATATTTAAACCACCACTAAGTAAAATTAACAATTTATGGGGATTAGCATTCTTTCTGCTTGGAGTCTGCAGTTTACCTACAGCTAAAACTTACCCACATACAACTTCACTATTTTTCTTATGTTTTTTTATTTTTGTGACTGTAGAACTGCTCTTGAAGGAAAGAGTGAACTCTTAACTGTAAGAATCAACAAGTTTTTTCAACAAGTTAATACATGAAAACTAGGTAAAAATAGCAGTGGCAATGATTAAATACATCAATATCAGTTCTGTTTGTTGATGCATTAAGCTGAAATGCATTACATAAAAGGTTAAATTCTGAATATTCAATCTCTTCACTGCCTCCTGAAGTGAAAATAAGAAAATGAATCTTATGCATTTTGCTGGCATAGATTAATACTGACAATAATGATAACAGGGAAAGAAATTGAACTGCGTTACCTGCAGAAATCTTTTTAGTCAGCGAAGTGACTCGCTTTTATGCTTCCTTTGGTCAATTACACAATACTAAGAAGATACTAAAAGGGACGAAGCATCAAAGGAGATAACCAAACTCATACAGAGGACTATTTTAAAAGCTTGGATCAACTGAAATGGAAAACATTTATTTCTTTTTCCATTAGAAAGGGGGATTAATGCTTTAAGGTGTTTCTTAATCTTGTGTTTAGTGTAAGACACAGGATGCATTCATATTGAAGTATGTAAGTAAGTAAGCATTATGGATTTTATACCACAATTCTGCGCTGTTAGGATGTTACTGGATTGGCTGAAGCATGTAAATTCAACCTCAAATCTTAAAGGATTTGGAAGGAAATAGTACAAATTGAATATACCAGAGATATCATGACAGATTCCCTTCTTCTACTCTTCTGGTTTTGACCAAGCGCCATTAAACAGATGCAATCCCATAATTTATAAAACATCTGGTATAGTGTCAAATGAAATTTACTGGATTAAAGTGAGGAATTAATTACTGTGTGAGTCCCAGTTTGAAGAACTGGCTATATGAGATAACAAGAGTCTGCACCTAAATGGAAAATAGTGGGGAAAGGTCTTATTAAATGTGGGTTTTTTAGGCTTACTCCTTGGGAAATGTATTTTCTGTTTAAAATCATCACAGAAGGAAAAGTAGAAGTGGGCTAAAGATACCTGCAGGTATCTTATCTTCTTACAAAGGTAAGAAGTTTTAAGGAAGCAGGGAGATAATAGTATCAGCTAGGAAGAACTAAGGAGCCCTAATGTTTATAACAGTAGAAGTGGCATAACACTGAGCATTATAGCGCTTAGAAAGGAATAACATTAGCACTGACTGCAGACTGGGACCCTGAGGTGTTTATTAAGAAGGAAAACATCTGGGTTCTTGTGTACTATATCATAGATCTAGGTCATCAATACGATTATGTTATGAAGAGAGTAAGATTCATCAAGTCATATCCTGATTTGGAAGGATCCACAAGGATCATTGTGTCCAACTTGTGGCCCTGCATCTCCCCAAGAATCACACCATATTCCTGAGAGCACTGTCCAAAGACTTGAACTCTTTCAGGTTTGGTGCTGTGAATACTTCACTGGGGAGCCTGATTCATGTGCTTGATCACTTTTTGATTGAAGAACTTTTTCCTTGTATTCCACCTAGGCCTTCCCTGACACCTTCATGTCATTCCTATCACAGGTCATCAGAGAGAACAGCACTTGGCCTTCTGCTTCCCCAAGTAAGGAAGCTGTGACAGCAATGAGGTCTCCCCTCAGTGTCCTCTTCAAGAATGAATCCTTAGTCTGTGTAAAACATTTACATAGAACACGAGGAAGTATTAATACAAGAAGGCACTAGAGTATCTTGGTGTGAAGCAAGAAGCGTTTTTGTGATGTGAACTCTTGAGAGGTTCACAGAACAAAAGTGTGTATATATATATATATATATATATATATATATGCATATATGTATGTGATCTTGTTGCCCCAGGTTCTGACATATCAGCAGAATGAGATTAAAAATGCATGTTTAGTTAACACACCAGACTGTGACATATCATACCAGTAATGTGTCAGACTATGAGAGCACCTCCATCATTAAATCAGTGGTGAAGGGTAAGGGAGTAGAATGTCAGAGAGAAAACCTGTTTCGCCAGAGGAAAAGAGTAGCATGTGAATTGTTGGACTGGCATGGACATGCCAGAGAAAGTTAGAATGTATTTGACTAACAATTTCCTTCCCTTCTAATGAAATTTTCTGCTAGGAGCTTGGAGGTACACAGTGCATGCACAAGGACTATGCAATGAATGGATTTGGTAGATTGATTCAGCGTGTTTTCTTTTGCCATGGTGTCAATGCATATATGCAAATGTCTAGGGAAGAGCAGACAGAATTGTAATAAATGCTTGGATCTAAAATTCTAGTTCACACAGTCATCCAGCTCCACTCTAGACTAAATGCAGGGGCAGGGAGAGTCTGTTGAAAGTGTTTTTTCTGACTTGTGTCAGACAAAACAAATAAAATTTGTGACTAGACAAATTGAAATAGGGCAATGTAATAAAATCTAAACAAAACAAAAATGCAAAGACAGATTGTCTGAGATGGAATATGAATGTTTTGAAAACAGTAGAAGTACAATTGATATGCAAGTGAAGAAAAGAGGATATATACAAGCACACATTGTGCTAGAAGAATCAGACCACATAAATAATAACTGTACTGTTCATTTCTATGTGAACAACACATAGCTTCCACTATGCTTTTTATCTTTGAATATAAGACAAAACAGTAGCTTTATTCAGCATATGAATCTCTAAAGTATTTTCTATAAATTTCTCCTAAAAAGAACATGATGGGTTACACTATAAAACAAAAGTGTGTTGGTTTTGTTGAAGGGAAAGTCCTAAACCTACTACATGAAAGTCTTGTGTTTTACATTTTTAATCACTCCATTCTTCTGTGAACTAAAATTCTGCCTCCCTTCCTTATTATATTCTAAAACCCAGAATTACACAGAAGTGCAATTTGCAAGCAAATAAATTGAGATAGTTGCTTCAGGCCTTTGTTTTTCATTAGCTGAAAGATCATAAATTGTCAGTGTGACAACTGCCTCTGCCTGTCTTTCCATGCTTAACTCCTTGTCCGTCCCAGAAGCAGCCTGTCCTTGTTGTTGCCTATTTTATACCTGATGATATATGGCTCCTTATATTTCAAGCTGAGGAAATGTATGAGCTTATTCAGAATGATTCCTTTATCATCCAGACAAGGAGATGAGCTTTCCTTAGTGGTTGGGTAGTCTTAATAGGACTAAGAAAGTTACTAGTAAATCCAAAATACCTTAATTTTGTTGAAGACTGGAATTCTTCAGGCTCAAGAATCTCTGAGCTTAGCTCATATATACTATAATGCAACAGTGTAAGGAGATTCAGCTTCAGGAAAAAAGATCTTATCAGAGTTGAGTTACCACCATAAAATCATGCATGCAACTTATAATTCAAGGGAGTATAGCCTACATGTTGTACTGCTGGGATCACAGAACCAGCCCTAGGCAGGACTTGGCTTTCTGATGCATCAACAGAGGGGGTTTCAGAGTGATGTGCAGGATACTCTGAGTCTCTTCATAAGAAACAAATAAAAACTCCTTAGGTTTTTCCTTCTTAAGTAGTTGCCTTGCAGCTTTACATGAAATATTGGAAAAGATCAGGCAAATAAATATAATTCTCCAGTGTGGCGTGTACAGATGTTGGAAGGGAAACAAAAGAGCAGAGTGACATCTAAAAGTTTTAAGGGAGTTAGTAAGATACGGTGGCCTGATTGATAAAAGTGGAATCAAACTGATGATATTTAAGAAGAAAAAAAAAAAGAAAAAAAAAGACTGCTTTCTGTTAAACTATATTTCAATTGCTGTTGACAATTGACACCATTGATTTTAATGACAAAACAATTCGATAAAACCTGGAAAATTATTTTTACACTTTTGCAGGAATAAAAGAAGTCTCACATAACTATATGATTACAGAAGACTTTATGAAGATGGAAAGAATTCTTTTGTATAAACCCTAATCATATAAAATTAAGATATCAAGAAAATAAAAGTATTTAGGTTAGAGATGTATATGGAGAAATACTGTGACAAGGGAAGTAAATACAATAGTTTAATACTTTACTTCCTTGTTTTTAATATTCAGTCTATTGAATAACCTAAATTGTGCAAAAGGACAGTTAAAATATAAAAAGTTACAGATATTTAAATTATTATATTTATTAAAAGCTATATAGATTTATAATTGAAATAAATTAATAATTCAGTTTCTGCAATAATTATTCTATAAATGAATTGTAAATATTTTTGGTTTCAATTTAAAAAGTTTGTTGTGTTCATTAAAAGAAATAGTAGAAACAGGAAATATTTCCCACAGCCACTTTTCCCTGACAAAATAGGGGGAAATCTTTTCAGTTTGGGACTATAAAATACTTAATTCAATTTTAAGGTGATTCAGTAGAAAGAATAAAAATTATATTAATGGAATTTGGAGACCAAACTAAATTTATGATGCTGTATTGCTGGGAGTTATCTGTGTCTGTCCCGGCTCTGTCTCAACTTCCCAGTTAGAACAAAGGGAAGACTTTGGCACAGATCTGCTCAGCAATATCTTCTTGTTTTGGGCTAGTCTTCAAGCTGNTTTTAGAACTTGAAAAAGCACACTACCACAATGCTGAAATTACAGTAAATAGTATTAAAAATAATAAAAAAAAATATTAGTTTTTAAAAGGTTGTGGTAATATGGACAACAGATTGAACATGAGATGCAATGAAATAAAGCTAATTGATGACTAGTATCATTGACTCTGCTTTATTGCTTAGCTGAAACAATATTTATGGTTTCATTTGGAATAGGAATTGTAGATGTGATTAATATTTATTGAGTGGTCCATTAGATATTATGTAAAATAATATAATTCTACAAATGTCTTTGACATGTTAAGTCGATGTAATCATTAATAAACACTATATAGAAAATTCAAAATTATTACCTACTCCAAATTTCTTGAAAACTATGCTTGCCCTTTCAAGTTTTGCATGTGCTGCAGGTGCTTGAGTTACAATCAGAACCCTCATGAGACAGATTAGATTAAAAATTTTGAGAAATATAGTGTTTATAATACCCTAGCAGTTAAACACTGGAATAATCTTAGGAATATCTTTGATTGAAATGTTTAAAAGCTGCACAAATGTCATTTAATAAAATGGTTCCATTTCATCTGCAGAAGCATTTGCAATTATGCTGTTCTGAAAACATTTCTTCTCCTTTTTTAAAAGAGGTTTCTGTATCTGATATCAGTAGTGCTACCTTTTCATATGAAAATCATACTTCCAGTAGAAATATTGCTGGTGCAGTGTATTAGATAGCTAACTGATTCTACCAGAAGGAACACTTCAGCAAATGTAATGACTCTGTTTACACAGAACTTTCTGTTATTAAATGAACATAGCCTTTCTTCTAGTTTAAGCAAAACCCAAAAATGTACTTGTGTGTTAAGAATTTGGATAAACATATAGCCCAAAATAACTCTTCATACTGTGTGGGATCCAGAACATTTAAGAGCTCCTACCTAGACTCTGAGATCCTGAAACCAAGAAATTACATGGAATCCAGGGAAAAATCCTCACTTCTGAGCTCTTTTGTAGTTTTTCCAAATAACCACATTCATATTGTAAGAAACTCCTATTTTTAGAATCCTTCTGTTTACACTTGTAAACATTTACAGGTTAAGTAAGAGAGTATCTTTTTGTCACTTAGCTAAGAAAATTGCATTGGATTTGGCTGAGGTAATTTTCACCACAGCAGCCCTCCCAGAGCTGTGTTCTGCATTGGTGGCCGGAAAGGCATTGATAACACACCAGAGTTTTGGGTACTGCTGAGCAGCACTGGCACAGAAAAAGCACTGTCTCTCAGCATTACCCCTCCATTAGTAGGTTGGAGCTGAGCTAGATCCTGGCAGGGGACAGAACCAGGTCAGATGACCCGAATTAATGAAATGGATATTCCATACCATATGACATCAACTCAGATATAAAAAGCTAAGGAAAAGAGGGCTTTTGTTATTTACAATGTCTGCCTTCCAGAGCAAACACTATATGTGCTGGAGCCCTGCTTCACAGGAAGTGGCTGGACATCACTTGCTGATGGGAATTGGAAAACAAAATCTTTGGGATTTTCTTTGCTTGCGCTTTGGTAAACTGCCTTATTGGAAACTAGGAGACTTTTTCATTTTATTTTCTCTCCCCTGTCCAGCTAGGAAGGGGAGGTGATTCAGTCTGGTTGGCACCTGGCCTCCAGCTAAGGTCAACCAACCACAAGTGTGCAGTTAGTTACTCAAGATTAGAATTGCAGTCATAAAGTTAGATTTTACGCTCTTCCATTACTAAGTACATGTTTCTAAAATTAATCTGTCCATGTAGATTAGCTAAAAGCATTGGAGGTCAAAGTAATTTCACAGAGATTACATCTTCCAAGATTTTGTTTCACTCAGTTCAATATGAATAGGTGTTGTTAGCTTTTGTATTAATAGTGTCATATGATAGTTCACTTTAAAAATCAGCATTCATTTTCCACATTTTTTTTTCCAGAAGCATGCTTGCTGTAAAAGCTTTGCTGCCTTTATATTGTTTTATTTTTTAAATGAAAGGGCATTTGCTTTTTTGGGGAAAAGTACTTACACAAAGATTTTTCTTTCTCATAAATGTTAATGATAAAATTTTAAATGTCCCATTGTGTATCATTTGACATAAAAATTATCTAAAAATTATTTTCCTGCTGGAATTGTCTTCTATTGTACAGCAAATTGTTTAAATTGAAGCTTTTCATTATGAAGATTATGTTGCCATATGGCAACTCTCAGGTTATTTCTGACAGCATTTTGAATTTTGAAATAATACTGTACTTCATGTCTATTGACCCCTAAAGGACTACTATTTATATTGTTTTGTAATTCTCTAGATATTGTGTTACTGTAAATATAGTTATCATATCTATAATTTAGTTTAAAAATTGTATAATATAATAATAACTGAAACCTCTTCACCATGTCATAAATATGCAATTAAGTGAGTGACAACTCTTTTTTTTTCTCTATTCTGTCTAGATTACTGACACATTCATCTTGGGATTCTGGCTCCTAGTCTTGTGTTCTTCTAGTTTACCAGGTCTCAGAAATTAGAAGGGTAAATTTAATCTAGTTACTGTAAATTTGTCTTTTGTAGTCTTTTGATATGTAATCAGCTGAACTGTGACTTTGCTATCTCAGAAAATCTAAATCTCTTGCCTGTAATTTATCATGAGTCAGGCAATACTAAAATTCACACAATAGTCTCAAAGAAGTTATCTCTTCATTTCTGCAAAAAAGCTTCGGAGCTTCTTATCTGAATTGTCATCCCCTTCTTTGCTGTTCATCAGAGGATCATATACATTTTTCTGGAAGAGTTCTACCTCAGTCTGGAGTGCGCTTCTTGGAAGTGCAGGGTAAGAGAACAACAGTCAGAGTTGCAGCAAGGGAAATTCCTATTAGATATATAGAGAGAATTCTTCCAGTGAAGAATTCCAGGTAATCAAACATATCAAATGGGTTGTTAGGAAAAAGTGGACTGTCTGTCCATGGAGATGGACCTGACTGAGCAAGGCCATGGACAACCAAGCCAGGAATTATATTAGATGACTTCCAGTGGTCCCCTCCAAATTAAATTATTCTGTAATTCCACTCAACGTTAAAAGAAATTGCTTAAATCCAGATTTGATATAGGGACATAATATTTACTTATCTTGTCTTGTACTCAACCCTGCATCATTTAAGTAGACTCTTCATTGAAAACCTTTCTTCACATGGGATTAATGAGCATAGGTATGGAGTAGTGACAGCTTCCATTGAGAATGAGACCTATGAATGACCAATAGTTCTAAAACATTTATACTTCTTGAATTTGGAATTCAATCTTTATGGCATTTAGATAAAGTATTTTCAACTAAGTGCAACAAGAAGTCATCTGTGAACTGTGAACAATAACATTTTCTTGCTTAATGGCTGCATTGTGAATATTAAAGTCCTTAAATTATTGTCTAGATAGAAAAAGCAGTAGAATAAGCAGTATTCTACTTTATTCTAGTATTCTAGATAGAATAAGCAGTAATATAGAAAGGACCAAGAAGAAATTATTCATTCTCTTCCTGGTCCTGCATTAGTATGGAAAGCAGTAAGATCTGGCTGTGCATATTGAATGATGTAAATACAAAGTAAAATTGAAGACCTGCTCATTTCCTAAGCAGTTTTTATCCTGTAGATGGAATCAAGGAGAAGGCAGGAGGGAAAAAAAAGTTACTTTAAATACTGTATAACTTGTCTACCTAGTATGCAAAATCTAAATCTGAATTCTTCCCTAAGTGTTCTTAAATATAATGCAAGCATAAAAATTTTCCAGTGGAAAAGGTATTTCTAAAAGATTAAATTAAGATGCTGTTACTTACCATAATAATAGATATTTATAATGTAATAATACTATTATAATATATAATATAATGCCCCGCGCTGTTTCTTCAGCTTGCTCTGGGTTTCTCCCCGCCGTGTCCTACAGAGCCCACCCCCCTGCCCCCTACCCGGACGATTTCTGCAGCTCCAGCCACGGCCTCAGAGCTTCTGATAGATCTCCAGCATCCATCCCGGGGCTCCTCCTCACTCCGATATCTGTGACGGTAACTGCACCGAAGGGGAGGGGTGCCAGCAGCAGAGAAACTGTGACTGTTTCTCTGGTTTTGTTATTGTTCCGTTTGCCTTGTTAAACACAGGTAAAGAACTGTTATTCCTATCCCCGTATCTTTGCCTGAGAGCCCCTTAATTTCAGAATCGTAACAATTTGGAGAGAGAAGGATTGAATTCTCCATTCCAAAAAAGGCTCCTGTTTTTCCTTAGCAGATACCTGTCTTCCGAACTAAGACGCATTTTAAACAGAATAGAGTGAAACGGCAGTTCCAGGAAGCAGAGGATCATTCTGGTTTTAACTGAATTCATGGGCATTATAAGCAGTTGCAGGTGCAAAGTCGCTTTTTTCTACTTCTAACATGCTGTTGAGGATAAATATGTTGGTGTGAAAATAAAATCTTCAAAAATGGAAACACCAACCAAATGAACAATTTCACACCTTTTAAGGAAAAAACATTTTTGTAGTAGCAGTATTAGAATAGGGTCTATTTTGAAACCTGGCTTCATCAATTTGGTTAGTATGCTTTGGTAGATAAACCCACTAAAAAATACGTAATATTTATTGCAGTTTCAAGGCGTATATATGTATGGTTTCATGGACAAAGGCAAATTAAGAATGCACACTGATGTTAATAGTTTATTTTTCAAAAGGCAATCCTTAAAACACCTACCAGTCCACTTTTAGCATTACCTAGTGTGAAGTGTTTGGATTATTTCAACAGATCACACAGAGTAATGAGAGAGCCCTTTATAACAGTTTTGGCTTCAGTTTGTATTTGGGTTTATGCTTGCATGTAAATTTTTGACAGGACAGATAAATCCTTTTTTTGTGATCTAAAGTTCAGATTGAAACTTCTATATTTGTGGTAATCAACATTTAGCTGAATATGCAGTTCTGCATCTTCCTTCTGCCCTTTGCATGTTCTTATCTAATCTTGCACAAATTGATTCAAAGTATTTTGAACTTTACAACAAATGTTCTGGGTTACTTGATATATGTCAATTTGTCTGAACTGTTAATATGACCATTCAGAAGGTCAAAAATTATATATTCCTTTCTGTAAAGGTAGTAATGCAATTAAACAGATGTGCTTGACATTTTAAAAATGTTAACTGGTGTACGTTATTGTCCAGTGTAATGAATTATCCTGCAAAGAAAGATAAGTATATTTTATTTTTGTTTGTTTTAGTGTGAGTAGGACTTCATTATCTTAGAATCACAGGATACCAGGCTGGAAGGGGACTTCAGAGATTGCGTAGTAGACCTTTCTTGGCAAGAACATGATCCAGACAATATGGCCTAGTACCGTGTCCAGCTGAATCATGGAAATGTTCTACATTGGGGAATCCACCACTTCCCTGGGAAGATTGTACCAATGGATCATTGTCTCATTGTGAAAAATTTTCCATTTTTGCCTAATAAGATTCACCTCAGGAGTAACTTGTACCTGTGACTCTTTGTCAAAAGGGAGTCTCCATCTCTTCTGTAGACACTCTTTAAATACTGGAACACAACAATTAAGGCTCTCCCAAGCCTTCTTTTTTCCAGGTTGTACAAATCAGGTTCTCGCAGCTTTTCCTCATATGGCATGCTTCCCAGACCTTTGATCATCTCTGTTGTCCTTCTCTGGACTCTCTCCAGACCCCCACATGTCTTTTGCATGTTAGGTACCAAAACTGAACACAAGGTTGGTCTACTGACAGGGGTATTAATAGACTTATTGCCAAATTTATTCACATATATTCCCTTTGTCCTAAAGTCATTAATAGATCAGTCTAAGTATCTACTACTTATGGTGGTGTCACAGCTCTGTTCTCAAAATTTATATATTCTGCAAAAGTGTAAAATGATGTATCATTCCCAGAATTCTCTCACTGATTATATATCACACTTTAATATTTTTCTTTCTCTCCACTGCAGAACCAGTTCTTGCCTTATTCTTTCAGATGAATTTTAGTATTTGCCCCACTCTCACCTTTCCGTCCTTTCTTATTTTTTTAATGTTAATTTATTGGAATGTGTTTTCTAACACCTTAGAATTTTAGTTTTCCAATAAAAAAAGATGGTTACAAAGCCTACACCTACTGCATCTCAGTTATGCCTGTGTAAGAGGGGAGGGGCCTCCCTGCTACCTCACCTCTGGTTTGGCAGGGGGAGAACGTGGCTAAAAGACAGGATGGGTCCAGTGTAGTAGCCAAAGGTAGATTTTAATGCATCAGAGCAGCCACATGATCAGAAGGCAACATCTAAGGCCACAAGGCCTGGGAGCTGCCTCCAGGGACTGTGTGGGCTAGAGGCTTCCTTGCAAAAGACCCAGGGGTGTGGCTAACCTAATAATACGTAGGGTTACCTGGGGGCAGGTGTCCAATCCCATACTCAGGACAGGGACCAGAGCATATATGTCTTGAACCAATGAAGAGGTAGAACCAGACACACGATGCACCCCTGGGTAACCTTACAGTACCCCATTGCCCATGGCATCATGTAAATGCTGTCATTTAAGGAGCCTGGGCCAAGTCACAATCCATTCCATCTGATTCAGTCCCCACTTCCCTGTATTTCCTTTTATGTTTCCCCAGCGATTTTTTAATAAATAGATGAGAACACACCTTTTATTTTTATTGTTCATTAGTTTTCCCAGTGATTGCTTTTTCCTGCTCCTATTTATTTTCTTACAGCCTCATGCTCCTTTATTATTGTCCTGTTTTTGTGTTTTGCCTTGGTTTTAGATTACCTTTTAAATTATCATATCATGTATCACTTTCTCCAAATTCTCCCAAAGCTCAGTTTTTGCATGGCTGGGCTTTATTCTTTCTTTCTTTTTTTTTTTTTTTTTTTTTTTTTTTTTCAGTATAAATGGATCTCTTACCAAGCTTTTGAAAGAAATTTTAGCCAGTACAGTACTTACAGGCTTTTAATTCACAAATAAATTTGCTTTAGTAATCATGTCATGAATCAAAGCAGACCTTTCATTCAGTAAAACATGTTTTATAAATTTAATAAATTTAAATATTTATGTATTTTTTCCTGATTTTGATGAAATGCAGCATCTTACAATGGAATCTTTGTTACATGTGAAGAATACATCTTATCCTCTAAGCCAGTTTCTCATTTGAAAGACCTGAAGACAATACATATGCTTTGGCCAGCATTTCATACAACTAGAGCTGCAATTATTGTTAAATGCAAAGATTCATAAACTTTGATGTATTACAGAAAAATGTACCTGTGTGCCCCTATCACTAAACCCAAGAAAGACTGAATTCCTGGGCATATTCTCCTGGAAAGTGAAGACAGTATATTATGTTCTATCTCTTAACATTTCACATTTCATATTTGCTTCTGAATGTCAAACTAAATTAAATTTGCTATGATAAATGTTTTAACTTCTATCTTCATAAGTCAGTTCCAAATCTCTGACCAGTTTCCTTATTGAGCCCTGGAGACTTATAGCAATTATTACTATAATAATTTTTTCTTGTCAGTTTCATGTATCCTCACAGTTTGGGCAGATTCTGCTTTTCTGGTCATTTCATAGAACAGATATCTTTGAATTGAGTCACTACATTAGATTTTTTCCTTTGTATTGGGCTAAACACTCTTTTTCAAACAGCTTCCTGTTAAGAGCAGCTTCCAGAAACAGCTCATTGCATAAAGGTACCACATTTTTTGAGTTCACACACAGGCTACCCATGCCAACTCATTGAGAATACAACAAAATTCATACTGTGTGAGACCAGAAAATCAGTTTCCCAAGTGTTAGGTTTTTTAAAATATAAAAATATATGTTTTCTTTCTTGCTGTTTTGTTTTTCTTGTCTGGGCCTTCCTGGGGTTTCTGAGAGCTCTGTGAGCTTGGCTTCCACCTGACTGAACTTGTCTCTGTCTCTGTCTCTGTCTCTATGAAGGCTTTCTGTTTTCCCCCAGCCCTGCATCTGAAGAAGAGGTCGAGTTGTCTGTTTTCTTGTGTTCAGGAATTTGTTTATTCTTTGCTTATCTTACATTTGTTCCCTGGCCTGCCACAACTTCTCTGCAGGCCAGGCTGTGCTGAGCTCCTCACTGTGCTCTCTCCTCAGGCTAGGTTGTGGTGTTCTCTCCTTGGGCTCTGCTCTCCACCTTCGCCCTTGGGATGGCACTATCATTTATACTGAAAATTACGTATGCTTTATTTATAACAATTCTCCAATATCTGTCCACTATGTTGTATGGTGTACTTTTGTTCTAGACCAACCAAAATGTGCCACAACACCGCACAAGACGGAGAACAAGAGGACAAAGAAGAAGCTCAGGGACACACCCCATTTCCTCCATCTTTTCCCCTGATCTCACATTCTAAAATGCACAAATTCTAATTTTTCACCCTGTGACATACTAATTATCATTCTATCTAAATTCTTATGACTTATAAATCTTCCCAGGACAGTCAGAAGGATGTCCAGGTTCCCACACCAAGTACTTTCTCTCTACACATGAACAAGCTTCCCCCAGTTCCAATTGCTGTGAGGGTAGAGAACAAAAAAAGGAGGAACTGCAAAATTTCAGTGCAACATGAACTTGCCAACAATGAAGAAAAGGTGAAAAATATGTCAGGAAATGCATAAAATTACTCCAAATCGATCCAGAGTGAGGAGGAGGAAACGATCAATATGATAAACAAAACTTAATCTCCCAGGAAAGGATGAAGGAAATACTGTGTTTTTGCTTTACCTTTTCCCTCACCCCGAACAGTTCAGACTGAAGACATCAGCCTTAGGGCCTGGCTGGAGAGCAGAGGAGTGTCTATAACATCAAAAAGAGGCAGTTTCTGGGAAATGTGCTTAGTTTAAACTGTATTATTATTAATTTTATTGATTTTTAATAGAATAGCACTATTTTCTTAGAGTTTTTCTTCCTCTACAATTAAATCTGGAGTTCTGTAGTTCACTGATCAGCTAGGATTTCAGCTATATGATATGTGGGCATGGTTTTTTTCTCAAAGAGCAGTCCATAGCAGTGTTTTAAGTCGTACATTACTTACTTTCTGTTATTAAGGAACACTCAGATTCAAGCAGCCTGAACTACATGTTCTGAAAAATTCAGTTGCAGCAAACTGACTTGGTGGCAATAATTCTCTTGTTCAAGAAAAGAAGGCTGATTCCCGTTTCTCAATCTGAAGATTTTTTCCAGGTCTTTATCAGCTCTTTGTACTCTACATGGCTTAAATTCATAATAGACCAGGATCATTATCCATTCTTGTTTCTGGCCTTTGGCACTGAATTCATGGCACTGAATGTATTTAATGAGCAGGTGTTCAGTGACATTCATAGTTGCAGTGATAGCAAGCTGTAACCTTCAGCCTGTCACTTCAGACCTCATTTGGCACAACAGAGTGGTGTGATCTTGATTCAATTTTGTTGCTAAAGAATGGAAGAGAACATGAGCTAAAGCCATGTATGACAATACAGGGAGAACACAGACAGAAACGAAATTGTTGAGATGGTGACAGCAGCTCAAGGATTCAGGTGAATAAAAGAATCTATGAGATACCAAGGAAAAGACAGTCAGCCTGCAGATAGCAATTTGGTAATCATGGCATTTGCCCATTCTGATAAGAGGTGGAGACCACCTTTTCCTGATTTTGTGGGACTGACTGGCCACCAGGGGCACTGTATATAACCTGATAGCAGGTTATATACATAACTTTATTTTTTAATTTTTTTTGCTACATGATGTAAAAAATGCCTGAATAAATTGATACACTGGTAAAGGTTCTTATTCATAGCTGTCAGATCCATGTTTTGGTAACTGATTGGTAAAGGATGACTTTGTTTTTTTTCTCCAAACAGTTAGTTGCATGAAAAAAACCACAGGAATGCTCTGTTCTCTGTCTTCTAGCATGGTCAGCAATAGAACTCCTAAAAGTACTATTGAAGCCTACAACAGCAAGGATTTTGATCCAACTCACCTCCTCCCTATATAATAACCACCATATGCTGACAAAATACCCTTCTGTTTCTTGTTGACATGAGAGCATGTATTCTCATCACCTGTTGGTGCAGGAAGTTAGCCTTCAAATCTGGTGCTGTGCTATGTAGATATTATCTAGTTAGATGTTTGCTCCTAGAGATGTGAATCCGTACATAAATCTACACTGGAAGAAAAGACCTTAACAGTGTATAGAAAGTATGTCCTTTCATGGAATCTCCTCCAGTAACAGGCTCATCTTCTATTCAGCCATACTTGGACAGGGGGCACAGTTAAAATGTGTAGCCCAAGGTGTCTGTATTGTGAAGACATGCCATCATATGTTGGTACTATTCAGAAAGTCAGGCTGGACAGAGGCATGTATCTCAGCTTTCCTCCAGACTGTGCAATTTCAAATATGAGAGTTAGTGCTACTTTTGTCGGTTACTGCAGCAGTGCATGAAGTATCCCCTTATTTTTCAGCTGAAAAGCCACTCTCTAGAGTTGGTGTGTGGGCCACATTTTCCATCATCCAAATCTACCTATTGAACAGCACAAATCAGCTATTGCAGGCTCCAATAAATGACACATGAACAAATGATTTGACACCAATAGATGAGGATATCATTGAAATCATACTCTTCACATCAGAGTCCATAAAGGAGCATTATATATTTTCTGGATTTAAAATCCATTTGGAATGAATAGTTGCTTGAATACATATTGATAATGATTGATAATGAATGGGAACTGTACACTGGCAACATGTATTGCTGTTGAAAATCAGTCTAGTAGGTATTTTGAAACATGGAAATGATCTGATTTTCAGTTTCTTCAACACTGACATCAATGTCTAAGTCCATAACAGATAAATATCTTTTTAAGCCCATTCATTTATGACACCAGAAAAATACTTCACTAGAATTTCAGTGATCATCATCCAAGTTCCAGGATGTTGATGTTTCCTGGGATTAGGTAGTAGTTCTTCCTGCTTAGAAAGGAACCCTTTTTAATAGCAAAAAAACTGTTTGTCACGTTGATCTGGCAAAGTGAATGAAAGCCATTTCTGCTAGGAATTTTTCTTGGTTTAAATTCATCAGGATCAAGTTCTTCCCTTCTTCTAGATTAAAGAAATCTGTCTTTTCCCTTGGTTCAGTAAGCAGTATTTCAATACTGTTTTTCCAATGCAATGTTAACAGAACACTATTCTGTTTTCTTCATCAGAAGTGTCTCAAGACTAACTAGAATTCACACTTTGGGACCCTCTTCCTTAGGAGCACTTGCATATCCTTCCTAATAAGCATAGACTTTTTATGGCTACTTTTTTTCTGTCATACTTTTCTCTGTATACAGTATTCCAGTATTTATTATTCCTGCAAGACATCTTTTGTAAGATTCAGACTTACAGGTGATTACCTTCAAAATACTTTGCATAACATCATCCTTTTCTGAGTTCAATTATACCATGAAATTGAATTTACGTCTTCACCCACCCCTAAATCTGTTTTTCTTTTAAAGTTATGTTGTGGCATACTAGATGCTAGAAATTTACTATATTTCTGTATGGTACATTGAAGAGAAATTATATGAAACAGGGTTCAATTTAATGATAACTATTCAGTTTTATTTCAGAGCCCTTGGGGGAAAATAAGTAAACATAAAAAAAGATGCAAAGTTTCAATTAGAATTTGAAGCCTCTTGAACATTCACAGTAAATTATTTTATTCTCTTAATCTGAGGGTCATGTACATTTGATTTTTTAAAAAATTATATACTTAATAACTGTAATAAACTGCATTTTATGCTATTTGGTCATTAGTTAGCCATTAGCATTTATCCTGTTAGGATAACATAGGTAATTGTCATCAAAGTTATGCTTGTTATTGTCAGTGATGTATCCTGGAAAAACTGCATTTAGAACCTCTTTCACTTCATTGCTGATAACTTTGTGTGTACATTCAGTACAATTTAATCCTTAATGAAATAAGGGTCCTCTCAGATTTTAAGTTTTAACCTAATAGAAAAAAGTTGATACTTGTCATCTCAGTTTTGCATAGTCAGTGTGTTCAAATAGTGATTGAGTATCTCTTGACTCATTTATTTATTTGTTCATATTCAGCAGTGCTGGGGATTAAGCAGTGGGCTGGAAAAATCTTGATTTTTAAAAATTTATTCTTAAACCTTGAAAATAAAAACACTGCTGGGACCTACATGTTTTTCACTAATAATATGAAATAAAGTCAGCTAAGAAAAGAGTTCAGAAATAAATAATGATTTTAATAATGGTGTTCTGTTGGTTTCAAATATTTTATGTTAGTAAATCTCATTAATCTTAATAGTGTGTTATAAAAAACAGTGTTACCAGCCTGTAAGGCTTAATATGTGTTATTGGTACAGGCATGAGTGTATATCATCATATTTGCTCTATACACTTATTTTTACTTCCTCATCTAAAAATATTCTGTTCTTAATATTTGTTTGGGGGAAGCATAATATCCAGCATTGTCCTTAGGAGAAGCATAGCAAAAACTCAGCATCACTTGAAGAGAAGCTGAAGATTGTAGGCCTGATCTTACCCAAGATTCCAGCCTAAATTCAGGGCAGGACATGGAATATTTCCTAAGTGCACCAGTGTGCTTTCCTCCTGCATCTAATCGTGGGGACAGCAAAGCTTGAAGTTTCATCTGTACATCAAGGCTTAACAGAAGCATTCTCTGTAAGAATGTGGGAGTTAGCAGGAATTTCTCCATGTGCTTTATAAGAGATGCTTCATCCTGAGGATAGTCTGCCTTATGTGTTTTCTGAGGATAAAGCAGTTTGTTCTGGTTTGAATTTTATTTGTGGAAAAGGGTTTGATTAAGCTAATGTTTTTCAATCTTGTTTGGCTTGATTTTACAGACTGAATATTTGTTTCTGAAAGTGTTCCTTTCTAAATTAAATTCTTAGGCTTGCCTTTTTTTTCCTTTCTCACTCTGTTCTCACTTCGACTTTGCTTATTTTGTATATGAGTATTTGTTTCTAACTGTTATCTGTGCAGGGCTATATTCCAGATATTAAAAAACTTTTCTTCTCAAAGTCTTACAGTTTTATCTGCAGCAGTGACAGGAAGCCTGGTTGTAAAGTTAGAATGCAAGAGAACTGAATGTGTTATGTGCTCTGACATAGTTTTCTGTGGGATCTGGAGAAAACCTCCGTAATTTCTTATTTCTTCCTTCCTTATCTTTAAAATAGAGAGGTGGACTTGGAGTTGTTTTGAAGATAAGTGGTAATCATTTCCATAAAGCTAAATCACTCTCTGACTTGGTAACAATCTGCAAAACCATACAATGAGTTAGAAATCCTTACTTAGATGCAGAGATATGAACACAGTCATACAAATTGAGCTGTTGAGTGCTACCTTAATAAATGAAGAATAAAACCAGCAAGATTAATCTAGAGTTCCATAATGTCTCGAAAAAAATTATTTTGGGAGATAGAAGACATTGCAGAAAAATACAAACACTGCAAGTTTTTAATCAAGGCTGTTTTAGAAGTTTCATCACTAATCTAGATATATATTAGATTTCACCTTTATTCCAGTAATGGATAATGGCATTATACGCAACTAAAAAGATATTTGTTCAGCTTGTTAAATACAGAGTTGGCATATTGTATTTTCTGTGCTATTTGATCAACTAAGCCTAGATGCATTCAAAGTATGAAATTGCATTTATTCATCAAAACTTTGTGCAAGTTTTTCCACTGATATTAAGTAAAGGTCTACAGAATTTTAAAAATATAATGTTTTATATTTAAGCTGAGAGTGATGATTGCTGAGCAGAACAAAGAACTTCCAGCTGAAGTTTGAATTAGATTTTTAATCTAAAACAGTGCAAAGAAAAAAACTGTTTAGCATGCTCTTTTGTAACAACAACTTTTATTTTTCTGACTTTTTTATTTATAAGGACAACACTGAAAAAATAAGTTCAGGGAATCTAGGTGAATGTGGAAAAAACTCCCCAACCTGGGTAGGCAAGTCTGAGGACATAACAATCTGCTATAACTGCTTTAAAAAGACTTTATTTAAAAATAAATGCAATACTCCCAGCAAGGCTTTAAAAAGTTCTCATGCTGTCATCAGCAATAGAAATTCTTTATACAGAGTCTGGTTTTTACATCATAATATGTGTATAATTGTTCACAATTAAATAGATGTGATTAAGAAACATCATCAACAGTTCTATTCCAATACATTAGGTAATCACTCACTGATGCTAACAGCATATGTGTTTTGGACTATTTTATAAATAATAAAACAAAACAAGCAAACAAACATTTTAAAAATTGGGTGTGTCCACAGTTCTAAAGACTCTCCTTTTTTACAGAAAATGTCACATGAAAATCTGACCCAAAACCAAAAAGTGGCTGTAAGGTAAGAGGTGGACCTTCCAAAAACTTAGAGGTGCAGGAAGGGTGATTCCCAAGAGTCTGCAATTTGCTTCCAGTTGTGATCTGTTTACTCCAGTTGCTCAGCCTCCCAAGGATGCTGTAGCTGAAGGAAAATTCATGCTAGGAGGTTTGATGGGTATTTAGGCTATCTGCACTAAGAATGCTTCTGGGAATGGCTTCACCAAAACAGTTTGCAGCTGGCTGTTAACAAATCCATATTTTATAAGGTAAGCCCAGGAGACTCAAGATGCAGTGGTGAGAGAGCTGCTGGTGATAGTCAACTAATTCACACTGGAGAGTATGTGATTTGAACATGTAATAGGAGAAGTGCTTGATTTTACTTCTCTGTGGTGACACTGCATTTCAATGAGAGAGAACTGGTTTCTGTTTGTGTTCTTGTGACTAGTGGGACTTTATTCTGTAATGCTGCCTTAGCTAGAGTCCATCAGTAGAATTATTTTAATTTTGTCTTTTAATCTTTTAAATTTTCTATAACTTTTTTCAAAATAATATGTCACCCAGATAATCTAAAACATAGAAGCATAACAAGTTGTGTTTCTAATATTTTTGAAAATACTTCTCTTGCATAACACAAGATATGATAAATAATCTCTGCTGTACTGTACAAGTTTATTGTGAAACTGCAAGTGTTGCTGAATTGAGTACTTTACCACAGTTTGAAATTACAGAGGGACCTTTTACAGGAGTTACATATTACTACCTACTTTGGAGCAGCTTAAACTGAACATGATTTATTAGTAATATAGCAAACTGGGAAACATGTACTTAACAGCTGGGGAAGGTGGCGGGGGGGGTTCAGTAAATGAATGCTACAGTATGTAAAATAATTCCTAAAAGTCTGCTTTACTAGTCTTGGAGTTTTTACTAACCAAAAAGACTTTGGTGAAAGCCTTGGAGGTGCTTTGTTGCAAATATTTTTATCAAAAAAGAAGACAGATAACCTGTCAAATGGACAGCACCAAACTGACAAGTACAGCCGTGTACTTGGTCACTAAAACAGTGTGTAAAACTCAAGAGGGATTTTTGGAATGTACCATGGAAAAATACGCAGAAAATCAAAGGTTTCAGTAAAGCATTCTATTGTGCTTTAAAATCCTTGAAAATCTAAGAATCTCTTTTTCATAATGTGTCTTTTCATTTTAAAATGTGACTGTAGCTAGTATAAATTTACTGAAGTAAGAACATGTATTTTCAAATCAGCAAATTTTAAAACTAGTTTTATTCTTGTACAGAAAGAACTTCCTCTCATTCAGTCCAGTGCTACTGAGATAATTGAGTCTTTCTATAGTAGAAGATTACCACAATTTAAGTTTTATCAATATAACCATTTATCAACAAAAAGATAATTAAATGATCAATAAATCTGAACACAGTCTTGCCATAAAAATGACAATCAAAACATTCCAACAATTACAAACAAAGTAGTTTTTTTTCCTAAATGATTGAACTGCAGGATATTAGTACAAGATGTCATATATTGACTATTTTGCTAGAGAATTCTTTTTCTAACTACTTTATTGAAATTTTATTTAAATTTTAAAGAAGGATTCAAATGATACCTTTTATTTCCTAGAAAGCAGTAGAGTCAGGACAGACTCAAATGAAAAACAGGAAGTAATGGGTAGCATCATGGGTGAAAATGACAATCACAGAAGAGTAAACACAATTCAATTAAAGCGTAAGAGAAAAACAACTAAGAAGAGCAGGTATGACAACACTTACTTAAATTTCCAAGCAAGTTTCTTCATTTTGTATTCTCTTTTCTCCTTTTGGGCATCCATTAAGAGAGCAGGTTTCCCAGACTTGACCAGTTGCAATGAATTATGCTTATATTTGGTCAAATGCTTTGGATTCAGTGAAGACCCCAGTACAGTACAAAGTGGAATTTCACTTGTTACAAACTTCCAGTTGGTGCACAAACCATCAGCCGCGATTCTCTGATTCTAATAATTCACCTTTTATTTGTCTATCTAACAGTTCAACCATCCAGACCTTAAATGTGAAAGCCTTGTTACTATCAAAATAGTTGCAATCCACAGATTTCCCCCTTTTCTACAATTCATTTGACAACTCATTTTATTGTAGAAGCATAACCTTTTATATATAATTACAATACAAATATATATATATATATATATAATAAAGGCAAGACCTTTTAAGGAAGGCACTTGAAGACCAGGATACCTGTAATTTCATTCTCTAAAGTACTATACTCACTGTTGTTTTGGAAATCTTTAGGAAGGCAGATTTTTTAGTGCCTGGTATTGAAGGGATGTAAGCAGGAATTCACATTCTTCAGAGGCTGGAAATTCCTCTATTCTATAGAAGCCCTATACAATGGAGATGTACTTAATTTAATTTAAGAGCTAGGGCTTTTGATTTTGAAGACTGACTAGCTTATAAATAAATTTATTAACACTGTAAAGTCAGCCACGATGAAAAGAAACCATTGTCCAGTGTAGAGGTATCTGTTGGTGCTGAAATCACAGAAATTCTCTATCCTTAAAGAAAGATATAACATGTCTGAAATTTTCAGTTATACAGCCTCTCCACAATAAAAAGCATGAAGAACTTGTATTCAGTGTCCCTGCAGATTCAATCAGAAATCACTGCATCTCTGTTTGGTTTCAGAAAGGGAAACCGCATGAAAATAAGATAGGCAAAAAATCCCTACAACAGTGAATAGCTGTTCCAATATAATATTCCATGACAATCCCAAGTACAAATACAATGACTCGTCATGTTGCTAGTCACCTAATGTGCAATTTATTACCAGCAACTACAGAATATAGCACAAATGTGAAAATAAAATCTGTTACAAATAACAGTATGGCTAGATAATAATCTGATCCAATTTATACACCATGCAGGGACTGAAAATTATGTTATTTCTTGAGTTCTGGAGGTTGTTCCTGAATGCAAATAGATCAAAACATTTAAATACTCTCTCCACTCTCCTTACCCCATGAAGATTTTTTATGAGCAAATAGGTGCTTTCTAAACTACATGACACTGGATACCTGTTTTTTGATGCTGAAGGACTGTGTGAACACCACCACATCCCATTGGTTATGTGAAGTACACTGAAACTTGTGAGCTGCAGAAGACTTTTGTGAATTTGTCTAAAATGAAATCTCGGTTGTGTGATGAGAACCAACTGTGATGAATTGTACGAAGTCTTTAAAGATTCAATGACCAGCTAATAACATGGAATTCAATGCAGATAAATTCAGTGTTGCTGATGGAAAAGAGTGGCCAAACCTTACTGTCATTTAAAATAGGTTTACAGTTATTTTAGCCAGATGGCATATTTCAGTTACAAAGGAGAGAGTCTCAAAAAATGTAAACTTCCTCACCACTGGCAGTCACAAACCAATTGTTTTGGTTTATTAAGAAGGCAATAGAGATCAGAGCAAAGAAAATCATCAAGTCATTTTAAAACTGCTTGCTTTTCTGGAGGATGTAGACTTTGTACAGTTTTCCTTTAGCTTGAGAGAAAAGAATGACGCAAAGTGAGAAAATTCAGGGAACTACAACAGTAGTAATCAAAGATATGGTAAAAGTCTACACCTCAGAAATTAGTAGGCTAGACTAGACTAGGCTACTCTTTTCAGGACACTTCAGTCTTGAAAAATTATGTCTCAGACAGGATATGACCAAGAGGTTTATTGAGTTTCCATATGGGTTACATGGGAAGACTAGAAAGGAGTTATTATGCCAACTCTGCTGATACAAGAACTTGGCTACCATTTTAAACTATTAAGAGTCACCTTCACAGTAAACAAAACAACTCTTCTTGCATTGCTTAGTCTGACAATGGAACTGGCAGCCACAGCACGTTGGGGCTCCTAAAAATATACAAAGATTTGAAGCAAGACTGAAGCAATTACAAAACTTACCCTCATGTGGCTTCTGATTTCTGACATTCAGACTAATTTGACTGATTTTAAACCAAACTAAATATATATAACTCATTGGCTATTCAGAGTACCTTGAGTACTGAACTCTGATTTGAAATGTACAGTTAATTTTCTAAATAGGATTTGAAGTGGTCTTTGAGAATAAACCTTTGAAAATTGTATGCTTCTGAAAATTGTTTATGATAAACTTACGTGAATTATTAGACACCCTAAGGTAACCAAACAATTTTTTTTCCCCTGCAAGCTTCTCCTTCAAAAGCACATGCAGAAAAGCCTATGCAATTATCTGGCTGCATTTTGCATCTTTTAACAGATCTGGTAATCTAAATTTAAATATAGTAAAGAAAACATTCTTATTACCTGTTTCGATTGCTTAATAAATATAGTGACATATTTCAATTTGGGCTTCCCTTGGAAAAAAAGAATGTTCTGAGGTCTACATTTTCCATTTTATGTATATTGAAGTCTTTCTTCATAATCTTTCTTAAACACAATAAGATTGAAAAAAATCTGAGTAAGAACTCTGATGAACAGTGAATAAAATAAACCTTGCTTACAAAGTTTTGAAATTCAGCATATAGAAGGAGGCAGGACATACAGCCCAAATAGAACTAGGACCAAATAAAATAAACAGTCAGGCAAGTATAGATTTACTAGGGAGAGAAGTTTTTGCTAGCTTATTTAATCCAAATCTTTATTTTCCTCTGTTCATTCAAAAATGCAGTTGTTGCTATATTTGAGAAGAAAAAATATGGTTGTTAATTAACATACAGTCTAAGACATGACAGCACTTTTAATTTTAAAACAAGAGGCTCTTTTAAATTACAAAATGGTTTAGAAATTAATTATGAAGCACTGGTAATTCAGACCAATATAATAATTTTAATAATTTTTTGATTTATATAAAATTATTCCTTCAAACATATTGTTTTGTTTAGAAAGTTATGCTGGTAGGGGGTCTAAACATATATTTTTGCTTTCTCCATCATTAGTGTTCTGTATTTTATTGTCAGAGTTCAGTAAGAATTTCAGCTAATCAAAAATTATTAAAAAAATATATGAGGTAAAGTGAAATCCTGAATTTTGTGAGTGTTTTTCATAGTCATTAGGATGAGAGTGTGGAAGAAGTAGTGATTGCTATTCTAACTGATGTGTCGTGCTCTCTAATGTAAAGGCTATGATAAAAAATTACCACAAATTATTTAATTAAAGCTAAATTCAAACTTGTATGTATCTATAATAACATTGCATTCAGACAAGAGTCTTTTTATACTATTTTCATTAATAATATTAATGTCAAATTTTGAGTTGTAACTCAGCAATAATACTTCCCCTGAATGTCTAAATTCAAGAGCTTCTTTTAATAAAAAATTTTAATACACTTCCCTTTCTTTTCATTAGTAAGATTTGTAAGTTATCTGGCACTATGCAGATTAAAAAAGTTTTGAAATCTGTTGGGCTATTGGTGAGGGCTATTTTTGTTTATTTGGTTTGGCTTGGAAATTTTTATTTGTTTGGATGGATGGTTGGTTGGTCAGTTTGTTGATGTTTTTTGTGCAACAGAGAACAGAATTGAGAAGTCAGAAATAAAAAAAAAGAAGAAGTTAAATATTACAGGCATTTTAATGTTACAGTGTGAAATTGTTTTTGCAGGCATTTATTTTAATAATTATTGCTACTTGGTTTAAGTACTGTGGAATAAATCAAAGAAAAGTATTTAATTAGCAGGAATAGATATTCATATAAAACACTGTTTCTGAAAATTAGATTTTTGGTAAATTTCATATGACATCTGCTTTTATGGTTCATTATAAGATCCAAAGTGTAACAACAAAATATCTTGGGAAGTGAAATTTCTTGTGTCTAGCCTGATTGATTGTAAAAATACTAAAGATGAAAATGCTACAAGTCTATCCAATTTCCCCAAAGAATCGAAACTGGACTATCACTTGTCTCTCCTGTTTAGTTTTTGAGTCTGGGCACAATTAAGGCTATAATATAGTATCAAGCTTTAACAGCTTTTATTTAAGCTAAGAGAGGAGCAAGTTATTTATCCAGTGTTTTCTTCCTGTTTATGTCCTCAACTATTTTGAGATAGATCAGTCAGCATATGGTTTGACTTAATTTTGCATGTTTGATTGTAATAAAGTAGCCTATTTCTGTGTTAATATTGTGGTGGGGTCCTGGAGCATTTTTATTGCTTTCCTAGATTTGCTCTTCCAATAAACTTTTGTGTTGACATTTCAGGTACCACTCAGGTCTACTGAGCATTAAGGTGTTTTGTTATTTGCTCTGCTAGTCAGGGGTGGGAACTGTTGCTTCTGCTTAGTCTGGGGGAAAGTATTGCATGTGTGAATGGATACGCATGGGTGGATTGTGCTTTCATTTTAATTTAGTTCTTGATGCTGTCATCCTTTGAAGTGGAATGTGTGCTTGATGCCTGGTTAAGGTGACTTGTTAAGCTGAATATCCCTTTTTCTCAGTTGCTGAGCTTTGGGAATTGGTGTGGTACTAGCCTGTAGCAGACATTGCTTGAGTTCTTATGCATATCAAGCATTTATTCTGCAAATGCAAATATAGGATTTATATGAAGGATTTGTTCCAGTCACATTAGCCTGTAATTAACAATGGAACTTAGGTTTCACTCTCTGGTGGGTTGACCTTGGCTGGAGTCAGATGTCCAACAAGCTGCTCTATCTCTCCCCTCCTTACTTGACAGAAGGAAAAAGATATGATGAAAATCTTGTGGACTGAGATAAACAGAGGGAGAGATCTTAACACCGCCATGGGTAAAACAGACTTGACTCAGACAAATTAATTTAATTTATCTCAAAGCAAATTACAGTAGGACAATGATAAATAAATGCAAATCTTAGAACACATTTCCCCTACCCTCCCTCCCTTCTTCCCAAGCTTAAGTTTACTCCAGATTTTCTCTATGTCCTTGCTAGATGGTGGTGCAGGTGGAAGGGAAATGGGGGTTGTTACCAGCTGCGTTTCCTCCTCACAATCCTCACCTGCTCCAGTATGAGTCTCCCACAGGGTCACAAGTCCTAGCAGAAAACCTGCTCCATCATTGACTCCTCTACCCTCAGGTCCACAAGTCTTTCCAGAAGCCTGCTCAAGTGTTAATTTCCCACAGGGTTGCAGTTTCCCCTCTCTTCCTACAAATGCTGTTGTGCAGGTTTTTTTCCCACTTTCTGAAGTACTTTATTCCAGGCTTGATGCCACCATCACTGATGGGCATGGTCTTGGCCAGCCGCAGGTTCATCCTGGAGCTGGCTGGAATTGTCTCTGTCAGAAATGTAGGAAGCTTCTGGCAGCTTCTCAGAGAAACCACCCCTGATGCCCCCCTGCTGCCAAAACCTGGCCACTCAGACCCAATACACATTCTGGCACATAATTATTCTTGCTTATATGAGAGATTTTTCGTAGTTTTTAGATAAAGTGTTGATGGTTGGAGAAGAAAAATTAATGAGGTCACTGTCTTAATGGATAATGGATGTCATATCATAATGGATATCTTTACATTCAGTACTTCTGTAGGCATTTCTAAGGTAGTGTTCAAATTTAAAATGTAAATAACATCACTTTTGAGGAGTAATGTGATATTTTCTTTTGATATTATATTTGATATATCCTCAGGTCTGCATCTTCCAAAACAGATATCCGAATGTTTTTCTTCTTTTACAGGATTATTAATTTCTTGTAGATATTTTGATAAGTTTTAATAGTGGTATTCAAATGTTGCTAACTTTATGTCAGGATAGGTTTTTGGATTTAAGTGCAAAGGGTTAGCCAAAGCTACACTCCCATTTTTATCTCTAAGGACTGATGGAGTTATTATACTTGTTGATTTACAGGTACAGGACATAGACAATGTAGTGGGACCCATCTCTTCAATTAGAGATGTATATGTTGAAGAAGCAGGCATACATTTTAACCAGTAAGTGATTAAGAATGGTTTTATTTACTCCAAGATAATTTTACAGTCAAACTGCAGATTTAATAGGGATGGGAAGGAAGATCTGGCAAGATCTTCAGTGAAGGCTTAGCCCTACTTGTTCACACATGAGCTGCTTGTTGCCTACTACCCTTGTATCACTGAAGTAAGTCTTGAATGCTCCCTGCTGACACTGAGGCACAGTGTCTGAGGTGATACAGCGTTACGATATTAACCCTCAGGTTATCTGAATCTTTTCCATGGAGGCTGTTTAGTAGTCGGTATGTCTTACAGAAGGGAATTTCTTTATTCCGGCTAGTCAACATGATAACTGTGATTGTTCAGGTCCTTACAATGGGCTTCCGCATGGACGTGTAAAATGGAAACTCCTTTCTCAACTTGGTGTGACAGAGGAATAACAGTCTCAAGACCATCTTCCTCATAAGGTGTATCTGCCTCCTGTTACCCATCAGGACAATACCAGATTCCTCTGAGCTGCAATCAGCAATAGCAACTTCATGGTGACCACCACTCTATGGCTTTATTAGCTTTAAAGTTTATCCATTCATATTATGGTTGAAGGAGCTAACATCTATTAAATATTTCATGTGCATGTAATTATTTTTATTAATTTCTGCAGATTATTGTCTATAAAACATAGATTAGTAATTATATAATAAAGTGGTAAAATCACACATGTTTCTATGCAAAATAAATTTTCTATCTGTTTTAAAAAGTCCTCAGTATTTTTAGCACATAGAAACTTCTATGTAACATTTTTCAAATGTTTATGTAATACTTTTTGATTTAGGATGCCTATCATTTTTGCTCTTTTGAATTGTGAATGATTGCTTTGTAGTTTACTGACTATTTCATGGAAGTCTGTTTCACTTAGTGTGCTAAATGATGATCACTACAGTTCAAACAAAATATAACTGGATTAGATTCCAGGTCTCGTGTGTGTAACAGAGCTCAGATGATCTTACAAGTTCCTTCTCAATTTAGATCTGATGTAGCTCTGATAAAGTCATTAAAAATCGAAGTGTGATTAGTGAGTCTCTCACTGTCCCCTTTCACATCAGCACTGGGTTCAGCAAATGCACAGGGAGCTGTGCAAACCAGCACCCATGCCTGATGCAAAAATAATTGCACATCATGTCCCCCCTTGCAGTTGTTTGTTTCCTAATTCCCTGTGTTATGTTTTTCCTTAGGTTTTGCTGCTTGAACATTTCAATTTAAACATTTTATTCAATTGAAAAGATTAATTAAAAAGAATTTTTTTAGCTATTTTTTAAGGGTGACCTGTAAAAAAAACAGTAAAATATAAATAATTTATGCATTCCGATGAACAAATTCCTTGAGGGTTAAAAGAAGTTTCAGCTTCTATTAATTGTAGCACTGTGACAATGAGCTATTTGTAATGCCCAGTTTACCAAAGTCCCACGTCTGTAGCTTCCAAAACAACTGATGCAAAAGCAGCAGGGTAACTTTTTTCTCATTCATCAATTTTGTAAAGTCAGATTGGCTTTCTGGAATCTCCACAGCAATTTGCAGATGATGTATGAAATCAAATATTCCTACCTGCACAGCAGAGGGAAAAGAAAAAAAGAAATAGCTTTCCTATCAGTGCTCTGACATGCTATTTCAGTGATACTTGATATCCAGTCAGACAATGACAAAAATAAGATATTAGATACAAAAATCTTTGTCACACTTTTCTTCTTCAGCTTTCCTGTTTGTTCTCTCAGAACTATGAATCTTGATAGTTTTGTCTTTTAGAAAACAAATTTGTTAATGTAAGTGTAGGAGTTAGCCCAGCTGTAATTCAAGAGCATCTAGATCTAAAATCAAAAGTACCAGGCATTAATGTCAAGCCCTGGGAAACATTTGTCTAAGTTAGGGAGAGCTGAGAATGCTCCCATAAGCCTTTTAGAGTTATTATGTTAAATAACCCAAGTTCTGCTTCCCTATTGGTTACTTAATCTTCCTATATGGCCATATTTCTAGCATGTTCCCCTCCTGAGTCTATATATTGTTGCCTTTCCCTTGTTACTAGTCTTTGAAGTTGGCTTCTACCTAGCACTCAGTTTTCTGAGCACCGTCCCTGTGCTTTTCTTTTACAATTAAAGTATTTTCTTTTTCAACCACTCCATTGCTCCCCCTCCTTTACTTTGCACCAGCTTTGCCCTGAAATCAGAAGAACCTTGTCACAACTACCACCACTGCGACATCACGTGCAAGTCCATCAAGACTGTTTTCAGTGGTTTTTCTCTTCTTTTTCTCACTGATCATGGCTTGGGGAAGTGTATGAGTTGGATCATCTGTCAAGGTATATTACTCTAATCTGTGATTCATTAAGATTACCTATGCAATTTTCTTCACTGTTTTGCTTGCCTAGATATTTAATTCTCTAGATATTTTTCATCTCTCTCTGTAAGCAAAATAAAAACCTTTTTCAGTGTTAACTTATCTTGTTTCTATTATTCTTTTAACTTTCCATTTAACATGGAGTACTTGCTACAGAAGAGGTTAGAATTGGTATACTGTCTTAGATTATATAAAATTGCATTTTATAACTCTCTTTTTTAGTTGAAAAAATAATTCTGTTTTGCTCACTAGAATCAAAGGTGAGCTGATAGACTTAAATAGGTGATATGTTAATTAAAATATGATAGATATCCTGAATTTATTATCAGGTTGGATGCTCTTAATACAGACTGTTTATTTTGAATTCAGATACGAAAACAAAAAACAGGAAAATAATGTGGTAAATATGTGTAATCATCATAGTTTGACTTGGAAGAGATCTTTCCAGGTCGAATGCTATCAAATGAAACACATTTGAGGTATAAAAGGAATTCTTTTATGATATGGTAGCGTTATTATCTTCAGGTTCTGTGCGCCAGTTCCCTGAAAGCTATGAACACCTTTGGAAAGATGTGCCAAGTTAATGTACTAATGAATGAGGCAATTCCTACATCTCACAAAATTGTCGAAGTCATTGGACATCAGGGGGTGTCTTTCTTTCCAAACACTTGGGAAGTATTGTCTAGTCTTTAGTAGGGTCAATAACCTACTAACCTACTCCTTTCAGTCACCAGGCGTATACATTCAAGCCAGAAACATGGTGAATTACTGTGCAGACCTTGCAGATCTCCACACAAGCATAGCTATATTATTGTATTACTTTTTTTACCTGAGGAAGGAGGTCTTAACTTTTCTCAGCTAATTCTTCATAGTACCACATCACACAGTGCAATAGAAAAAAAAAAGGACAGTAATGATATTCTTCTTGGAAAGTCCCTGTCAACCCTTAAGTATCTTTATCATCTTTATTTTTATATTCAGCACTAAGGGTGATAAAACATCTTAAGGAAGGAGAAATATTCTTGTCCATCCTTCTTTCTCTACAGGGTTAAAGATATTTACTCACACACCCTAAGATTTTAATGACAGAACTCTGTGTTATTAGGATTTTATGATTTTATAGCAAGAACTTCAAAATGTGAAAAAGAATATCCATATGTAAGACACTCTTTTGATGGGGCTTGCTAGTCCCATTACTGTCCTTTAGAAATAAAACCTGATTAGTTATCCTGATGCCTGATAAGGTGTAATGCTTTATTAAACATGTTCTGGGGCAATTTTGCTCTTTCCTGACTGGGTATTTGGTGTCTGAAGGAAACTGGCATGTTAGTTCAGCCATCTTCTGAGTACAAGCAGCTGTATATTCTCTCTTCTCTTCCAGGCTTCCTGTTCGAATGCAGCTGCTAAGAACATAATGTGTGTTAGCTCTGCTTTTGGCAAATGGTGCAATTTTTCTATGGGAAAACCATCTAAAAATGTTTACAGGTCAAACTTTGGCTAGGAGCTATTAAAAAATACCTAGTGACAGATATTTATACTCTATTTTCCTAAATTCCTTTTTTTTTCTGCTTCTGTTGAGACTCTGGTTATCCATGCCCATGCAAAAGTAAGTATCCCTTTAACCTGAATCCCTAAATGGATATTCGATTTGATCTCAGTCAACCATATTTAGTGTAATTTAGTTTATCCTCTTTGTAGTAAACTTTTCCTTCCACTGTGTCTATTAATAGTGGTCTTTATTTAAGGTAAGATTCTATATATTTCACAGATCAAATTAACCATGTACCTTGAAATTTGACTTCCAAGGACTAGAGTATCTTTTTAATCAAAGTCACAAAGACATTTCTGAAATACTGTGTATATTGTATCTCACTTATATGGCACCCTGAGACAGGACAAGGGACAATGGGCACAATTGAAATACAGAAAGATCAATCTAAACATGAGGAATAACTTCTTTACTGTGAGGGTGACAGAATAGGGGCGCAGGCTGCCCAAAGAGGTTGTGGAATGTCCTTCTTTGTAGATACTTGAAGCCCATCTGGATGCAATCCTGTGCAACGTGCTCTAGGTGAAACTGCCTTGCATGAGTTGTTGGACAGGATGATCTCCAGAAGTCCCTTTCCCCCCCAGCCTTTCTGTCATTCTCATTCATCTCAAACACACAATGCCTGTTTGTGCACTCTCTGCACTAAGAAAACTGCAAACAAAACTGTAAAAGGAATGCATGCATGGTCTCTATAAATTATTTATTTTCAGATCACAAATTATACTGGGAAAAATTCTGGACTCTCTGTATTATCAAACTCTTCTCTCCAACCTTTATGGGGCAGATAGAGAAAAACCTGCTAATAATTAATCCACTAAGATTCAGTTATTGGTTCATGTGGTATGTGCAGCCAACACAGGAAAAAATGATAGGTCAGGATTTAACTATCTTTAGCATGGATTGAATGGGTTCAGGAAACATACTGTTATCATAAGGAAATTTATTTGCCGCAGATAAGGAAATTAGCTCATGGTGTTATCTTCAAAAAGAAGTAACCTTAATAAGCTACAGATACATAAATTTGTATAAAATTCCTCATAGATGAACCTCATGGACCTCTTGAGGAGAAGAAAAATAAAAAGGAACACTTTGTATGCCCCAATGGCTTGAAATTGTATCTAGAGCTAGATTCAGCTTGATCAGCTCATCTGTTCTGTAATACATTAGATCCTGTGTTCTCTATCTGCTTTCTGTCTCTATGCAGGTAGAGATTTCTCTTATATACTTACCCACACCTGATGCATGACTTCTTTCAGCTGGCAAACCCTTTCACATAAGGAACTATCCTTTAGTATATATATGCATATTATATAGCAAAATGGGATTCCATTGTGTTTGAGGGAAAAAAAAAAATTAAAGGTTCAAAAAGTACACTATGTTAATCCCACACTCTTTAGGTAGTGTATCTAGTAAAACAGTGATTTTTGTCCTGAGGATACGGGGGGTTTCTTATTTCATTAGTGGAATGGTACAGGGAAGAAATTTTCAAATTTTCACATGGTAGATATAATATGAACTTTGAATTGTCAATGCTGATTTTGTTCAACTACAATTTAAGAGCACAAAGGAGAAGCATTACCTAAGGCTCAGAAAAGAGCATTATTATAAGAGAAAAAAGGTTGTTGTGGGTCAGACCAAAGATTTATCTGTCCTATTAGCTTTTGCCAATCAGACCTTATAGATCAAATGTCTACTAATAAAGACAGAGCAAATGAGGGTTTTCATGTTCAGTTTTGAACTGTTTTCAATTTTGAACTAGTTTTTTCTCATGGGACATTCTGAACCAAATGTAGTTTCAGAGTGTTTTGCTTCCATGTTACAGTTTACCCTGGAAGCTCTATAAACTCATCATTTGCAGCATCTTGTGGCACTCTTGCTTTGCCTGAGCAACTGCCTCCTTTGATTTGAAACTGGTTTACACTAGTTTCATTATGCCCCTGGTTCTTATGTTGGAAGAGACAGTGTGCAATTTCTGTATGTTAACTGTGTCTATGTCTGTTTGATTTTATAATCCTCTGTTATCTCTATCGCTCTTTTCTAGAGACAAGAGTTTTTTGAAGATGCCAAGCTATTCTGTTGCTTTTCATGTGGGAATACCAATGTTCTTACTGACATGCTCTGGACCTTTGCTGTCTTACCAGATCTTACATTGAAGGACGTAAAAGCAGCATAACATTTCTGTTTCATTCATTTTGTCTTTTCTAATAATTTCTGTTTGGGTTTTTGACTACTACTGAGCAGTGAGCTGCTGATTGTACAGAGCTATGATAATTCCAGAGTGCCCGCCTAGGCAGCTCAGGGCTCATCATTTCATATGTCTATCACTTGCATATGCACACTTCCCTTGTGCTTCACTTTACATTTACATATTCATTTGTATTTCTGGTGCTGCTCTCTCTTTCTAGGTGAGCTTACTTGTCACATTACAACAGAGCAGAGAAATCACAAAACTGGATATCTTGCTTGGTTTCTTTTCTCTCCTGACAGGCAGTTAGCTTTTCTAGGACTTGAAAATGTTGATTTAAATGTTTAAATGTTAAAATATTGCCTGTAAACAGACAATGAGCCCATTTGTATTAATAACTGATGCTGAAACTTGAAGGTTGTTATTTCTGAAAACATGGGTTTCGGACACCTCATGTAGTGTTGCTTCCATCAATCCTTTCCTGTCTTTGGTAAATCCACAGAGCAATATCATGTACTCTACACAGCCACTACCTGGCTGTTGAATGTATGCTCCAGATAGGCAATATACACTTGACTGTCTCTGCATTTGATGAATTGTCTTTTAATTATAGATGTTTTCCCACCTTACTATGATGTTTGTATGAAGAATGAATATCTTCAGTAAGATTTAATCAATTATTTCCTCTGTGACACTTTATTTCACCTATTTTGCCTATTTTTTATTCTCTTCTATTCTTTTAGAATAGTTTGCCACTAATATTGTGCAAGGAATTCTGGCCAGATTCATTGAGAGTTTCGTCACTGTCATTCTAGCAATTTTTTAACAGATTGGTGTTATTAGTAAAAAATATTTAGGTGTTCCTAACAGCTCACCATCAGGGCCTTTTAAGCTGATGTTTACAGCTTTCCCTGAAGGCATAGAAAGATTTTAGTGGTGTTTACCATACTATTAAATTTCTCAGTTGCCACAATACTGCATGTTGTACAATGTCTTCAGGGAGAAGAAAAGAATGAGTTATCTAGGTCAGGTCTTATAGTCATCGATTGATTTTAGCTTGAGTATTAGAAAAATAGCATCTGTTTGAAGAAGTAGGTTCTTAGGCATCTGATTCAAAAGTCTCTGATTGAAAAACACATCTATTATTAAAACTGTGCTCATTTCATATAAATTGTTCACAAGCTATTTATTATATCTATTGAACTTTAAAAAATGTATGCCACAACTCTAAATATTATTTGCAATTATTCACTTTCTCTCATTTAAGTTCAGGAATTACTTTGAAAGGTATCTCTTTAGAGATCCAAATCTTCAGCTTTCTTTTTTTTCCCAGATTGAGAGTTGAAAAGAGATTTGTAGAGTTGAACAGAACCCCTTTTCATCTAGCAGTGCACACACAAAACCCCCATGTTAGTGGTTTAGTCCAAGATTGTACCCTCCTACCCTTGTAGAATGTTCTTTGTTCCTCCTACCCCTGGTGTCAATCCACCCTGGTACCTGCCCCTTGTTCAGCAAGTTCGCTGTCAATCCCCCCTTGTGCCAACCCCCTGCTTGTACCTCCCTTTTGGAAATCCCTCAATCCTTGATGTCCCTTTGGCCCTGTGACCTGTTCTCCTCACATATAGTCCCTCATTGGTTAATGTGAAGTGAAACCTCGCCTTTTACTCCTCCCCTCCTCTTACCCTATTGGTTGAAGAATTGTACCTTCCTCTTGTACCTCCCCTATTTAAAAGTTTGTGCACAGTCCTGTTCTTGGTTCTCTCATTCCTGAACCTCTCATGGAATAAACCTCTTTGGGAATCACATGAGAGATCCCTCCCTGTTCTTTAGCCTGATCCTTGATGCGTTGGCACATGTGAGTGCTCTAGAGTGCAGCCCTGCACTACTGCTCCCCAGACTGGTCCTGGTCAGGGAGAGGCCATTCTTGGTGTGGTGCTGGGACAGCTAGTGGGAAAACTCCGGCACAGTGTCAAAATTATTCCTGACACCTCCCCAACAACTCAGCTTCTTGGCTCTAGCTGTGTTGTCCTTCCAATAGATGGCAGGAAGATGAAAATCTATCCTAAGAATCTGCCTGTAGGATTAAGGGAGCTTCTAAAATTTTTTAAAAAAAGATATGTTATACTGAAAGGTGATACCACAACAGCACATACTGCACCACATTTGATCCTGACCTAATTCTTCTTTGAAGCTGATCATTATTGAGAAAGAATGTCTTTGAAACAACCAGAATCAGTAGACTGACTAATTATCATTTTTATAACTTGAGAATCAATCTTTAAAGACTAACCATGTACACTAACAGTTTGTAAAGATTTTACACACTTCATAGTATATATTACTAGTAGGCCATAGACTTTTAAAAACATGTTTTTATCTGTTTACTAAGTAAAACTCATATACCCATATAGCCTATGCTGATCCTGATTTTGGAGGAAATTCTGAAAAACCTGGTCTAAGCATCTGCCTTAAACTATAGGCATATTTAGATATTTTATTCATTGTAGGTTTTATAGCCTTTCTTTCACAAGTGTATTTCTTTTCCAACAGCCTTCTTTGCATGTCTCTTCCATGATTCCTCTAAAAGAATTCACAGAAGGACACACTGAGCATAATTTGGAGTTGTTATTGTATTAAGATGACTCCTATGTCCTTTTGCTGTATATTTTAGAAGATGTTAAGGAACTACCAGGTTTTTAGTCAAGTAACGGTGGATTATTAACACATAGTGGCATAACTGAATTTTTAAATTAACAAAAGTGAAATGTCTTTGATAGTCTGAAGGTTTTTTTTAAGATAGCCTGAAGAAACACTGTATAGAGTTTTCACATTGTTGCATATGCAAAGTTGTATTTCTTTTGGTTCTCAATACTGTCAAATCATCTAATTCACGCAATAAAGCACTCGTAATGCCTTGCTATTTCTATTTGTATTTGTCATCACCTTGTTATAATTTACATTTTAGTCCATCTTTTCTTGACAGTCTTTTTAAAATTGAAGAGGACATTTATTTACTGAGAGGATTTCCACAGGACATTTTTGTCTTCTCTTCCATACATGGGGGGAGAGGAGAATTAATATTTGTGGTATGTTTCCTCTATATAACAGAAGAAGCTAATATATTTAGAGATCTATATTCTGTTTATAGCAGTAAATTGACTTTCTTTTTCTATACAGTGCAATTTAAACTCACTTGTCTGTAATTCTCTTTTTTATATTTGCTGATAATTGCTATGTGAAAAATGAGCACACAGTAGAGAATTGTTAAATGAGTAATCTCATTTTACATGCATTTATTCTGTTAGCTACTGTGTACCTGAGAGGGCTACACTATATTTTGGTGTATACCCTGGGGTGCTAGAAATCTATTGGCATAGAGTTCTTGCACAATCCATTTATTTAGTTTCGCTATTAATTTTAGCAAATCTTGTGTTTCATAAGTATATAAACTTTCTGCTTGATGTCAAGAGCCTGATTGCCCAACCACTTTGATGTTTAGTTATTCCATAGATGAGGAGATAAGAGTTGTTAACCTTCCTCTTGAAACAAACAGCCTGAAACTGTAACTTTCAGGAACAGTAGACAATTGAGCTGTTATTCATAGTCTTAATAGAAATTTAATGTTAAAAAATACACAGATGCATGCAATTAACTAAGTCTTTGATTTTATTTTTTTTTAAATAGACCTTTAGTGTCAATATACATTGAGTGAACAACAAAGAAAGATTTGACCAGGAGAGACAAGAATTATGCAGGGGTAAAGTTCTGTTGGATATTGCAGAATTCTGCTGGAAATTTATTCTTTATATAGAAAAACTTGTAACTAGCATTATCATATTTCAAGTTACCAACATTATTAAGAAATTTTAATTATGACACAGTTTAATATCTCTGTGAGATATTAAGCCTGTGGCTTTATCTCTGCTCAATCTTCTGTTGTTTCTTGTACAGAAAAAATTTGTCAAAAAACAAAGAAATGTTATTTTAATGAGTATACAAGGTCATGATATTGTAAAATTTTTTTTCATAAGGAGAGCTGCTTTTTCTGAAAGACCAACTTACTGGGGTTTTGGGATTTTATTTTTGAGAACTTACCTGGGCCTTCACATTTGTGGCTGCTTTTCAAGTTAGCTACACTAACAGAGTGATAGCATTTTTAACAAACCAGGAAATTTAAAATTAATCCAATATGCCCAAATGAATGTAATAAGCAGAACAAAAGATATTTCAGCTTCTTCCTAATATCCACTGATACATTCTATATTTGCTTTACTAAAGCAGAATTGGGGCTAAAAGAATTCTTTCTATTTCTGTTAATTTTTCTAGAACTAATGACTGCATAGAAATTAGACAGAAGACTACCATATGTGATTTATGCTTCATTTAGGAAAAAAGTTCAAACATTTATTGTTTGTTTTTAATACAAGATTATAATCTTTTTGATCAGTAGCAATTTTTCAGTTATAAGCTTATTTGGAGGCATTTAATTTATTGTTTTGCAGTCATCAATAGTATTGTGTTCAGAAAAAAACGTTAGATTTTTATTAAAGTTGTCTGATTCTTTGTAGTTCTCATATGTCAAAGTAGTACTAAAGAGCTAATCTGGCCTTGACCCTCGCCATTTACCCATCCAGATGATGGGAAGGGGGATTTAAAAACAAAGTTTGCTTGTGAGTTGGGGGTATTCTTCTGTTGTTTTGTTGCTGTTTTTGTTGTTTCCCCCAAATACTCTTTCTTTACGCTGCTGCAAAAAGAGAATGATCGCTGGCTATCATATCTACATATGGATTCTGAATATGTTTTTTCTGGAATGAAAGAGATTTCAACCTATAAAGATTTACCAAGATTCTGAACACTTTTCAGGTTTTTCTCTTGAAAAGCTGAGTGCAATAAAAGCTACAAGAACATAGGTTTCTTTATTTCAGATGAGGGTTTCCTGTGATTTGGGTTTATTGGGCTTTTATACCCTTTTTATTTTAGATATGGTGTTGTAAAAAGCTGTGTACTTAAAAATGGCCTGCATACTGGTTGCTAATTTTCCACTATATTTGAGCAGCTCTAGAAATAACTTCCTTCCTCTAGAGTAATAACATATCCTCTAGTTCCTTTTTCCTTCAACAACATGTGCTTAGACTATGCATGGTCACTGAAAGAAATTGATAACAGCTATTTCTTTTTTCTGAATACTTGAATAGTTTGGTCAGTCACTCTTTTGATTGTCATTTTATAACATACTTAATAAATTAGGAGGCATCAAAAAGACAGTCATTTCAGGCACGTCATTCTATGCTGTGTTTCCATACTGCAAATGAGAATGACACAATATTTTCAGAATTTGGTTTTTAATTTAAACTCTTTCATTCAGTTGAAACTAATGATAATGTCCTATACTTTTGAAGTGTTTTTGATGTACTTTGGGTGAATACTATCTTTTCATGCACAAAATTGTTGTTTTCCAACTTTAACATGGACATTATGTACGTCTATAGAAGCCAATGGAATAATCTTGGGATTTTGTTTAAGATTTTGTTCTTTGATATTATTGCTCTTCAGGTTTTTGTGGTTGTGTTTTGGGGTTTGAATCTGAGTAGTTTTTCACTGATTTCTTTTTCCATTTTCTTGCTGCTCCTTTCTTCAGTACTATTAACAAATATCTTTATTTTGCTAGAGAAATAATTTTTCTTATTTTTTTATTTCCTATTTTTTCTCTTCATTTTGTTTCTGTGGAATTTTTAAATGTAGAAATGACATAGATATATTTAGTCATTATAAGTTATTAAAAATGTCTTGAATGTAATCATGAAAGCAGAAAAAAGTCTATTCCATTTTCTTGCTTGTTTGGTTTTGCCATGTAAAAAGAAGGTATTTATTTATATTTTATTCTTCTTTTGGTTTTAATGTACTACTGCAAAGATTAAAATAAAATAACTTAAATCCCTTACCAACAACTCTCTGAAGTCCTAGTTCCAGTTATTCATGAAATCAATAAAGTTACAGCTTCTGAACATGTCAAACTTCATCTTGAATTTTACTTTTAATTTTATCTTAAAGGGTAATGTGGTGGAACTGTGCAGTGTATTTTGTCTCCTCACATTTATTAAATCTGGATAGCTTATGCCTTTTAAGTATAGCATGAGCCTTGTGATGCAATGAAACACCTGAATAAAAATACTCTTTAATGGAAAAAAAAATTAAAGGAAGCACTTACTCTCATAAACCAACTGTAACACATCATTGAGTTTCTATAGCAAAGCTTTTCATGGCTGGATCCCCAGGTGTGTATTAGACTGAGCTATGCAGAAAGCATATTTTTATTCCATTCTCAATGTGCTTGGTTTGTTTCTTAGGTTGACATAGGTCAATATAATTTAAAGGGGAAGATAGGCAATATTGACAGCTCAATGAAACAAGTTTTTATTTCTTGAATAATCTCTGAATTATCTGGATTCATTAGGATGCTGGGAAGGTAATCTGTGGGGGCACATTGAATGTCTGACCTTCAAGAGGTATTATCTTTCATTTGGACACCAGCAAGGAACAGTAGTCCAGGAGAGAAAAGCATAAACTCATATAAATCTAACTTTGTTGAACTGACACATGGGAATCATAGAATAGTTTGGATTGGAAGGGACCTTAAATATCACTTAATCCAAAGCCTCTGCCATGGGCTGGGGAATCTTCCACTGGACCAGGTTCCATCCAACTTGCCCTTGATCACTTCTAGGTAAGGGGCATCCACAACTGCTCTGGGCAATCTCTATCGGTGCCTAACCACCCTTAAAACAAAGAATTTCTTCCTAATGTTTAATCTAAATCTCTCTTTCAGTTTAAGCCATTCCCCTTGATCTTGTCCTTAGAAATGTGGGAATGTGAGAGGCTGTTTTGAGACAGCCTGAGCCTCTTCTCTAGGGGTGTTTAAGGCAAGGTTTGATAACTAGAGTATTACATAGATCTATAATGTTGAAATACCAGATGACGCAGTCTTACTATCTTTGCTGTGTGGAGATATCCCATTCATCTTTGGAATTTTGTCAAAACATATGTTAACTAGACACACAAAGTAAGTTGTGAACATGTTTAAGTCCAGGGTTCTGTATATCTACATGTACAGAAAAGACCTTTAAAAATATATTTTAAAATTATAAAAAAATTGCCAAAACAAACTTAGAAAAATTCTCTTTCTTCTGTGTTTGCAGTTAACTTGCTTTAATAGATTACAACAAATAGCATGTGTGTGTGTGTTGATCAATTACTGCTTATTAAGTGTTTTGCACATACCTGCATATTGTAAGTAGGCTTAAGATATTCCTTTCAGGAAGTAGAAGTTATAGAAAAGCAAAATAAAGTTATAAGAAATGATTTAGCATTTTAAAAATGCTTGGTCATGTCAGTGGGCAATGAATGAGTTTGAACTGCCCCTTCCAATGACTTCAGAAGTTTGCTTGTGGAGTTTTCACAAAATTCTGTAAGCCAACAACTAAGGCTTGTTACCTGAACTACTTTTTAGTATGGATATGGCAATCGTATATAAGGTAAAAGGAACACAAGTCAAATGATGCCTCTGGCAGAAATTTAGTAATTGTTTAAACAGTGTTGAAACAGGGACTTACACCATGTTGCATTAGGTTCTGTTAAAGAATCTTGAATACTGAAGAGAAATATAATAAATCTATACAAAATAGAATGGATGACCTTGGTGAAAATCTTCATTGCAGTTCTATCCTTGTATGTTTGTCACTCCACACTACTCTTTTTGTACCTGAAGTTTGCAGCAATTTAGCAATGCTTACTTATAGCTACTGATGTAACTCAGTTTTGAATATTGAAAATTTCTTTGTGGGGATCATAACCTTCTCCTTCAGATTGCAGATAATACTGTATATAAGTTTCTGAAGTTAATCTGACCTAAGAGGTGTTTTTGCATTTTTTTCTTTTTTTTTTTTTTTTTTTTA
>VXBS01003210.1:862724-895302 GCA_013400255.1 Sitta europaea
TTTTTTTGTTAAATGTTTCTGTCTTTTTTCCCCCCCAGCTTATAAACTGCATGTTATGGGAGAAGTAAATGAGTAGACATATTGCTGTCAAATGGAAAATGTTCCATGCTCTGTGATAGAGTCATCAAATCTAAATATGTAACCTTTCTTCTAACCTAGCTTTCAATGATAATTGTCTGACATACAGGTGAATCACACTGTCTTAAAATAGAATTAATGAGCATTTCCATTGAGGGTGCAATCTACTACATTATTAAAGTGCATCTGTGTTCTTTCAATTATGGTAATTTCACTGTTTTGAATAGTATTTTACATTTCCTGATGGGAATGTAACTATACCCAGCATATGCTTATTAAGCCGCTTAGCAAACACAGTGGTATTAATGAAATCCAAGGTGTATCGTTTCCTCCTGTATTCTCAAAACCTGCAAAATACAAATTCCAAATACAGGAGCAGAATCCCAGACACAGTGGACACTATTCACAACAAGCCCCATCCAACTACTTTTAAGTTTACATGAGTGGTTTTCATCCTGTATTTCACAGCATATCTTCAAGGGATTCTCAAACAGTAGCCAAGGATGAGTGTATATGTTTATATAAAGTTTTGTCTGTGTATGTGAAATTTTCAAAGGGCTCTAGCTAGTCATTAAAAATCATTACAAAACTATGTATCATTTGCCTTGCTGTTATATTTACTACAGGTGAGCAGTAGTTATTATATTATTTTTAGGGTTAAGTGGTTTCCCTTGACACTTTGGAAAGTTCCTCAATAACTTGAAAGCCAGTCGTGTTTTAGAAAAAAGTTAAGTGATCTGTCCCAGGAATCCTGAGCCTACGACAAAGTGTCTTTTTCAGTTGTACCTATGGGAAAGAAACCTATCTGTGTCTTGCAAATGCCATCTGGAGCTCAGTAGAGCTGGAGATTGAAAAGGAGGATGTAGTCTCTGGAGTGAAGGAAATATCCCATCTTTTTATATGATACTTAGAGATTGTGAAAAAGACCTGCTTAGTAAAAATTGAAAATGAAGAAAGGTCATTTATTACTGATGATGTATAAATAGATCCAGACAGCTTATTATAGAAGGGTATTAATATAATTGATGCCTGTGACTAAAAGAGATTAGGGCATGGCAAACTACAATGTTTATAGTACTTGTTTGTTTGTTTGTTTGTTTGACATGTTGAATGGTACAAATTTGCTTTCAAATACCCTGTAGAGTGGTTATTAAAAAAAAAAATAAATTGTAACTCAAGGAAGGAAGGGGCAATAAAGAGTCACAGCAATATGTGAAAATCTAGGCAATTATTCTATATCTCCTTGTGGAACTGTATTGCCTTGAAAATGCATATACCAAATAACTTGTTTCTAAATTATAGTGAAGAATAAACACAGTAATTTTATTTGTCAAGTATCTTACCAGAAAAATTGAAGTGCCTCAGCCACTATTACATGGTCTGGACAGCTTAATATCTTACTTGAAGAAGCAGTGTTCATTTCTTGGATAATTGGTGTAATTGAGAAAACCTGCAGGACCCAAAAATTTTATTACGTAAAGTTGTAAATGCAAGAAGATCCAAAGGTTTGTCTTTTTCTTTTTTTTTTTTTTTTCATGTCTTCAGAGATACAAACCATCTTTTTCTTGATATGCACAGTTCAGAATTAAATTTTGTGCAAAGACTATTAACTTGTAGAGATAAACAATTCACTTCCGATTTATGGGTATGATAAGAAATGTTGAAGTGGCTGCTAAAGCCAAACAGATGAAAGTGTTCTCTTTGATGAAGAGCCACAAGTTCCTATCAGAGTAGTCTGTGTCATGGAAGGTGTTAATATAGTCTCTCTGACCATCAGTTAACCTGAAATATTAATCTCATTTTCAGGAATGCACTAATTTTTTTTCCTTTTATCCTGGGCTTCATAAAATTAAATATGAATTCATAATAAATATCAAAAGATTTTTAAACTTTGTTAGATTTATTTAATCAGTTTACAACTGGATTTTGGTTTCTACTCTTACACTGAGTAGTCAGAGCATAATTTGACTGCTATTTATTTAACATAAAAAGATTTAATGACATTCACAAAATTATAGGAGATGTACTCATAGATGACACTGGATTTAAAAAAAAAATCATTAGAGTTTGTCTATTAGCAGAAGGATACTGTATATAATGTCTCAGTTCTTGCTGTTTTCATTTGGTGTAAATCCAAAGAAATAACGTACAGTTTTTGAGTATGATAGAAAACAAAATTTACCAGACCTCCCTCATTATTGAGTCAACAAATAAATTCATCACAGAGCATCAAGAAGTTTCCTTTAAGTAAAAGTCCAAACTCCACTGCTCTTGGTGTGGGTAGTTTTTTGATAGCTTAAAATATTTACACCATATAGGGAAATTATGAGATACCATGAAGAAGCTTTTTCAGTCTATTGAATAAGAATTTTTGCATAGTTTTAAGCCATATTTTTCTCTGCTTTAATTAATTCAAAATAATCATGACACCTAAGTCCCCTGAACATGAAAGTGAATGAACATGAATGCAAACTTTGTCTTGTAATACACTTGAAATAACGTCATAATCTTCTGTTGGGGATATTTCTGTTGTTCACAGCTCATTTGAACAAGGTTACCAAGCAGCTTTGAAGTGTATAGCTGATTGTATGCATGTTTATAAAATACATCCATTAGAGAAAATTTTTGAATATTATGGTGTGGATAAAGTCTTTGTGAAAGTAAAGCAATGGGAATAAACTGGTTACCACATTTGATTGAGGAGTATTTGTCTACATTCTGGTCAACTGTTTAGTTTAAGCAGATGCAGTACTGTGAGTACATGAAGCAACAAACTTTAATCCAGAATTGTTTAAATAGCCTGGCAGTGCAGGAATGGTGTTCAACATACATTGTCATTTCTACAGATAAAAGTCTCCACTCACTATATTTGGATGACCTGGATATAGTTTTGGCCTTTGTATCCTCATCTACTATATATTTGAACTGATGGTAAGTCCTTGGTACACACTGGATTTTTCCTTCAAAGTAAAGGAAATAGCAGGTAAGTATTTTAAGTTAGATTTATAAAAAGTAGGTGTTCATATGGAGGAAGGAAGACCAACTTAGGTATTTCAACAATAGCTCATCTTAACTTGTCTTGCTTTACACATACATCTGATATCCAAATTTGTGCTTAACAAAATCTGTCCCTCTCTTACCTTATTGCACTGTTATATCATCATAATGTTAGTGCTGTGGTTGTCTCTGTAATGGAAACACAGTTAAGACTGTTGTTCTTAATATGGGAGAAGTGTTTTTGAATGAGCAGATCTAATGTGTAAGTTAGAAAAACTGGTGGAAGACTTGTCAGGAAATACTAACAAGGTGAAAAAAATCTGTAAAATGTGGTGAATAGGTGAGCAAAGCAAAACTTGGAATGAAAGTATAGCTACTATCCCAAAAAAAAAGAAGAGAGGAAAATTAAAGGTCTCTCTTAAGTGAATGATGCTGTTAGAATATGACTTGTCTGGCTCTGAATATCTACCATTTAAAAGTAATATTAATTTTTACATAATATTGCTATTGCTTTATAGAGCTGACCTAATCTTCATTTCTCTAGTAAAAATGTTCTGGTTTTGTTTGTTTTTTTTTTTATTATTCTTTTTCTTGTAGCCATAAACTATAGTATTAGCAAGGAACCTGATTTAGTAAATATTCCTTAGTGACTACTATGAGGTGGATGGCCAGCTGTCCTAAGACAAAAAGGTTGTTAATATTAATAGATTTGACATGTAAGATGTTCATTGATTTACAAGTATTTAGACATTCTATCTTTCTCATCCTTCTCTCATTGTTTTTGGAATGCTGGGAAAATTAGGATGAAAGAAGAGGAAAGCAACATGCTATCTCTAGCTAGCAAGTTAACAATCCTGATGAAATTCAGGACTACAAATTCTTTTCAGAGTAAGGAATAGGAAAACACTTAACATTCAAGTTGTATTTGCATTAAGTATAGCTGTTTAAGTGTTATGTAGCTGTAACTAGTTTCTTGCAGAGTAAAGTGAATAGAGCTTTGGTCTCCTGGATTAAATTTAACAATATAAGTGTGGTACATGGTTAATGAAAAGTAAGAACCAAATACATTGCTTAGAATTTTTCATGGACCGTTGGACATACATAATCTTATAACCTGCAAGACAACATAATTTATTTTTTCTACACATTTTTACAGCTGATTAAATTAAAACGATGGGCAGTGACATTAGGGTTGTTACATGAATTGCTTCACCCACAGAGTATGGGAAACAATAAATCACTGTTATTAGTGATAAAATGCTGAAGTGTTTTATAATCACAAAAGCAGTACTATGCCAGGATAGTTTATCACTACAAATATTATCTTATTATACTTTAATATAAAAAAAGGGTGAAAAATTAGAGATCGTTGTTCAGAATGCTGAGGAGCTAAAAATCTGTTTAGTTGTTTTGTTGATCTTTTTTTCAAAGTGGTATGGTGTAAATGAAATGGAAGCTAATTGTGAGCAAGTCCACAAGGTTATAGCAAACCCACATTAGAACAATTGAAAAGGGGAAACAAACTTTCTCAACATTTCTCAACAGAGCAACAAGCTTTGAATTTGACTCAAAATAATTCATCAATGGGCCTTTTGCTACAGAGTCCATATGTAACTCATAATCATAGTATCATGGAATATTCTGAGTTGAAAGAAATCCATAGAGATCAGAGTCCATCTCCTGGCCCTGCACAGGAGAACCCCAAAGATCATACCATGTGCCTGACAATGTTTTCCAAATGCTTCTTGAACCTTTCCAGGCTGGTGCTGTGACTACTGCAGATTAAGACATTGAAGAAATCTGGCCCTGAAATGGAGCCCTGTGGAATCCCACTAGAGGCACAACCTGATGTAATCCCGTCTACTGTAATATTTTGTCCAGAAGGACATTGTGAGAGACAGTACAGAAAACTTTGCTGAAATACAAAACCAAAGTTTTTACATAACTTTTTCTGTATAGAATATAATTTTTTTCCTATTTTTGAAAACTATCTTAGTGACTTTAAAAACATTAAGACAAGGTTCCTTTTAGAATATTAAATGCAATACCTAAACCACACTTTTCAAAGTGCAATTTAAAAAATTTTTCTTCATATGTTGTGAAAGTACTATGATTTTCTGAGGTATGAATTATTTCATATATTCCTGTATCATGAAAATTACCCTACACACAAACAAATAAACACCAGTTAAAAAGAACTAAATGGTTTTTTTAACATCGGGAAAATGCGATTTTCCTGTTTGAAGTTTTTTCTAGCTACAAGAATTTCATATATTGTTTATTTTTGGAAACGTATGCATGCCATCTGTTATGCAGTCCATACTGAAAATTTTCCTCAGTTTTTTTGGAGGCAAATGCTGTAGGAGTATTTATTTCACAGCATATATATCAGGAAAGAGGATTAGTTTAATAAATAGGAAGAGCCAGCATGGGAAGGAAATTGGGCAGGAAATTTCAATGACTAATTGAGGAACTAAAAGATTAAGAATGTGAAAGTCTGCTGCTAATGACTACACACTGGAGAACTGAAAAATGAGGGGATAATATGTTTCCAATTAATGCTGCTCTTCAATACTATTAAGATTTTTTTTAAATTTTATGACGATTGTTTCCACTAAATCTAGGTAGGCATGACAAATTGATCTTCGTCATATATACTTAGATTTAGTGGAAATAATGTCCAAAGCAATGTTAGCTTTCCATTCTTGTTTGATCAATATTATTAAGCTGTGCAGCTTTTTTTATTTAAATATGTACTAAACCTTTTGAGGCCTACCTTGCAAACTGATTGCAAAGTTTTATCACATCCAGACACATTTGGTAACCTCTAAATGTTGCATTGTGTCTGATGGTTGCTTAAGTGTCACCTCAGAAGCTGCAAAAAACCAATATTGTTTTGTGTAGAGCTATGTTTTGAAATTTTTTTTTCAATGCAAATTTGCCTTTGATCATCTGATAAACTACATTGCAATGGTTTAATTTTCAGTGATTCACTGCACAGTGAGACCACTGACTAAAGTTGTACTCCAGAAACTTTGGCTGTTATTTCCTTGTTTTCAGCTTTTGATAAATATTAATATGTATTTCCTCAGATTGAGCATTTTAAACACTCAAAATGCTTTTCTGTAAGAAGCAAAAAAAAATCAGTATCCAAAAATTCAGCAGAAATTTTAAGTACAAATGGATCCACTACCTATGTTTATTCTGGTGTCTTTCATATATTACAAGAGTTGGTAAATTTTTCTTGAAAGTTTCTGATAATGACTGGACTCTTATGACAGATACAGTTCTCCAAGATAGACTTCTTTATGTGCATCAAGTCCTGTATCCCGTAGTAACTAATAAATCATTTTCTAATGACAGTGCAGTTGACAAGTTGCATGAGAAGAACATAAAAATGGAGTTTAAATTACAAGTGGAAGACATGCAAGTTTTCTCAAGTGTGGGAATGACTGAAATAATTTCAATGACTGAAAAGACCATCGATTGGTCTTTTCTTTCTACTAGCAATCAATTCTGTAAAGCAAGTCTGCACTGGGAGTGGAAGGGAAAACCAAGGATTCTGTGGAGGCCACTCCATCTTTGCTGCTTCTGTGATCATATCCAGCACAGCAGCATGTTCACTGTGGGGAAAATGGCATATACTACGTGATGATTATACTCTTATGCAGAAATATAAGTGCTTTTATTTTCTTCACAGAACTGCTATTGGCCTTTTAAGAACCTAAAATATTAAAAATATTAAATATATTTAATATCATAATGAAGGAGGGAAGTTACTTTTCTAGGAAAAATGGAGAATGCTTAGATTAATTCCAAACCATGCTTTGTTCATTTGTATAAATTGTAGCTCAAACTTGAAACTAAAGCCTTTTAAGAGGGTAAAAGCAAAGTGATATGGGAATATACTGGGTATTCTTCTGTCTAAACATGTAAATTTCCATAAAATAAAAACTTATGAGCAACATGAATCGAAAAACATTTGTTAAAAATCTTTGTTTTCCTGAGCACTTTGAACTTCAGCATTTCATTCCTCTGTTTTTTCTCTTTCAGTTGTAGATGGAAGAAATAGAAAAGATAGTCCATTTTTAACTAAGACAGGAAGAAATTAACTCAATGTAATATTATTTCAAATAATATTATTTTAATTGTGTCTGTTATGCAACTAGAAAATAACTATTCATGTCAGTGAAAGCTATTAATCCTAGAAAATTAGTGGGTTTTGTTTGATTTGAATTATTGCTTAAACTGGATTATCATATTGTGAAAAAGAACAACTTTGTATTATTTTTCGGCTCATCAGAAAACTTAGGATCCTGTAATTCAGTGCTATAAACTAGACCATTTATTGCATATATTTTGTATTTGCAGTAAAGTGGTAGTATCTGGAAAACAGAGATTTGATTTAAGGCAAGAGATTAACAAGAATATAACCATCAGTAGATATTTCATGCTGCATTTCTATTTCTTTCTTGTAATGGAGCTCATTAAATTGCAAATTTCTTTAAAAGAACAACTGAGAACTTTATCCCTTGCTCCTGCAAATATAAGATTTTTTTGATGCTATTACCAAATTAAAAAGTATTCCTATTTAAAAATTCAGGTAATTCTCCTTTCTGTGTCTCTAATGTTAAAGACTTTGGCTGTTGTAAATTAACTTTGTTTCACTAAATTAAAAAATCGCTAAGAAACAACAGGAGAAGAAAGTCTTCCAGAGTTTTCTCTCAAGTTAAATATTGTTTCATTTAGATTGAAATTAAATTAATGATTTAAGAAACTAAGTCTATTACACAGTAGTCTCTTGTGATGTGTATCAAAGAACATAGTAGTTGTAGTATCATATATCATCTTCGAATACATTAATATTTATCACACTAGGAAGCATAGTGCTGACATGCTTTGCAGGCTGAGTCTTTGTTTCATCAAAGAAATGTCATTCCCCTTTGCACCAATCCAACTAATTGGTTACTGAGTAGGCAATACCTTCTATAAACGCTAGTGAAATAGTCTATATTGCTTCATAACAAACCATTTTTTTCAAAACACTGAAGGGAAGTTTTCTGTTTAAATTCAAAACTAGGAGACGGCTGAATGATGCCTAGGAATGGACATCCTTTAGTTTATCTAGGACAGTTTGAACTTTGGTAGATTTGGTAGTTTCAAGGTATCTGACTTCTCAGATAAACTCTTTCAAGGTACTTTCAAGTACTTCCTTTCAACTACCTAGGAGCCTAAAGGAGGCAGCACAACTCCTTGTGATGAAGGATGCAGTTTTCTGGCTTGAGGGTCTGAAGTGTCCTGCTGAGGATCTGGCATCCTTCACTATAAAGGGACACCAGCTTTCCACTTTGGATGCCATGAAGCAAAAGCTATCTTAATTTATCTTATTTATGAAATATTGAAACTGGCAGTCTCTTACTGAATTATTCTCCTATTGTAAGAGGCTGGTAATGTCTTACTGTTAATTTGTGATGGAGAAATGGTAATAAAAATATTTTTATTGCCATTAAATATGATCTGATTCTCCAGTTAGCCCTGGAATTAACCAATATTTTTTTCTTTTCTTTTATTCACATGTTGGAAGGATGAATGTATGTATATTCACATGCCGGAAGAGTGAAGTATAAAGGCATTTATCTACTTGCATTTTAATGGGTAAATAACTGTTTCTCTAAACATTTTTGACCATAAAATTGTCTAGTTATTACCAGACTTCTACATGTATCATATATGAACTAGGGATGCAAATGCTAATCAGTAAAACCAAATATTTATGGAGTGCTGTTTGTCTATAAATACAGAAAACTTCTTATTATCACTGAAGATACATTTTTAAAATTCAAAGATTAATAAATGTATTGTAGCTTATAGATTGCTATTTTTAATTTTTTTTAAAATTTTTTTTGGTTAAATGTGCTGAGGACCTGACCTGAGCTGAGTCTGACTCAGAAATCCCATCTCTCTTTACAGCAAGCCATAAAAGGCCTAGTGTTTGTAGGGTCTTACACAATCCCGTCTTTCTCATACGATGTACAAGTAGTGCCACCATGGAGGTGGCTGTGCTGGACCAGGCCCAGGTTGCCAAGTTCTGCAGTGCAGGTTGTCCATCTGTCAGGCCCTTGTTTCACTGTGATGACCCAAGATTGTTAAAGCCTCTGTTTTTTCCCACCTCAGTGCCAGAAGAACAGTCTGAGATCTCTGTTCTCGTTTTCAAGGTTGTTTATTTTTTGTTGTCTTGTACATTGTAAAGACCCAAAAATTCTACATTTTCACCTCGTGATAAATTAACTATCATTCTACTTAAATTCTTGTGACTATAAATTTTCCAGGACAGTCAAAGGGATGTCCTGAGTTCCCACATACATCCACATGGATCATGCTCCTGTCTGCATGTCATGATAACCACATTAAATTCAGCTCTGCCTTTTTTCCTGCCCAGCTGCTGATGTGAATGGATAGGTTTGGCCTCCAGCCTGGACCAGGAACTATTCCTCCAAAGCAGTGCAAATGAATCCACTAAACTTCTTTAATTTGTCTGATTTTATTTGTTTGGGTGTGTTTTTTTGTTGTTTTTTTTTGTTTGGTTGGTTTTTTTTCCTGTTAGCCATATAATTTGTATTTATGTTATATCTTTCCATAGGGAAGAATGTGTTTAGAAGTCAATCTTAAGGTTCATTATTAACTCTGCATAGGATGCAGATCACAGAAAAATTTGAATTCAAAAATGAGCTTAGAATTTTATATGTGAAACAAGAAAATTCCTAATTTTCTTTTGATTGATGTGTATTGTTGGTGGTCTCAATTTTGGGTTATATGTCATGCAAATGTCCACCCATCAGATTTTTTTTACGGTTGAATTTAAAAAAATCTTGTGTTACTTAATTTTTTTGGTATGTATAAAAATGTTAGAGTATTTATACTGGAGTGATATTTTGAAGTAAAGGTTAAATTGTCAGTGCTGTCAGTACAAGAAAGACTCTGGAAAATATTTGAGTTAAAATAATTTAGAGTGTCTTGATCTATTCATTCATATTGCTTTTTTTTAATATGGCTGTGTTTTTATTTCTACCCAAAACAAAGTCTTTGTAGCAAAATTTTGCATCTTAAAACCTGAGAAATTTTCATGCTAATAACAATCCATTATTGATTTATACAGACATTAGTGATTAATGTTGATAGAGATAAAAATGAAATCTAAGTAATTTTCTGTACATATACTAGTCTCTGTAATATAAGAAATATATCATACATTTTGACAGAAACTGGTAAATCTGGGATAAACTGTGTTCTTTATTAAAGGTTTTCTATTACTTTGGGGTGACTATTAGGGGTTTCCTCAGAAAATATGCTGGTCAAGTTTCTAGCTTAAATGATAGGCAAGATTTTGTTCATTGCTTCTTTAGGAAAAGAAATAATGGTGAAGAATTTCTCTTCTCCACTCCTCACCTAGTTATGTTTTCTGCAATAAAAAGCAGCTACATTTTCTGCAGTCTGTTATACAGAAGGAATTATATAAATAATTTAATTTTTATAATATACTTTATANAGCCGTTATTTCTATTTTCAAACTGGTTTCAACATGCTATCAACTGTTTTTTTAAATCTCACTAATTTAATAGAGTCTCAGGGAAGCACTTCCCTCATTTTTGGTAAGCAGCAACGTTCTATTAATTATGTGTGTACGTGATGCACTCACATGCATTGCACAGGAGAAACTAGTTAGTGCTCTGACCTTGGTTTTGCTAATACGTCAACAGAGCTTTTCAATTGCATGGCCTAAGATTGCTTATAGCTTTGTTCTGTGAGGATGTGCGTTAGGCTTTTTTTTTTCCTTTTCTAATTTTGTAGTGCTCATTAAATAAAGGTTCTGTTAATTGTTTATCAGCAGCTCTGCAGGCTGGCAGCTTTCCAGCTCAGCAACTTTAGCAAAACTGTGTGACCATTAAGTCTTTGTACTCTGCTGCTGAAGCCTTATGGGCCAGAAATAATAAGTGCCCATTAATCACCTAAACTTGTGCATTAGAGCATCCTTCCCCTGTGGTGACCTTTCTCAACTGGAGAGGATGTAAAAGTGGCCAATAACATTGGCATTGACACTTGCAATTCTTGTGAAGTGTGGTGAGTTGATCCTGTAAGCTGTTCTGTCTTAAATTCCTGATGAATTTAGTGGATCTTAATCTCTCGCTATTAGGTCCTTCTTATCCTACCTTAAATATTTAAGCAATGCAAACTTCTGTTATCAAGGCCCATGCATCTGTGACTGATACAGGCATGAGATGCATCTGTAATTCTCTTGACAAGTTTTCTGAAACTTAAATTATATTCTGTTCTCGGAGAAAGAACTTTGGTTTTTTCCATGGTTTTGTCCCCATTATGAGGAACCCACGTATAAAACCCCCTCTATTCTCATCCTGAAAAATAGTTATATTTGGTACATTTTTAGTTTTTCAAGGTAAGATTTAGCAAATCATGGTGTTCTCCATTAACTAGGAAAAAACAGTTGGGGTGAGAAGAATTTACTGCTAGACTTTAGATGCTGTTTTGTGGACCTCAAGTACAGCCTGTGCACGTGTGATGTAGCATGGCTATCTGTGCTGTCTTGAAAAACAGCAACAGACAGCAGCATATGATTGGTAGCAATTTGACTAGGATGTTCTTGCAGAGAATCAATGCCAGCATCTCCTTTTCCAAGCACAATATCTGATGTAGATATATTTGTTTAGAGACAAGTTAAGAGATAATTAAAGTTCACTCTCATATCCTGTTGGTGTTCATGCATCTTGTTTAAGTGAGCATAAGCATCTTTTGCTGTTTTGGCCTTTTTATTCCCACGAGACAAATCCTAATCATTCCCATTTAGAATAATTTGGAGTGGAATAGTCTTTTAAGACACTTTTCATGGAGCAAACCCAGTTCATTGTATTCCATTCTACAAGACACAAGTTAATGTTCTCCTTTCATGTTCAGTCTTGTAGTATACCAAGCATTTTGTATTAGATTTATAGTTTTTGAAGGAAAAAAGGAATATAAAATGTGTTTACATTTGTAGTGTCCGTAGCAGAACGTGCACAACTAAAATTATAAGAAAATTTTTATAAAATTATAATAAAATTATAACAATATTTGTGTACCAAAAGGGTAAGGCATGCACAAAGCACATCTTACAAGATCTAGTGATCTAAGAAGTAGAAAGGTATAAGTTAAACTTTCCTCATATGCATTTAGATTTTACTTAATTCTGTGCTATATGATAACTTGCTGCAGTTAATACTAATGCTAATAAATACCAATAGTAATCCATACTAATGCTCAAACATACCAATGCCAATATTAATACTAGTACTAATACTATAATGATAAAAATACTCCCCCCAAAATACAAAACAAAAAAGAAGGTAAAACATAACTCTATTTTCCTTAAATTCCCTAATTGTTAGATATTTGCTTAGTTTGACTCTTGGTAAACACAAAAGCCCTTGGCAAACTACGTTTTCTTTTTTCCGCCTTGTCTCAAATTGAGCTTCTGATACAACGCATAGTGAGCACATGTTATTGACAACTTGTGAGCCAGGTGCCTGACACTTTAGGCATGCCCATAAAAATCTTTCAGTGCATTCAAATGGGACTGTTTAAAACATGTTTTTCTCTTTCCCATGTTTTAGTCATTTTGAGCTGAATTAGATGATGTTAAGGTGAGAAATAATTATGAGCCCAATCTCATGGGGCACTCAGTGTACTTAATTTACACTGACTTCAGGCCATATTGCCTGGAAAAAAAGCCAAAGAAGCAAAATCTAATGAGATCTGAATACACTAATTAAACATCCCAAGCCAAAGGGTTGATATTTATAAACAACGGTTCTATTTGACAATGCTCTATTTTTATTTTTTTTTTTTCTGAGTATTTCTCTATATTCCTGTGTGGCTTTCGAGTCACCTTTTTTGTTTAGTGCTCACAGTAATGCTTTTTGAGGGGAAAATTCTTGGGATGTTGTTGCCCTTTTCCATGGGTAATGAAACAATTAACCTGTGCTGAAACAACCTTCAAACTTTTTAAGATTTTTTTTTCTTATCAGGTCTAGTAATTCACTTCTGTGGAACTTTGATCTATGTGCTTGATATTTTCAATAAAATGGCAAGTCCATGTGGAAACAGATGCAGTGAAGCATCCAGTCATGAACTTGACCTTTTTTTATTCTTCTGGTGTGATAACATTTTTACAATACGAGAAATCATTTTTAACTTAGCCAAAGTGACATTTTTACTTTTTCCATGTACAAACAAAAGTAGAAATGTAATTTCATTATGCCTCACTTTTCCCACTGAACTGGCTAGACCTTTTCAAATACCTTTCTGGATTATCAAAAGAAAACAAATATTGTTTTCTTCATTGCTGTGCAGTATTTCTGCACTCTTACACAGATTTTGGTGGTTCTGCAATTAAAGAAGGTACATAAAAATGTGAATATAACCAGCCAGCTCTTTCTCCCAACATGAATGTGACAATGAACATAGTAATACGTTTTTGTATTATGAAACATTTATAAAGCATATGTTTGAACGTACTGAACATATTTTTGACAGAAAAATACAGAAAAGTATACCAGCCTTCTACAACTAATTTTTTCTAGTTTGTTTTTCATTTATGAGTTGCTCCTCTGGATGTACTTTCAGACACATTTGGCAAAGTCACAAAACAGCTGAGGTATGCAGGGGTCTCTGGAGGACACCTTATCTAATTCTTGCCCCTAGTCCAAGGCAGGGACAGCTAGAGTCAATTGTTCAGAACTTTGTCTAGTCAGGTTTTTAATATCTCTGAGGATGTTCATGCCACAAATTCTCTGGGCAACCTGTTCCAATATTTGATCATCATCATGACAAAAGGTGTTTCTTTTTATTTTTTTGTTTTTAGATGCAGTTTTCTGTTATTTCAGTTTGTGTAACATATTGTCCTTTCACTGGGTACCAATGAGACAAATAATTTCCATTTCTCCATTCTGGAATGTATAAATACACAGATGTCCTCTTTGAACCTTCTGCTAAGCAGTCACACGTCTCAGCCTCTCCCTGTATGAAAGGTGCTCCAAGACTTTAATTGACTTCATGGCCTCGAGTCATGCTGAAGTCTTCTTGGGTTTTGCCTTTTTTCTGTTATGTGATCTCTGTATTCTTTGCACATATATTTATAGCTGTGCAGCCTATTGTATTAGTAGCTACTTTTCCCAGTAATTTTCCATGGCCTTTCCCTAGGGAAAAAAAACAAAACAAATTCCAGAGCTCCAAGTCCTAGGGAGTGCAGAGCCCCTGTCCGATCTTGGCTCTTCCTAGGAAACAAGGTTGAGAACACCTCTTTGAGACACATTTCATGGACAAAGTACAGCTATTGCTGAAGGGGGCCTCCAGAGAAGGGGCTTGGCCTGGGGGAGAATTGCATCACTACTTGTGTTCCTAATTGGTGCTTTTTATCAATTATGTTAATTTCCTAAAACCTATAAAAATGTACTGACCCCTGGGGTGGGCTTTTGTAGAGATCTTTCCATAACTTCCCCTGAAGGCCTTCAGACAAAAATCCACTTTTATATTCCCTCCTTACTAAAATTATCTCAAGTTTCATTTCTGCGTTGGGAAAAAGGCAACAATTCCATAGAAAAGAAAGGTCTTCTATGGCACAGATGCAAAAAACCCCATACTTCCTAGAGGACAATATGTCTCATATATGTATTTTGATCATTTATGTTCCTGCACTATCTACAGAACTGTATTACTTCAAGTGCTGTTTAAAACAAGTACTCTGGATCTGGAGTCTCTATACGGAATGTCTAAGTGTTGTAGATTCAGTTCCTATTGTGTATAAAAAATCATAATCTGTGATGCGAGGAGTCCCTTATCATGTGCATGGATAGGGGTTGAAGCACTATGCCTAAAGTGCTATCAGCGTTCCCTTTGGGCTTAGGGGATGCATCAGCAAACAGGTTTGCATTTTTGCTGGTGAGCCAGCAAAATTTGGCTCTAAATGCTTTAATCAGCAGGGTTAAAACACAGTCAAATTGCCGGTGATATTTAGGGCTCATTATGCAGACTTTTGCAGTGAATATAAAACATTGATTCAGGGACTGTGATGATTTTCTTTAGCTACAATTGTTTATAAATACTTATGACAGTAATTGCCAGTACAATAATAAATCTGAATATCACACAATTTTCTTTTTTTCAGAAACTTTTAACAGTTTTATCATTCATTACTCTTACTGAGTTTGTTCATATGGTCCTATTGCCTAGCAGTTATAAATTCCTTGTTGCAATGGAAATTTCATCACAATACTATCACTTCTCTTAAAATTTCCCAAAGGATGCAAAATAAATAGAAATATTGACATTAACACTTTACATCTCACAGGACTTTATTTTAGACGATATCAATTGACATTTAAATTTTATCTCTACTATTTAGAGTTTGTACATTCCTATGCTGAATAAAATCAGAATTTTAGCTTTTATATAATAGCTATATTATATAGCTATATATATTATATTGCTATATATATATATAGGAGCTAGTGTTATAATAAGAACTGGGTTGGCTTTATTATTTCTCAGTGTTTTTTTTCAATGAAGACATCTAGTTTATTGAAAAGTTTCTGCTGTTGAGCATTTTCATGTCCAAGATGTTTGCAGAAATTTCATATTGATTTATTGTAAAAATATTCAAAGAACAGATTATACTCTAAAAAGTTGAGGAGAGAAATGTGCTGGGTTTTTTTTATTTTTATGTTTTTCTCTTTAGCTACTGCTTTTCAAGTAGGTGACAACTACTTTCCACCATAAACTCATTCTTTTATTTTTCAATTTTTTTTACTGCAGTGTATGTCTTTAATTCCAGTGAAAAAGGCACTTGGTATATATTTTTAGTGAAATCAGTGATGTATCTGGCCACAGTTCTCTAAAGCTGCTTCTATTAATTTGCTAGTAAATTAGTATCTCACATAAGTTCTAACAGGCTTATCTGTTTAATTAGATATTAGATGGTTACAGATGCCACTTACAGCTCCTCATGTTTCTGGAAGATGAAACACCAGAGTAAGCTGTAGGCTTATGCGAATTTCCTTATTAGGATTAGTTTTTGGCACTCCACCTTGAAACAGGGAAAATTGAGTGTTTGCAGCTTTTACAAATGGGTAACAAGGCTTGGGAAAAACTTAAACTTAGTACTACTAGGTCTTTTTATTCGAGTTATTTCAGTTGATATCCAGATAACTCAATCAGCATTTGAAGGGGTATATAAGCAATATTTTTAAATTATTTCTTTTTCCCTTTCAATAATTCCTTTCAGAATTATTTCCATGTCCCTTTTGAGATATACCAGCATCTTCTCTTCTCTTCTCTTCTCTTCTCTTCTCTTCTCTTCTCTTCTCTTCTCTTCTCTTCTCTTCTCTTCTCTTCTCTTCTCTTCTCTTCTCTTCTCTTCTCTTCTCTTCTCTCCTCTTCTCTTAAAATATATATACCCAGAATGTACTAGTACTACATTACACAAGGCGTCTGTAGTTTGTCTGAAAGGACATTACATTCAGCCATGATTCATGTTACAAAAGTTTTTAGTTATCTAACCTCTTCTGGCATATTTTAACCCTTTTAACACCTATAATTCCTTTTAAATACATTTATTTTCAGCTGTCCAACAGAAAAGAGTATGTTGTGATTGTTTCTAAAGAGATTCAGATTTCTAAAACATAGACAAAAATAATGAGAAATGTGAAATTGGATCTGTTTTTGTCTCAATCACTTTAAGTTATTGAACTTCTCTGTAAACCTCCAAATTTAGTTAAAAAAAAAGTCATAAGGCTGACATTTTAAATTTTATGTATAATTTAGACATTTTAGCAGAAGAGCAAGACCTTTTATAAATGAGCTAATTTCAGAAATTTTGATCTTTTGTTTTACTGTCATTTTGAGTGGCCTGAAGGATTTGGATAAGAAAGTACTAAATTAACTGCTTAGAATTCACTGCTGCTTTCTTTTTTTAGAAAAAAAAAAAAAAAAAAAAAAAAAAAAAAAAAAAGGGGGAGGGGGGAAAATTTTTTCCAGNNNAAGGAGGAAGGGAGCAAATTTCTTCCAGATCATTATATCTCTAAAAGCATTTTAAATACCAATGTCTTAACCACCATATTTGAATCTTCCTCTTAAAGAGAAAAATAAACCCTCACTTCTTTCTTGTACAGATTCTGAACAGTATTAGAATCCATGTTTCAATTGCACTTCTGATGAAGCAAGTCTAAGGTTTAATATGAATATTACCCAGCCAGTTTGCAACTTCAGAGGGTAGCACTGCATTTTCAAAGAAAATACACAAAAGATTCAGCAAACACCTAAACATGTTTAGGAATAGTATGATCCTATGCCATTTATTGCAGACAAAAATCATTAGGAAACTCATAAATAAATCTATCCCCAAAAGAGTGCTTGTCTAGTTGAAACGACTTAGTTCTTAAATTTTGTAGAAAAAAGAGACTGAATAGTCTACAGCATAGTAGAGCATAGGGGAGCCTCTGAATTATATATAATTTGTGGCAACATGAAGGTAGGGTCTGTGTTTCTGAATCATTTTCTGTCTTTGTCTTGTAGTACCAGAGAATCCACAAAACTCCAGGTAAATAGCTCCAAGGATTTATTGTAACCTGTAAAGACAAAAAGATGACATGGATGACAGTATTTTTGATGACATGGACAAGGGTATTGTCATTAGTAAATTTGCAGATGACACTAAGCTGGGAGCATGTGTCAATCTGTTGGAAGGTAAGAGGGCTCTGCAGAGGGACTTGGAATGATTGGATGGATGGGCAGAGTCCCATAGGATGAGGTTTAATAAGAACAAGTGCTGGGTCCTGCATTTTGGCCACAATCACCCCCTGCAATGTTACAGGCTGTGGTCGGTGTGGCTGGACAGTGCCAGGCAGGAAGGGACCTGGGCGTGCTGGTGGACAGCAGCTGAACACGAGCCAGCAGTGTGCCCTGGTGGCCAAGAAGGCCAAGGGCATCCTGGCCTGGATCAGGAATGGTGTGGCTGCAGGAGCAGGGAGGTCATTCTGTCCCTGTACTGAGCACTGGTGAGGGCACACCTCGAGTGCTGTGTCCAGTTCTGGGCCCCTCATTTTGGGAAGGACGTGGAGACGTTTGAGCACATCCAGAGGAGGGCAACGAGTCTGGGGAGAGGCTGGGAACACAAGCCCTGTGAGGAGCAACTGAGGGAGCTGGGGCTGTTTAGCCTGGAGAACAGGAGACTCAGGGTTGACCTTATCACACTCTACAACTTCCTGAAGGGTGGCTGTAGTCAGGTGGGGGTTGGTCTCTATCACCAGGCAGCAACTGACAGAACCAGAGGGCACAGTCACAAGCTGTGCCAAGGGAAATACAGGCTGGATGTTACAAAAAGGTTTTTATGGGAGGATTGATAAAGTACTAGAATTGTCTGCCTGGGGAGGTGATGGAGTGACCAACCCTGTAAGTGTTCAAGAAAAGACTGGATGTGGCACTCAGTGCCATGGTTTAGTTGAGATGTTAGGGTATGGGTTAGACTCGATGGTCTTAGAGATTTCTTCCAACCTAGTCATTCTGTGTGATTCTATGTGAAATTTGTGAACTTTTTTGTAATAGCAACTCTCCAGCTGTCTATTGCTGTCTCTCATTATGTCTTCTTCTGTTCAATTATTTGGTCCTCTACTGAAGTAATCCTGTGTAAATCTGGGCTGGAGAAACATCTTTACTAAAGTGAACAGATTTTTTTTTTTTCTTATCAAAGATTAGCTATTTCAAATAATACATAATTCTTCCATCTTGCTTCTGAAACTAATCCAGGGTTTTCTTAACACCTTTCAAATAAAGATCCCAGAAATTCTGTATGAAGTAATTGATAAAGTTGCATATCAACTTCTACTTGAGATTCTGACATGTACAGGTGCAAGGGTTACACTTTGCTTTTAAACTTGATGTTCTGCTTTAAGCTAATAATGAGTTATTTGTGAACACCCATGAGGTTATTCTGAATTAATACCTAAATTATGTGGAGTTGGAACCATCAGATCACTGGTGAGATATCCATATTATGTGATCACTGAGCTGTATACCCACATTTTTTTAATTAATCTTTTTAAGTCTGCAGTTCAAATTTTTGGTGTTGGTTAAAGTATTCTTAATAGCCATTGCTATTCAACACTAACTTAAAGTTTTTAAAACGCTACTGTGACAATTTACAACATGAGGTTTGTATTTTAAATAAATGAGAAATTTACAGGAAAATTCAAAAGCATTACATAATTATTCTTAAAACATTACATAGTTATTCTTGTAATGCTTACCCAAAAACTCAAACAAAAAAAAAAACAAACTTGGAGATTTAACTCCTCTGCAGACATACACAATAGCTGAGACAATTCTTTTCACCAAGGAGTTTATTATCTTAGAAATGTAGTATCATTCCATCTCATAGAATAGGGATGCATTCATATGGCAGTACCCCAAATCAGACCATGTCAAATGCTTGCAAGCAAATTCTCTTGGCTTTGAAATTTACTAGTCAGTGGTACTGTGCTAAGTAATCCTGTCATTGTCCACTTCAGGGCTGTAGTTCACACCTATTATTCCTGATGATGAATATTTATTTATAGAGGAATTATTAACTTTTATATTTGGTATAGAAAATAACTGTGATGGTAACTTGATCACCTAGAATTGAATTCTGGAAATATCTTCTCAAATAAGCAAGAGCAGAAACTTATTATCAAAAGAACTAGAGTCCCATCTGTACAGGTTTGTTTATTTACTTACATTTGGATAAGGGAGTCTTCAACCCCAAATTTGGAATTGGACACTTGTCATCTAAGCTGCTTTTTCTATGACTTTTCTCTATGGAATTGTGTATCTCTGCTCTTACAGCAACTAAAATAACCACCGGCAGTGACTTCTAAGTAAGAAAACAAAGCAGCAAGAGGCAATCCTTTCTTGTAATAGTTATTTGCAGGAGGAATGTAGCTGTGCTAATTCACTTGATTCATGTTACTGTTGTGTAACCTCAAGACAGAGTGGTAAAAATTTGCAAAGCATGGCAGGGACACAGTGATTTCTGTGGCAAAAACCCTGACACCTTGAAACCGATGAACCCCAAACCCCCAAATTCTGAGTGTCAATTAGGTACTTTTAAACAACTCCAACTATAATAAGACCTACAATTTGCAGAGTACAATTGTGTTTGAATTCATTAACAGATATTTCAGTTGTAGCGTTCTGGACAGTTAAAAAGGCAGACTTTTTAGTCTTATTTTTAGCTCAATTTTTCTTTTTGTAGATTGGAATAGGATAAGATTTGGAGTAAGTTATAAGGGATACCATGTCTACACAACTTGTTACAATGTTACAATTTATTGTGGTACCAAAGATTGTATATTTGTACTACACAAAAAACCAGCAAAAATAATAAAGACTAGAACAGACAAAACACCCACTAGCGATAGAGTAAATCTAAATAATTCTTCAGCTATTTTGCTGGTTTTTAAATTTGTTTTACTAACTTATCCTTTTAAGTTATGCCTAGGTGAAAAGATGCTTTAGAATAGATGTAGGAGATGAGACTGATGATATTAAAGCAAGAAAAAGAAGAATTGAAGTAAAAGTTGGAGAAAATTCCATCAAAAATCCTGTGACTTTCCTACACTTTCAGAGTTTTTGTTATTTATTTCCCTAATTTAAATTGCTAGTTATCTCTTGAACTCATGTCGCAACCATGGGAATAAGTGAATAAAAGGAGAAAAACCCCACATTTATGGGCTTCTGCATATTTTGTCTGTCTATTAAAGTGCTATAGCAGTGCTTGAAGCATGCACTGAGGATGTTTCTATGAGTATCTCACATTACTGTATTAAAGTACTGGATTTTTTTCAAAAATGTAAAGTCTGCAGGAGTCAGACCCATTAGTTTAGTATTTTCATTCCACTGTCTCTTATATTTCCTCATGAAATAACTTTTATTATTTAATAATTGTAGTTGTCTTTTATGTGTTTTATTAAAATTTGGTTGTCAAGTCTATTTAAAAACTTCAGGTGCTCTTCATGAAAGCAACTTTATTAAAACCGTTGTCTCATACCAAAAAAAAATCAGCTGGAAAATTACATAATACTGAAAAGTATAAAATCTGTAACCCACCACTACAAAATTACTGTCTAGTTTTTAAAGAGACATAATACTTTAATTGGCATATATAAGTAAAAATTGAGAGGCATTTTGAATGTAGCTGTCAAGACAAAAATATTGACACTCCTGGGATGTGAGCTTGAGAGATGTACTTCTGTCCTGTGTGCTCAGTCAAAGCTCTGGTTAAAAGCATTGGCCATTCAAATACATGTGGAAGGAGGAGCAAAAGTAGTTGTGAAGGAGTGTGGAAAATCCAGGAAGTCAGCTATCAAGAGATTTATGGGTTTGCACAACAATTCAAGATGACAAACTATTTCTGTTTTTTTCCCTACACACTCCTGTTGTTCACCACACTGGTGTAACAGCATCTGCCAGGTGTTGTGCAAAGACACAGCTGAAATAAGCTTACAGAACTTAATGTGAATGCATATGACTTTTGACTGGTGGCATTTCCAATTTTTCTTCTGTTTGTTTATTTAGTAACTTTTGTCATAGGTTGTAGGGTTGAAGAAATCCACTTTTCTCCCTGCACTTAATAATGATTAATAACTGGTGCTAAGTATCACGGGATGAAGTGATATCTCTTTAGTACCAGACTACCTCTTGCATCAAATTAAGCCAAAAATAGATCTTTGCATAGTATCATTTATATTTTGAAATCTTAACAAGTACGTGTGAAACTATTTATCTGGATGTTGAAATTTGGCTCAATGGCTTGGAGAGAGAAGTGCTGTTCCCCAAAACATCTTTTTTAGAGGGACTGTTAGATAATGAGTACAAGAGAAGAGACCTTTAGGGTCACCTGTGCTCTTGTGAAATACAAGCAAAAAGCACTGCCACTTCCTTGCATCTCAGACCCACACTAGGCTAAAATGCAATGTTCAACCCATTGGAAGATAGAGAATTCCACTCAGTCCTACGCTTTTTCCTAATGGCTGTCCTTGCTTTTGCTGTTAATGGGAGGCTGTGGTATGGACATAGGCAGCAGTAGCTCAATGTGAAGGAGCCACAGTCCCTGCCCAGCTGTCAGTGTCTGTGCAGCCTGGGCGTGCAAGGGGGATGTCTACTGGCACTGTTCTAATCTCCAGTGGTTTAAATCTCGGCTCACAGTGGTTTAAATCTTGGGTCAGGTAACAAGACCCCTCTTTTAGTTGAGCTGATTAAATTCTCATGTTAGAATGAATGAGTGAATGAATGAAAGGGAATGAATGAATGAATGAATGAATGAATGAATGAATGAATGAATGAATGAATGAATGAATGCTGTTTTCCTTCCTTGGTTATCACTTTGTTCCATTTTTACACCCCAAACAAACTCCAGCTCTCAAGGATTCATGCCTTTGGTCACTGGTAAATTGTCATTGGAGGGTTGTTTGCAGCCCTGGATCTTTGTTCCTGTCTTTCAAAGTCCCTGCTGTCCTTCATGCTGCATTTTTATTTCTCAGATCACAGATTAGTTCATTCTACAAATAACTTGTTACTACTTCTGATCAGAATATACATTATATGAATTTCTCCTTGTAAACAAATTGCTGCCTCCCAACTGCTTTGCATGAAATATAAGAAAGAAATAACTATATTTCTCTAAGTGAAATAATCCTCTAAGTGTGTTCTTCTTTCTCTAAGTGTGGAATACAGTGTGTAGCCAGGTTTCTTTAATTCTTTTGTCTTGAGGGACAAAAACATAGATAGAATGAGCTGAAAGTTGCCAGGCAGTACAATAGCACAAGCAGTTCTTTTCCATGTTTCCTTCCTCATCTGCAGACAGAATTTGAAGCCACTGAGAAGGGGACTATTAACAGAATCTGTTCTTCCTACAGTTCTGAAAAACAAATTATTCGCTGTCCTCTCGTAGTTACATTATTATGGTCAGCAGAAAATTAAGGACCAAATAGTTTCATGCAGTCAGGGAGCCAGCAGTGTGACTTTGTAGACAGTTAGACTAAAGGACTGAGCTGGTTTGCTGTTGATGTCCTCCATCCCTGAGCAGTCCAGAGGCGATTCCACAGCAGTAGGAGCAGGATAGACTGACAGTGCCCTGAAGTGTCCTGGTTGCTAATAGCTACAGTGAAAGCAAATTGAATTACCAACCAATTAAACTTCCAGGATCTATCTTGTAACCTTTTACATTTCCTCTGTCAATACTGAGTGTCTTTTTAACTACTCTGGAACAGTTTGGTGGAAATTTTAAAATTCCCTGTAACAGCCCAGGGGCTTGTGCTAGGCTTGCCTGGAATAGAGTTAATTTACTTCATAGTAGCTGCAATTGTGCCGTGTTTTGGATTTGCGACTAAAACAGTATTGTTAACATAGGAATGCAAGTACCATGAAAAATGTTTAAATGTTGTCAAGGCCTTTTCTGTTTCTCAAGGTGCCCCAACACCAAGTAGGGGATGCACAAGAAGCTGTGAAAGGACACAGACACTACTGACCTCAACTGAACAAAGAGTGTGTCAGCATGTGTCTTCCCAAGTAAACATTATTTGTGATGGAGCCCTGTTTTCATGGAGATGACCAAACACCTGCCAACCAACAGGAATTAGTGGATTAATTCCTTATGTTGTTTGCTTCTCTCTGCAGCTTTTGCTATAAAATAGTTTTAATCTCAATTTACAAGTTTCTCACTGTTATCCTTCCCATTGTCATCCTCATCCAGCTTGGGGGAGAGCAAATGAGCAGCAGAGTGGCATTTGCTCACAACAGTACTACAGCATGAAAATAAAGAAAAATCTGTCTATATAAATATATGTTAGACTGAAGTTGCAATTTACAATATACATATGTCTTTCTCACCAGGATTAACATGACAGCACAATATAAAATGGCTGGATTTTTCACACAGTAATTAGTAAAGGATTGCCTCTTTCTCATCCTCTCTACAGCACATTTAGGTTTTTAATTTGCTTAAGTGTGGAAAGCATCCTGCAATTTGCTCACTTCTTACTTCAAAGTGGACAGGAGTTTATTTTTGGGTAAAGATTTGTAGATTATCTATTGGGCTCTTGTCACTCACTTTCCTTCAGACTTGAGTGTGAGACTGGAGTATTAGAAAGAGTTAGGTGTGAGATTTTTCACTACTGATGAAACTGAACATATTGTTAAACAAATCTTTGCAGAAAAAAAACAAACCAACAAACAAGCAGAACATTCATATTTCTCTATATGCTTAAATCTCTAGTTAAGTAGAGACTTTCCCTTTTAATTACTGTTGGGGAAAGCGGGTTGGACACTGAAGTAAAATCCACAAACACAAGAAAGCAGAAAAAAGTACCTGTAATGCTAAAGTACACCTTTCTTGCTGACATATTTCAAGCCTGAGAATTTTTTCTGACTATGCCTAGAACAGTATTCTTCAAATTTAACTTCTCTTATTGTACCCTCTACTGTCTTGGCATTACTTTATGCAGAAATCTGGGTGTGAAGGTTAATAGAATTGCTCACTTGGTGATAACACTCAAATCAGTAACTGCCTCTGAATCCTGAACATACTGACATTATACTATTAACATTGGCTTTAATGCTTACTCCAGCAATGATCACATTTTTTCCCTTAGAGAAGCAATCAGCAGAAGGACAAACTGGAGATTTATTTGCAGATTTAAAATGCTTACCCCCTACAAATCCCTTAGCCAGATGAATTGTGGTCAGGTGGAAGAAACTGTGTTGCCCTTTGAGAACCATCAGGCAGTATTTCCAAATATGAAATTTCTAAATTTGTTTTTGTACTCTGGAATTTCTTCACAAGAATCCAGTCCTACTTTATGGATGAGTGAAAAACAAGTCAGGTTCTCTGCCACATTCACTGCGTTTCTCTTTTGCATTTATTTGTGTAGGAGCTAAACAATGCCTGAACATTGATTAAAAAAGAAGTATAGACTGTTTCTGTTCTTGGAGTTCTTTCCTTAAAAACTAATTGTAATTCTGCAGTAAAACAGACTGCTCAACATGCTCGTCTTTTCTGACTCATTTGCATACCTTCCTGAAAAAAAAAAAACCCTGAATACATAAAATATTTTCTGAGTAAAAGTTTTAATAGTCCTTGATAATTTGAAGAATGGTTTCATCAGTGCTCTCATACCAAATACATAACAAGGATATCCATTTTAACAATATTGATTGGAGCAAGACCCCTTATTTTTGGCTTTAATTCTGGCACTGCAATCCTGGTCCAGTTGAATTCAGTGACAAAATTTCCATTAACCTCAGTAATACAGAACTTAGCCTGAGGAGTTTTTATTGCCATTACTAATAGAGGTAAAAGCCTCCAATAATGTAATCAAGGTCTACTGAGATCAGATTCTGTGTTGTGCCAAACTAATAATATTCAGGAAACAGATCACAATCTATAAAACAGTGCAATGTGCTAAGACTTATTCTTTTCACATTTCCATTAAATTAGAACACTAATACATGCTTGTTCAGTATGGTAATCCCATTATTCAGTGACAACATGTAGCTTCACCTTTCTGTAGGCTCAGAATAACTGCATGATATTTTCAAAGACTCAGTTTTGGAGTGTGAAACCATGGCAGTACTTTTCTCATGTTCAGGTTATGTTCTTACTCCTAACTAATCTAGCTATGTTCATCAAATATCAATCTGTTTCTGCAGCTGAGTGCTGTGGAAGTAAAATCTGTCAGAATTAGTCTCATTTCTCTATTAGCCACTGCAATGTTCATAATAAAGCTTAAACTGACTCACCCTTGACTATAGGCACTCATCAAAAGTGATGTCATTCCAGGCAAATGAGATGTGTGAAACTGATTTTAAAGCACGTGTTCATGTCTTTAAAATAACCACTGTTTTGTTATTTACTGTATTTTTTCTTTCTGAATTAGCGTTCTAATAAGGGGTAGAGAATGTACTGAAAGATAAAATAACTATCTTGAGTAGTAATTAAAACAGAAGGGATCTAAGCCTGGATCTGAGTTTTAGATTAACATTTTCATGGTTGTTTCCTTAAATTTCTACCACTCACATCAAAGTGTATTGTATCATTACAGCATCTCACTCCATAGTATGTTGAGAAAAGAGGTCACAAACCTTATTCTCTAATTGCAAAGAATCCTGCCATAGTAAGATTAATGCCAAAGTCATTAAGGACAGCACATGGTAGATGAATAAGCAATCAGAAAACAAATAGTACTGAAAATTGAATACGACAGGACTGAATTTTCTTTTTTATTTTGACAAGGTATCTACAAGCAAGATGTGAACAGAAATCACAGCATCATCCTAGAGCTTGAATAGAAAGGTGGAGAATTACCTGCTTCTATAACAATAAATTAATCAGATAAGGTAAAGGTAAACACAAGCTACCAACAAAATATTTGGTGCCAGACAGCAACAGATTTATCTAATGGAAACTACTACCACTTGGCCAGCACAAGCAAGATTTTTTTTCCACAACAACAGCTTTTATGTTGAGTGAGATTTTTTGAGGTCTTTGTTCCTTAGCACATCTGAGACTCCTGGCTGGAGGGTCCAAGCCCACACGACTGAATAAATTTCTTGTTGAGTCAAAAACTCTGTACAGGTTCTGACCTGCATGGAGATTAGGCAATGAGAGGAGACTGCTTGCAGCTGACTGCCATATGGGTCTGCGTATTGGGTTTTTGTAGCCAGGTTTTGGTATTGGTGGGGACTACAGGTGTGACTTCTGTGAGAAGCTGCTGGAAACTTCTCTTACGTCCCACAAAACCCATGCCAGGCAGCCTCTGCTGGCCAAAGCCAAGCCCACCAGAGACTGTGGTAACACCTCTGGGATAAAGATTTTAAGAAGGGGAGAAAAACTATACTGCACATCAGCAGCTGGGAGAGAAGTGAGAGGAACAGTCCTGCATGCACCAAGGTCAGTGAAGAAGGAGGGGGTGCTCTAAGTGCTAAAGCAGAGATGCCCCTGCAGTTCATGGGGAGGAAAACTGTCTCCCTGCAACTCATGGAGGTCCATGGTTCAGCAGAGATCAACCTGCAGCCCATGGCGGTCTGCACACTGGAGGTTGGTATGCCCAGGCTGTGATCCCACGGGAAGCCCATGCTGGAGCAGGTATCTGGCAGGACCTGAGGCTCTGTGGAGAGAGTATCCCACTCTGGAACAGCCTATTCCTGAAAGACTGCACCCAGTGGAAAGGACAGGCTGGAGCACTTTGTGAGGAATTACAGCCCAAAGGAAATACTCACATTCCAGAAGTTATTGGAGAGCTTCCATAGGAGACACCCCAAGGTGGAGCAGGAGAAGAGTGTTCAGAGGTGTCCTGAGAAATAAGGACAGGATGAGACAATGTATGTTGAACTGACTGCAGCCCCCATTCCCTGACACCCATTACAGAGGGAGGAGAGAGAATTCTGGAGTGAAGTTAAGCCCAGAAAGAACGGAGCAGTGGGCAGAAGGTGATTTTAAGATGTGTGTTTATTCCTCATTATTCTACTCTGATTTGATTGGTGCTAAGTTAAATTTCCTCAAGTCTGTTTTGACAGTCACAGTAGTTTTTGAGTGATCTCTCCCTGTCTATCTTGACCCATGAGCTTTTTCTTATATTTTTGATTCCCTGCTCAGGTGAGAAGGGGAGTAATAGAGCAGCTTTGGAGGGTACCTGGCCTCTAGTCAGGGTCACCCCAATACAATATGATGCAGTATTCTCTAGGTAAATGCCAGGAGTCCTATCTCTCCAGTTGATGTGATAAATGGACCGCAAAATTATAGAGAAAAATAGGAGGCCTCTGAAAGAAAAACAGTCCATAATATCGCTCATGGAGACATGGGTTTTTGGGGTTTTTTTAAGGGAAGAAAAAATCTCTGATACAAAACTGAATTAATAGCTTCAGTGCTGTGGGTTTGTACTTCAAATTGTCTGATATGGCTCAAAGAACAGCAAGAGGGTTTCCACCCTAAAAGACTATATAGGTAACAGACATTTTCTAGTAGCTTCCTTAGAATATTCTTGCCATATCTTAGGACAGAAAGTAATTTTTTCTCTACTGCCTATGTAATCTTTCTGAATGCTCTGGGCAGGTGTTTCCTTGCCCCTCCATTCTTTGAAGTGAATCTCCTACTTCCTCTGTCCTTCTTGGTAGCCAGAGGTGAACAGTTAATATTTTTGTCATTATTTTTTCCATTCAAAGTCTATTCCCTCATGCAATTCCATTCACATTTTTATGTTCTGTAATGTTTCATTTTCAGCAGTAAGAATTAGTTTTGTGACCATCGGCCATCCAATACCCATTAGACCCAGAGAGGAAATATAAAAAGTGCTTGGAAGGCATTGATGGTGTAAGCATCTACAAAGAGAATAGTTCATTGAAGGCTCATCTGAGCTAATTAGTACTAGAATCAGAGTGTTCCAGTTAGCCTAACCTGAGTATTAGTATTCCCACAGCAAGGCCTGTGTGTTGCTGTCCCCAAACCAATATATGTCTCTGCCCAGGAGAGCAAAGTCCTGCTGCTTTGTGCTGTTGTGCTCTGGGATTTGTTCTTGTGAAGCTGAGTCAAACGTGAGAAAATGTCTTGCTTTAGAAAGGACAGTGCTGCGGCAATCCGTACATCTCCTGTTTTTTGAGGACAGGCTGTGGGCTAAGCTAAAGGACAAAATAGCTGTTAGTTCATACAAATAGCTGAAATCCATCCTGCCTAGGGTCAAATATAATAAAGTTGTTAATAGGTAAAAATAAGGGGGGTTTAAGACTAAAATCAAAGTCTGTAGTGGGTATATTCTTGCTTACCTAATTTATAATCCAGTCATACATATGACCAAATAAAGTTTACTGTTTACCTTTTTGTGAAAGAATCCCAAGTAGACATCTACATCATAATCTATTCCATTGCTCAATGGAAAGCCTAATGAGTGATATTGTTACTATTTATATTTTTTCATTTATAATAGTTCATAAAATTCAGGGTAATATTTAGTGAAAGCTGATAGGTATTCAGAATAAAATTAAATATGATAATACTGATATACTAATTTATTGACTGGTGAGACTTTTTAATAAGCTGATAGTTTCTAGTCATTGACAATTAAAAATCACCTATAACCCTAAAGCCTTTAGGAGTAGTATGTTTGCTCTGAAAATCTAGACATAAGAATTCACTGATCTCCTATCTCCAAATGAAATTGTAAAATATTTGTGTTTGGAAGGGAGCTCTAGAGGTTGTTTGGTCCAATTCCTTCCTGCTCAAACAGGGTTACACATATCTGGATATCCAGGATCATGGCCAGTTATCTTTTGACTAACAGTCCGGTCACTCTTCAAGGATGGAGACTCCGCAAACTGCCTGGGAAAACTGTGCCAGTGTTCACTCATCCACACAATAACAAGGTGTCTCCTGATGTTCATAAGGAAGCCCTGTGTTTCAGTTTATTACCACTGACTCAGATCCTGTTACTGGACACCACTGAAAATAGTCTGATTCTGTCCCATTTTTGCTGTCCCTTCAGGTATTTAAGTACAGAGAAACAGAGACCTCCCTGCTCCAGCCTCCTCATTTGGGAAATGTTTCAGACCATCACCTTCCTGACTCTTTGCTGCACCAGTGTGTCCATGTCCCTCCGGTGATGAGAAGTCCAGAACTGGACACTTCCCCACCTGTGCTGAGTGGGAATTATCCCATCCCTCAGTCTTCTGGCAAAACTTCTATTTGTGCAGCTGATGACACCATCAGCCTTCTTTGCCTCAAGAGCATAATCACAGGCTTGCACTCAACTTGCGTTTCCACCAGGACTTTTCTGCCAAGCTGCTTTCTAGCTGGATATCTCTTAGCATATCCATACTGGGGCATTGGTTAGTTCCTTCCCAGGTATACACTCCCCATTGTTGAATTTCATGTGCTTCCTGTCAGCGCATTTCTCCAGCCTTACCACGCCCTTCAGGATGGCAGCACAATCTTCTGGTGTATGAGCCTCTCCCTCAGTTTTATGTGATCAGCAGAAATATAGTTAATGAAATTGCACAAATCAACTGAAAAGAACAATGCAAGTCTTAACAACCATATCCCTAATGAGAATGATTATATATAAGGGCTATCTTCTCATAATGACGAATGTAGTCAGTAATTGTACATTTTTTTTTTCACTTAGAATAGAGTAGGATATTAGACCCAATAGAAAAATTCCAGTTTAACCTGAGCCTATAAGAGCGATTACTTTTTTCAGGGTTGGGAGTTTTCTGTAAGATGAAACATGAGCAGAAAGGAAAGAAGAAATAATACATGTGTAATAGAAAAATTACATTTGTAGAAGCTGCTTGAAAGGCCTCCTGACAATAAAGGAAAAATGAGCTTTTCTACCTTGAAAGGAATACCAGAGAGGAGTTGCTAGTTATTACTCTATGAGAAGATATCATTGAAACTAAAATCTGGCAAAATGGTGGAAATGTCCATTTGTACACTGACAAAGGCAACAGCTTTTAATTCTAACTGCTTATCATTATAAGAAAAATCTGAAGGAGAAGTTAACTGTCCTGCCTATAGTTTCCTTACAAAATGATGTTTAATGCAATACAGGTAACATTTCAGTTGACAATACAGATGTTAAAAACTCTCAGAAAGCTGCATATGACTCATGATCTAGTTTGAAAATGGCATGCTGGAAAGCAGAAAGGCTGCTGTCAGGCTTCTTTGCTAGGAACAGGAGCTTGACCATGACATGTAGGTGGATTGCTCTAGGCAGAGGCTCACATTCCCAAACCTCCTCACATTTGGACAGACAAGCCTTCATCTCAAGTAGCAATAATGTTCAGCTAGAAGATTTAATTATAAGAATTAAATCCATGGGTTACTTGTAAATGACTTAAAAATGGGAAACTTTCTCATAATATAACAATCAAATGGTCAGCTACTTTAGGGCTCAACTTGTCATTAAAAGGCAATGCTAATAAAGTCTAAAACAGATTTGAAATTTTCTACCAACCCCCTATCATGTTCAGGATAAGAACTGAACTTAAGGGTATACTTTTGTAAATGTAGTTTGCTTGAGGATTTATACATTAACCAAAACTTACAGCAACTTCAAGTTAAATAGAGTGACTTATAAAAATAATTTTTGTCTAACTAAAATTGCTTTTAAGAAAAACATGGTGCAAGGCAGCGTACTCTGAATTTATAGTGTCTGAGAATGATATACAGTTAACTTCATTGGAGTCACTAATCAATGAAATGTCACATTCTTCTCTTAGGACAAAAAATTTTAAAAGGCTGGAACAAAAGGGTGTATTCATCTGTTTTCTGGGTTTAAGAAAAAAGAAGTAATGGGTCTTGCTGCTTGTCCCAGTTTACCAGAGAACGTGACATCCTCAGACTGAGATGAGTGAAAAAGAGAAAAAGTGTAGAAAGTAGGGGAAAAGAAGATGTTTCCTGGAAAAATGAAAAATACTTGTCAATCACTGTTTGTAAATCTTACCATAGTCTGCAAAATTCATAGTGTAATGATTTAAATGTTATGCAGCACTTTACACTTATCTTACATATACATTGCATACATTATAATGTATATCATCATGCCATGTTTATTATATGAACAAAATATTGCAAGCAAAAGCTCTTTTAGAAAGAGGTGAAAAGTTGGGTTTCATAGCCATATGGTAAGTAAACCTAGTAAAATATATTCTTCAAATGCACATAGGTTGTATTTCTTTAGTAGTTCTTCACATCTTGTAACTATTTATGTATTTCTTTTACATATGAATCCTTTATTTTATCTCATTAACCTTTTTTTTCATCTGAACCTTGAAATGTGTCTATGTAATTTGCAGTCTGTAACATTTCCATCCCACAATGTTACTGTCTGAATGTGTTTCAAGACATTAAGTATATTCTTGTTTTCAGTCTCGTCATTACTGCATTCAAGAACACATTTTGTGTAGAAGTGATTGACAACAGCAAAAGGTAATAAAGTTATAGAGAGGGAAGGGTGTTCACACATTTGGCTTCTAAAAGGTCCCATATTTTTGGATATTAAAATAAGAACCTGAAGTTCTTTAGGGTTAGTCTCTGGCATTAAAGGTTTCAGATATCAATATAGATGATTTTCTTTGATTAAATAGAAAACAGTATTTATACTTCTTGAACTTACTTCTGATGCCTGGGTAACACTGTGTAAAGAAAGGATCAAAAAGAAATAGTTGTAAAATATATAGTGATGCTAACTTGTTCATTTTCAGGACCTTGTAGACAAATATTACAGCAGATATTTTTTATAAAATCCACAAAGGCCTAATTGATACTTTTTTCAGAAATTTCTTGATGAGATTTCTCTGCATGAATCTCAGGTACATCTTTACATGCAATTAATTTAAGCTTGAAAGGGCAAAACCAGTCCCTTCCCTTCCCGCC
>VXBS01003210.1:895359-946160 GCA_013400255.1 Sitta europaea
GCCCCTTCCCTCCTCTTCCCGCCCCTTCCCTTCCCCCTTCCCTTCTCCCACAATTTTTCACCGTTAATTCCACAAGTCACCAGGTCTTGGATATAGTAAACAAAGATACTGAGTGCTTTCAAAAGTTGTGTTTTATGTTGCTAAATAATGCAGTGGTTTCCAAAGGGGTAAAATTCTCTCTCTTTAAATAAAGGCACTCTGTGAAATTCAAAAGGCTTCATAGTGGGTTTTAAGGCTATTAAACAGCCTATAGCAAGTATTGTTATGTAATCCTTTAAACCACCATTTGTGGCAAGCTTGTTTTCCCTGGGGTGCGTAGATAAATAGGTTTCTGTAATGCTCTCATGCAGGAAAAAAACTTATAATCTGCAGATATAAAGGCAGGAAAAAATTTTTTTTGTTTGTTTGTTTTTTTGTTTTTTTTTTTTTTAAGCAGCAGAGAGAGAATGGTTGGTAAGGTGGGAAGGCTTCACATATCTGATGGTATAGTTCTTCAGAAACCCTAGATATGCCTATCAACTTTAAATTACCAGTCTGGATAAAAAGGTCATTTATAAAGTTCATGTTTTGAAAATTGTTTCAACTTACTAATGAACACAATACTGTGCCAGCTGGAGTTCATAGTGGCCATTAATATTAGCAAGAGAAAATCTGAGCTACTTGTTCTTGTTGTGGTACTTTGGGTCTATTGGGGTTTTTTTGGGGGGTGTTTGTTTTTGGGTCTTTTTCATTTCATTTTGTTTTGTTTTGTTTTTGGCTTTTTTCCATTAATCTATGAGTATTGTTTTAATAAAGAGATATCAGATATCATTTTATATCCACCATAAAACTCTTCTATACAGGAAGAAAACACCTTCCTGGTCCATCATGACTGACTAGGCATTTTCTAAGAATACTTGTACAAATCCTGGACCATGTACCTCCACTTTTTATGCATCAGGATACCTGAAAGTAGCTGTAAAGACCATATAACACAGAGCATACAAACTGGAACTTTCATGGAGTGCCATGCTGTCATTTTCAAACAGAAGTATTTGAATTTCTTAGAAAAGACTACATGTGCTTGAATTTTGGAAAATTGATTTGTTGGTTTTACATGAGTGGATTTTTTTGGAAAAAAATATTTATTCCAAATAAAGGATGAATAAGTGGATACATTTCACCAAATTAAAAAAAATAATAATTTCTGAGGGAGTGCGATAGAGGGACATACTAATTAATGTTCAGGTGGGTTTACCTTCTATTATTTTTATGCATTTAGATATGCTTCCCTAGAATACACTTGGTGCATTCCCAAGTGTAAGGATGCCAATTTTTCTGCAGCTATTTCTTTCTCATGTTACTTAACTCTGCCAATCTGGACTATACTGACACAGGGAAGAAAATATATTCTTGCCATGAGTACAGATGTATTGTCAGACAGTGAGTCTTGAAAGTCTACCATATAAATGTATGCTTATATTATGATGATATCTGTCAGTTGATTTTTCAATTGGGTTTTCCTTTTTTTTTTTTATATCTAACTTGTTATGGCTCTGTTGGTTTTGTTCATCGTTGTTTTCTTCTCCCTAAATACCAGTTTTCCACCTTCCTTTGATTAATATATCACAGTTGTCTCCTTTTTATTGTGTTCTTCTTTTTCAATTTCGAAGAGGAAAATGATACTGAGGGATAATCAACTCTCTCTGCCTTTGCTAGTGGAGAGCATGATGGAGAAGAAATGGGATAAATCTTTTTCTCCTTCAGTGTAAAGCAGAGGCTACCCTAGGGCTGAACAGGGCTCATCCTTGAAACCACACAGAAAAATATTTTATTTTTGCTGTTGGGAACCCAAGGGAAATATAAGTTCATACTGTGCCAAAGTCTTCTTCCACAAAATGTTTGATTTAGTTGGGTTCTTTGTTAGCTTTTTTGTTTTCTTTTTTAATTAATTTAGTTTAGAAATAGTAGCAGTAATAGAAAATGGAGGTTTACCTGTACATTGCACTTGAAACAATTATGTTTCTGAGGCCGTAAACAAAAGAAAACCCTTTTACTGTTCGTCATTTTGGGGTTGGGGGGGTAAGGTAGCCCTTTTTGACACTTTATTATGAATCTGTAATGGAAGTTTTGTTCTCATAATTCTGTCCTTGGTAAATAATTAGGCTTATTTCTCCTAAAATAACAATTCTTATTTCAAATGCAATACAATTTGGCTTTTGGGAATATATGTCACTATTTAATGATGTATGAAATGAGTAATAGCAACAAAGGAATTATTCAATCTCACACTTTTACTATTAGTGCACTTTTTATGAATAGCATATAAAATTCCAACAGACAAAAATCCAAGATAGTCTTTTTTTGGACAGATAAAACCCCAAATATCTGCCTTTCTTTATAAACAACTGTTTCTGAGAGAGAGAAAAATTATGACTAGTTAGGAGTACAGTGTATCAATCTCTTCTAGATCCTACATAAGCCACAGAGAGTTTGGGGTGTGTAAAACCTGCTGGAACACCATAGTAGAGCTATAGAGATGCTGTATGAATCAGTCCTTAGTTGTACCCTGCTGGTGGCTCAGTCTAGCAATGGAACTATCCTCTATACGTAGATTTCTTCTTGGAGGGTGTGGGAAGATGACTGAGCATAAAAATAAGATAATGGTATGGAAGTTACATGGGAAAATATGATTGCTACTCCCTGGATGGAACACAGTCAACATATCCAGCCTTCCACAAATAATACTAAGGGAGACTAGATGGAGAATGGAGCAGAGTGGAGACACCAAAGACAGCCTCTGTCAAAACCCTTGCAGAAGAGGGAACTCAGTGGTACTTTGTACTTGATGTGTTGCACAGCAGCTGACAACCAAGGGAAATAAAAACAAATGTCCTGCTGCTGAATCAGCAGCCGCATTGATGCATGTCCCCATCCCAAGGTTATCCCACGTACTATCCAGGGTATGTTAGTTTGACCAGCCCACAGAAGTGAGCTGACCAGTTTTGAAATTGGCATTTTATTGGACCAATGGGGACGTATTGCATTTTCTAATTCTTATTACATTTGAAAGGACACCCGGGAAACTTCCTTTTCATTTCTGGCTGTTGGAGAGAGAACACCTTCCCCCCTCAGCCTTGGGCCGAGTGGGGGGAGAGGGGAAGGGCACACGGGCCAGGTGTGGCTCAGCTGCTTTTGGGAACATCTGCTGGCACAGAGTTCAGCTCTGCTGCTGGCCCGGGCTGGGCTCTGCCTCTGCTGTAGCCCTGGGCAGAGAGAGGGAGAAGGGATGCTGGGGGCCGGGACACCCTGATAAGACCGAGGGGTGGAAAAAGGATCTGGGGATCTGTCCAACTTCCCCCACCAGCTGCAAAAGACCAGTGAGNCTGTTCATGAAAATTGGATCCACGAGAGAACTGTTTCCTTGTGGGGGAATTTTCCATAGCGAACGAGAGGTGCTTCCCTCCCTAAGTGAACTGAAGAAAGACTGTTTTAGAGGTGAAAAATTGACTGAGATTTCTGAGTGTTATTTTCTTTACATTGTTGTTTGGGAGAAAAGAAGGTATGGTGAGGGAGGAGGAGTGTTTTGAAGGTTTCATTCTGATTCTTTTTTTTTTTCCCTTTTAGTGTTAGTTAATAAACTCTTATTATGTTTAATCTTAAGCCTACTTTGCTCTTGATTAGGAAATTCAAATTGGCAAACTGAAACCAGAATACAATTTTGTGTTTCTGCCCAGTTTCAAATTGAGCTACTCAGACTCAAGGTACAATGACCCTCCACTATGATGCATGACTAAAGTAACTCAAGCTCCTCCTAGAAACAAATAGAGTTTAAAAGTGAATTTGGAATGGAGAAGAGTTGGAGAAGGCTCCATTGTAACTCTGGTATTTGTCGACAGGCTAAACCTGTCTTCTCCGTTTTAGAGAGGCCTATTGGGTAAGAATCATACTCTGTGAGTGCTGAATGATGATGTCACACCAGATTTTGGGGGGATTAGAGCTTGTCTGCATAAGCTTTGACTTATATTGCTTTGAACATATTTTTGAAGTCAGATATGATCACAGCAAGCCTTTAACCTTAATCCATCACAATTTTATTGAGTGTCATTCTGTAAGCTGTTAATGTGAGTCCTTCAAGACCACTGGCAGTCTCTTGCAGTGGGTAGAGTTGTGCAGACTCAGGAGGGGGTCTCTCTGTTTAGATCATGATCAAGTCAGTCAAGCTGCCCTTCAATCCAGTGAACTGCTCAGTGAAGGCTACCCATAAGAGGATGCTGACAGATTGGCCGGGCAGAAGGGTCTCAGCCTTCCTGGGGCTCTGACAGACGAATCAAACAGTAAGGGTTTGAGTAAATCTCCCCTTTTCACATAACAGAGTGGCTGGAAGCTGCTTCATTTGGACAGAAGCAAAGAGTGAACTAACTCACATGCATTATATTTTATAGGGAATTGATATTTAGGAGAGAACAGGAAAAAAGGAGAGCTATTTTTCTGTGTACTTGTAAACAGAATATCTCTTTCAGGAGCATAAAAAAATCATTCCCTGTTCTTTAGCAGTCTTCTTTAAAGGGAAGGAAGACAGAATCCAATTGTTTGAAATCCATGAAGAATTTAATAATTTAATAACTAGATGTTATTATTCTCCATATAGATGAAGATTTTGTGCCTGTCAAGTACTCAAACAGTAATTGCAGCAGATGATATTAGATATTAAAAAAATGTTTTTGTAGAAGAACACTTTGGACACACCTGAAGTTGCACTCAAAAATTTTAGTGTTGTGAAAAGTCACTAACTTAAATTTATTACACACACATATACACACGCAAGCACACACACAACCTTCCCCATCAGGAAATTCTTAAAATCTTTTCAGCAAACTTGTATGAGATTCTTTATTTTTCTTCAGTGATGAATCAGGTGCTTAAATATTTTCCATAGAAAAGTTAAGATCTGTTATTATACTCCTGTTTTTTTAATGACATATCAAGTGTGAGATATCTTTGCAAAATTACTAAAGGTAGAAATTCATATAGCAAATATATTTAGGGTGGAATTTACTTTTGTCATATTTAATTATTTAATGTATGTGAACTTTCATCTCAGTTACTGACTTAAATGGTCTCCAAAGCACATCTAAGTGTTGATTTATTTATTACTTAAAAAGTAATCTTCCTGTTATAAACTGAAGGAGGAAAAAACTCCTACTAAGTCCATAAACTGCCTTTTTTTAAAAAAAAAAATTGCTAACGTTTCAGGATTTTTTTTTTTCATTTTCAATTTCTGATCTTCATTTTCTGAATAGCAAAAATCTTCTCGTAGCTATCTTTTGTTTTTCTAATAAACCTGTGGCTTCTTTTTAAAATTTAGTGACTGGTTTGCTTTCCAGATTATTATGGTTCTTTGTTAGTTTTGTGTTGTAAATCAACTTAGTGAAAGGGAATTGTCATGATTTGTGAAAGAATATTTCACTTCAAGGGCTTTGCTCCTTGTTATTATTTAATTATTGAGATTTCCAGGTTTTATTTTTTCTTAAAAAGTGTGTAATATTTAGGTCCAATATGTTATCCTTTTATCTGTTTTCCCCCAGTATCAACTTCTGTCTTTCTGCAGACCTCTCTTGTATAGTTGCACAGTTACAACATTTTTCAGTAAGTGCTTTCCTTCCTTTGCAGGTTAATTCTCCCAGTGAAGTCCCAGCTCCCAGCGATGTCAGTAGGACTTGAATTAGAAGAAAAAAAGCTTAAAAATGTAAAATTAATTTGCATGCTAGTGATGTTTTCCTGAAACAACCTGTGTAAGAAGTATGAAATCAATATTAATCTCACTGCCTCCTCCAACTGCAGGGACTAAATACAGCCATTGCAAAAAATATTAACAGACATGTTATTGTGTTTGAATCAGGTTATCTGAAGAAGAGTGTATATAGCTACTATATTTCTCTATAAATTGTTGTGAAGAAACACTATGGCATGTACAGGAGAGAAGGAAAACCAAGCTGCCTAAATTCCCTGACCCAGACGAAAAGTTAGTTATAAAGGGATTGAATGTCTATTTCCTAATACAGGCATTTCAAGTAATAGATGATAAGTCCTTTCACAGGCTATTCTTCTGATTATATGGGATGTTACTTGAAAAGTACAAGGATGAGAATGTTTTAATTTAGTCAACTGTTTCATTTAAATAGCCTAGCAAGTCATGAAAGACTTTATGAAGGGAGATTATTTGTATGTAGATGTGAATTTTCACCTGTGCAGTTGACTTTCTCTTGAATCCCATCCAGAGATTGTATTTTTCTACTTTTAAATGTGTCCACGGAATGGCTGGGATTAAAAGCCATGTGTTTATCAGCCATCGTCTGTGGAGTCTGTGCTGGAGCCGGGGAGCTGTTTCAGTGGACCACTTGGAGCTGAGGTGTGTCTACCTGTACTGGAAATGGCTCTGCTTACCTTTAGATAGAGTACTTTTCCCTACAGCTCAAATTCTCCCTTTCACTTTAACATTCTGTGAAGGCAATTTGCTAACATTATGTTGATATCGCTGGTATATAACAAGCTTCCAAACACAGTGATTGCTTTCATTTCACCCCACTGATACATAACAACGTATTGTAATTCTTTGCATCTCTAGATTCTCTTTTACAATTCCTTTTTAGTAATTCTATGTGAAAATCAAACTTTCATTACAATATCTAAGCATGTTTCAGACCATGCCAGTCAAATCTTATAAGGACAGCAGCACACTTATTCCCTTGAGGTCACAAAAACTTTATGGGTTTTTGCTGTTATGCATCTCCCATGTCTGTCTAGGTTTGATGTACAAGAGCTATTAGCTGCACAGAACAAGAACATGATGATATATGTCAAAATTGTCCCTTCCTTTAGTCTGAAAACATATGCCTAATGTAGGGTCACTGCAGAAAGCTACTGAAAGAGGATGGCCAAGATTTTAAAGGTCAGGCTTCCTCTTTTACCTGCTCCTTACAACCCTTTTAATGGGCAGCATTTTTAACTGAAGGCAATCCAGCAGGGAATGGTGAAGTATTCTTAATTTAGGGATAACTTCAGGTATCTCGCTTTTTCATACTGCATAGTATACCAGTAGGATGTATCCTGAATTTTATATTCATTGCTACATATTGTTTTAGCTCTTTCTAGCCATAATTCCTGTCTGGGGTGGGGCATCTGCCTGTGGCTGAGGGGAATAACCATGTCCTGTACTGGGGACACTGGAGCTGCTGGGACTGGCTGTGCCTGGGCATCCCACAGACAGACAGCCCCCGCAGACCTTCCAGTGCTGCTGTTGGCACCTTGTTACTGGTAAACCCAGTACAAATGAGTACTTCTATTTAAAAGTCTAAATCTTATTTTATCCTCTGTGAGACAAAGAAATGGGAGCATCATCTTTCCCCTGGCACTGTTAAAGGCCACTGTCCAAGGAGTAAAAACATTGCTTATGTGTGCTCACAGTCCAAAGGAAATTCCCATCAGTGGGAGGCAACTAAGAAGATGCATCCCTAAACGGTGGGAGAAGAAGGGCAGTACTGCCTTAGCTGTGTTTTTTACATAGCACTATGTAACCTATCATTAACCTTTTGCATTATCATGCATAACAGCTATGCTACTTCCAAATGTTCACTGAGATGGTTCTCCAGATGTCACTACTGTAAAGTACCAAACCAGAAAACAGTAGAGCTATAGATCATAGTGACAGATGTACATTTAGCTTGGTCTGCTCTTTTTGCATTTGTGGATTTGCTAGACAGAAGCCTCAGAAATCTTAGTGTTACTAAAAAATATCTGCTGATTCTCTGTACTAGAAAAATCATTAGTTCAAGTATCCCTGATGTTCCTAAACATAAAAAAAAAAAAGTCTGATTTGCATTGTTGAATAGATGAGCTTGTTTAGTTTCACTTTTCAGCTGTTGGGTCTTAATAAACTCTTTTGTACCAACTCTCTGCAATCAAACTTCAGCTCCCTTGGAGGCTTTTCCCACTTGTAAACCAATTATCTTTTTAGTCATTCTGACATATTAAATAAATTGAGCTCCTGAAAGACTATAAACCATGTTCTTCAGCCCTTTAGTTATTCTTTTCATCATGATTTTGTTCATTTTTGCCAGCAGACATTTTGAAAAAAGTATCCTCTGTCATACTCCAAGACTCCTTTGTAATAACTTCTTGGTTTTGATACTTCTTGATTTTTAACCTAAGGGCAGATAGTTAGAGTTGAAATACTTTATAAACCAGATTTTTTAATTATTATTATTGTTATTATTATTATTATTGTTTTATTTTTTATTATTTTTATTATTATTTGCAGTGTTACAAAGTTTTCTTCTTTAATATAGTATTTTTGGATTTATTTTTTTTAATATGAAGCTGTGAGATGATGCAGTTGGCATAAAAACCCCCAGCAAAAACATCCCTCAAAAAACCCCCAATACCTGAACAACCCCTCTCAAAAGCCCTTCACATTGCCAGATTTGCCTACGGGTGTCATCTATTATAGACCCCAAAAAGCATCCTTTTGTCATATGTGCTCTTTCTGCTCCCAAGTGCATCTTAAATTGGGGGACCCAGAACTGAACACAGGATTTGAGGTGTGGCCTCATGAGTGCTTGGTACAGCGGGAAAATGACTGCCCTGGTGCTGCTGGAAACACTATTGCTGATACAGGCCAGTGATAAAGTGTTGTGGGGGGAGCCAGGCTACTGAAGTCCTGTTATAGAATTAAAAGTTATTTATTAAAAAAGAATCAATCTAATAAAACTCTTCTGAAGGTGCAGTTCATTTAGCTGAAGGTTCTCTCTGTGTGAGGCCCTTGAGAGATGCTGGGGCCTCTGGGGCTTCTTGATACCACAAACCTCAGGCAGCCAGCAGGAATAAGTTCAGGGTGAGATTCCAGAGAACTACGGGAGTTCTCCAGAGACTCAGAGATTCTCTTCGTGGCTTTGGATCTGGAAATCCGAGAGGCGGGCAGGGGTCTGATGGCTGGCTGGAACTGTACAACCATCTTTCTTCTTTTTTCTTTTCTTCCTTTCTTCTTTCTTCTTTTCTTCTTTCTTCTTCTGTAGTTTTTTGCAGGCAAAGCAAAGCAAAGCACAGCGATTAGACAGATAAGGAACGCTGTCTCTCTTCTGCTGACCTCTAAAGCAAGGTTTTAACTCTAAATTGTCCAATTAGCTAAAAACACAAATCTAAGACCAATTCTCTACACCTATTAAAATTACTGAAAAACATTACACACTTCAACATTATTTTACGTAAATTGTTTTTCTCATGTACGTGCAGAACTTACACTGGTTTTGACTTTGGTATTATCTGAATATTTTTACTTATTTTTTGGCCTTGCTACTATCTGTTTTTGTAGACTACTCTATCCAAAAATGTAAAACAATATTGTACTGTGTTTGGACTATGTCTATGAAATACTAAACTTTATCTGGATTTCCAGGGCACTGGCCTTCTACAGCTACTCAGGCAGCTTACATGCTGCTTTTCATCAAAGACATTTAAAAAGCCTAAAGATTTACTTCTATCTCACTCTGATTCAGTATATTCTCTTCTTCTAAGATTCAAAAGGGAATTTAACTTCTTGGTTTCCTACATTTCCCCCTATTCCAAAAACTTCTTGGTTTCCTACAGGCCAGGATGCCATTGGCCGCCTTGGCCACTTGGGCACGCACTGGCTGGCTCATGTTCAGCCGGCTGTTGACCAGCATCTCCAGGTCCTTTTCCACTCTGCCCCCATCTGTAGTATTGCATGGGTTTGTTGCATCCAAAGTACAGGCTACAGCTTGCACTTGGCATTTTTGTTGAACCTCATACCACTGGTCTTGGTCTATCTATCCAGCCTGTCCAGATCCCTGTACAGTGTCTTGCATTCAGCAAGAATTGGGGATGTCATAAAGGAAGCATTGCCACAGTGTAATACTGTGTAACACTTTTAGTCAGAATCCTACCATCACAGTATCCTTCAGCTGCAAATTTCTTGTAGACTGGAAAGCAAATAATTGCATAAAGACTCTTTACGAACTCCTAAGCTGATATCTTGCATCTATTTTCAAACTAAATAGAGCAAATTCTGAATGGAAAATAGTGTTTACTATTTCATGATAAATATTTTCTTATATTATCCATCTGTGCCTTAAGTTGGATCCTATGTTACTTGATGAATGGAGAAAACATAAAAAAGAAAATAACATTTTTTCAGGTAGTGATAAAACCAGTGTAATGACAAAAAAATGCTTGCACATAAAAAGCCATGCATTTATGCAAGATGTCAAATAGCTGTGGGCATAATTACCACCTTAAATTAATGGTTGCCAAGTTTCTGTGGACAATTCTGGATTGTGATGTCCAAAGTGGGAACTCATACAATTTCTAGATTTATGCTTCATCTCAAGGAGTCAGAGTGACCTGAAACATGCTGTCATCCTCTGCAATGCTCTCCACATTACTGGAGCTGGACAAAACACTTTATATACAATGTACTTGCAAAGCATGATCAATTTTTAAGAAGAAATGTCCTTTTCAGAAATATTAAAAAAAAAAAAAAAAAAAAACAAAGCAAAAGCAATCAAAGCAAACGAAGAAAAACAACTTTAACTACAGCAACAACAAAACCTAACAAAACCAAAAACAACCCAACAACCCAAGACAAACCAAATCCAGTGGGAGCAGGAAAGGATAGTCTTGTCATAAACTTTTAAACAAATCATGCTGAGCATCACTTAAGTGACAGAAACCATTAAAAGAAAATATCCATGCTGTGTTTTATTGCCTTCCGTTCACTAAATTCAGTACAGAAAATATATTGCAAAAACTCAAGTGTGGGTAAATTGGATAATATCCTTGCATTTTAATAGATTTTTTAATTTGGTTATGTTTTTGGGTTGGATGTGGAGATTTGTTTTGTTGTTGTTTTTGCAGGGGGTAGTATCGAAGACAGAGGTGAGGAAAGTGTTAAACTGCTTTGCTTTTCCTGTGTTCCTGTTTGTGAGGTGACAATCCCTATTTCTGGTCTCCCTTTTGTTATAACTCAAAATGTCCTTTTTTCCTTGTTCCCAGATACAGCATGCACTGCTGTAATGAAAACTCATGACAGCAGTGCATTGTCATGGCTTTTCCTGTGAAAGTTTCAATAACAATGCCAAATAAATCAGATAATCCTCAATTTGGATAAAAGAGTGATAGAGGTGGGTTATCCAGCCAAATTGCTACTGGCAATTGGGGTTTTTTGTCAGTTACTGATAGCTAGAAATGGTTTTAAAATGGAGATAGGTAAGTTACATGAAATGTGGTAGTGACACTTCAGGGAATTATGCTCTGAAATACTTTGGAGATTTCTCCCCCTGCAAACAATTTGGAAGTCTTTGCTTGAGAGACTAAAAACTTGAAAGAGTAAGTATTTCAAACACTTAGCAGAAAAGAAAAGGAGTGTTACCATGCCAACGAGATAAGGCACAGTTAGAAAAGAGGGTCTTGCAGAGGCAGGATAGCATTTTCTGGGACCAGCTTCCTTATCCTGGATAACTATCCCTAAACCCAAGTTTGAGACAGCATTGCCCTTGTGACTCTGACAGAGGGAGAGGGATTGAAAATAACAGATTACCCCAATCCATTTCTGAAAAGTTAAAAAATAACAAATTGTGCATGTGCAAGGGCTAGGGGCTAGCCTATAAATAACACAAGTGAGAGGGGCTGGGTGTTCACCCACCATCCAAAGGAAATGGACCAGACATGTCTCTGGAACCCTGCCTAATGATCCCAATCTTTTCCTCTATCTATTTTCTTATCTTTCTTTTTCTCTTCCTCTCCTTAAAAGTCTATATTGCTTCAGTGGTGCATTGTTCATCCTGGAATAAGTTTAAAAGTATAAATCACTGCTACTATGGGTTATTCAGAAATTGTTGTCATGTGCTGTTCAGAAAAGTTAAAAGTCAGAAAAGTCGGAATTGCTCTTCTCAGGAAAGTTTACATCATTGCCACTGTGGGCCATTCTATGTTAAGAATTCTACGTGGGCCAGACTACGTTAATCTTTAAGGTTTAAATCATTGCTGCCATAAATAAAACTTTCTAATTTATCATTTTGCCTTAATTTAGCACAAGAGCTTCCCATGCCTTCGTGACTGAACATACTACTGTATGACTTATCTGTAATATCTTCAAAAATATTGTTTTAATCTCACAAGTAAGTTTGGAGGATAGGACATCAAGTCATGTACAACCCATTTTGTATTTGTAATGATCTATGCTCTGTTTACTAGAAGCAGAATTATAAGAGTCTTTTTTTCTGCATGCAGTAATAAAGGAACACAAATATAGTGCTGACAGAAGAACACTCATTTCATTAAAACCATCACATCCCTTCCTCCAAAAAAACCAGGGTAAATCATCCAAACATGTCATAAAACAAAAACAATGATGTAGAGAGAGAATTTTATAAATCGATTGTATTAAGGAATACCTTCTCTGTTATATGAAAAGGTGTAGAGAACATCTGAGTCTTATTTCTTTCTGTTTTAGACTGTTAATCACAGAAGTGTCAAAATAATTCCTGTATTTTTGGAAGCTTTATTTAAGCTTAATATGCTTAATACAATTGTCTGCATATGCTTAAGCATATTTTAAGTATTCAGCAGACAGTAATTTCAAAGAAGTCTCACTACTATTTGTGGCATATGATCTGTCATGCACTGACAGTTTTCTATGACAAAAAAACGTTGTCCTTTCTCTTGGGAGAAAGTGGGGAACCACAGGGTCAGATGTGAATATGGGGATTGGAGGCTTTTAAAATTTAGAATTTAAACAGTATCACTGAATTTAATGACTTACTGGTGAGCAGTGTGATAAGCATATTTTTTCATGTATGTTTCTTAAATTGTTTTTATAGCCAAATTTTACTTTAAAGCTTGCCAAGTATCCCTGAAAATGTTAATAAATTTTTAGGGCTCTTAAAAAACATCTCTTCACTTCTCTTAAAATGTGTATCTTTTGTATGAATCACACAGTCAGAACTCTTTGAAGATGCTGGAAATGTGCAGCTGCATGCATATTCCTAGACTTCAATAAAGTTTTGAAAGAATTTGAAACTGAAAAAATATTTTGTAACTCAAAAGTCAAGAGTTTGCACACATACATGAAAAACAGCATTAAGCTGGAATGCTGTAGATGCATAACCTCTTCTTTTGAAATCATCCAAGTGGTTCTGAAAGCATGTGCATTTTCTTCAATGTGTTCAAATTCTATTTTCTCTATCACTGTATTAAGCCAATAAATTTAATCTGCATTTAAACATTGAAGACCTGAACATAAATTCTGTATAAAGCTTTTCTGGAAAGACAGAATCTCTTGGTCTTTCCCTTAGTAGATGAAAGTGATTGAGTGAGTATGTTTCCTAGAAAATGACAGAAAAACAATTAGGAAAACCATAAAACACCAGGTCCTTCTTTTTAACGAACTTCTAAGGTGTATTTTGAAGGATGGAAAATTCTTACGTTAATAATTACTTACTCAAATGTGTTTCTCCAATTCTACAGATGGAAACTGGACAGTTCTTTCAGTGATCAAAGCGAAAAAAAAAAAAAAAAGAGGTGAGTGAAAGAATATCTTGGACATTTAAAATAGAATCACATTAAAATTGGCACATATTTATTTTATTTTATTTTTAGCTGATCTGGGAAATAACAAAAATAAGTGAAATTTCTTTACTGTGTGGATGGAAAAACATTTGGGTTTTCCTGAGGAGGACAGATCAGTGTTGTATACATTTGTAATTTCTTTTCATAATTGTTGGAAAAAATTGAATCCTGTCGCGTCACTTTATTATAATAATAGAAATACATCTGAATTTCCTCTTTAGCCAAATTAGCATGAATCCTGCTGCCATTTTTTCGAAGTAATACACCTCACCCTGCAAGGGTTCCAAGGGAAACAGTGGAAAAACTGTAAAGGAACCTTAAAGCACTGTTAAGCAGTAATTCAGATGCAAGGGATGAATTAATTTCTTGACCAGTACTGTATTCAGGTTTTAACTTTAGCTAGAACGAGTTATAACAAAACTAGTATTTAATCTTGCCAGCAGTAAGATTAAAATGGGGCAAAAAAAAAAAAAAAAATCCAAAACCTGATTTCTGTAGTTTCTGGTGCTTTTGGAGTTGGACTCAGTGGTTCTTGTGAGTCCCTTCCAAACTCATCATCCCTTCCAAACTATGATTCCACAGATTCCACTAATTTTTTCCTCTATATATTTTCATGTTTTCATGCATTATTTTCATACTTTATATTCAGACCTTACTGATACTGACAATCTATATATCATGGTCAAAACCACTAGATTCTTATTTTTCATATGCCAAAAGATATCTCTCACACACATACATTTTATGAGTTGTGATATTATGGTAAGAAATGAATTAATTATTATTACTTACTGGTAGAATGTCCTATTTGAACTTTTGAACTTCTGGAATGGGTGCTGCATTCCATGTTGGAAAGAAAATATGTGATACCATTTCCTAAGGCTATCCAACAAATGATTCCACACAGACTTTTTCTACATACATAAACAAACTGAATTGAATTATAGTAAATTTCCTTTTAAATTTATTTTGTTGAATAGGTACAACTCTGGTTATTCTGAATTAGAGTGCATTAATTTAGCTCATTAGAGAATTAAGCTAAATCAATATAATTCACTTATACTGATTTAAGAGTTAAATTGATGCAATTCCTTGGTGTGTGGCTTTTTTTCAACTATTGAGAAAAAATGTATGGAAGTTCATGTCATTTTTATGTGATTATGAGCTTATAATTAGTATTTTCACACCTTTCATTGGAAGAAAACCAGCTAAAATGGGGAATTGTTTTAGAATGAAATAAGAAAGAAGTAAAAAGACAACATGTACTATATTCATGTTTAATATGTGAAATTCAAGACACTTTCTTAGGGCTGGTGTCCAGTATAAGGCCGTGGCATTCATGACTTATATAGAATTTCTCATATAAAGTATCTCAGTATCCTGAGGAATGCAACAACTTGCAGAGCATTAGAAATCTTAATCTATGTTCATCTTAGATATTAATACAGTTTTAGTTGTCTGTTGATAAATTTCAATGAGGATTACAGATGACAGAGGAATTTACTAATATAATCTAGCATTTGGGCATAAGATAAAATCATATGAAGGTATTTCATCTTTCACAATATTACCATGCTTTAAATGGTGTGTGAAAATTTAAAAGTAGTAAACTTAGTATGTTTAGTAAACACAAGAAATGTTTCTCTTAATGTTTTTACTACCTCTATCATATGAATGCTTTCTGAACTTAGGCTCTTGATTGTAAGTTTCTTTGCAGGATAACAGAATTGTAATCATCAAATTGCCATTAAATTCCTTTAAAATAATGATTTTTCCTTTTTTGAATTTTGATTAAAATTATTCTTGACCAGGAAAAATAAAATATTTAAAATAGCCTTAATAGCATTGTTTTTATCTTTGAATTTTGTCAATCACAAGACTTGCTCTGAATAGCTGCACAGAATACTTGCTCAAAGCCTGTATTTCAGATGTAAAACAGTTATTTTCATATAGCAGGTTTGTATAAATATTTGTTTTTCTACTAAATTACTTTAACACATATTTAAATAAAGCAAATTTTATTAATTTCATAGAAAATTTAAGAGAATTAAGGTTTTTTTTCCCCTACTTCATGTTAATTTAGGAAAAAAAGGAAATTCTTTAATGGATTATAACATAACGGTTCCCCCTTAACTGTTTTCAGGTTCTTTATGGTACTTGTGGTGGTTAGCTTTGGAATATTATTCACAGTTTTCTCCAGCTTAAGCAAATTATTGCAGAACAATACAGGGGAAAAATCTAGATATTCATGTATTATATCTAAATGTTTGCAAATTATAGTATTTTACAAGATGAAGAGACATTTAATGTTTTGCCCATACTGTTGCCTACTTCTAAAGTGGATGAAGTAAATTGAATTTTTAAGCACATGAGTAAGGAGGGACTCATTTGTCCCTTCCAGCTCCTCGTTTGGCAAGACCTAGACATCACATAGGGGACAATGAGGTAATGATCTGGTTGATGTCAATAATATAAAAGAAATAGCTCATATTAGTGATTATACCCAACTTTGTTTTGTTGCGCATATTTCTACTTCTTCCAAAAAGAATTCAGTGTTAAATAAATCACTTGATATCTCCATTACTGTTAACAGGTGATAGGGCCTAAAATTAGGTAAAATCATTTTACACGACCTATGCATTGTTAGTGCATGTTGACATGCATCACTTAGAGTTTCTTTTAAAGATGAAAAACATTCAAAACATTCATTTTTTGCAGCAACAAGTACATGTTCTTTACAATAAAAAAAAAAAAAAAATTAGGCAAAAACCCCAAATTCCCACCTGAAACCAGAAAAGGATCATGTTGAGTAAATAATACTTGATTTTGTTACAGAGCATGGCTGCTTTCTCTTTCTTTGTATTCTTTTCTAAATATTGCAGGTTCAAGTGTTACTGTTCCAGGCATAATAAAGGAACATTCCTGGGGTTTCTTTGCTCTACAGTGACATTTAGATCATTAAAGCTTCTTTGATGGATGCTTCCTAGTGGGCATATCTGTTGTACCTGAAAACTCTGATCATAGTGTTTCTACAGTATATATTATTATCCTTTCTGATAGTTAGAAACTTCAGTTAAGCATGAATTCAATGATAGTTATTTTTTTCTCAAGAATGAATACATTTACTCTCCATTTGATCTTCAGGCTCCCTTTAAGTAGCTCCTCCCCTCCCCACTCTCAGCTTCCCCCTCATTTAGGAAATTACTTCTGCCTTATAAACAGAAAATAATGTTCTTCATTGCTGACTTCTGGGGAGATGTACCTCCAAACCTAATTTTGTGGCATCAGACAAAATCCATGGTGAAATCAAAGGAGAGGCATAGGACTTATGCTTGAACATGAAGAAAAATCCTTTAGAAGCTTAAATCCACTTTAGTTGAGATTTAGTTTCAATAGACTGATCTTCTGTGTAAGTGCCATGAATAGTGCAAGCAAGGTGGAATGGTTCTCTGGTTAATTAACTGCAGTTTCCAGAAGACCAAGCATTCATTTTCTTTCAGCTTGAGCACAGGGTGTTTTGCCAAGACTTGTACATTGTAAATACTTGGCTATTCTGATAGTACAGAATTTCTGATTTGTGTTTGCCGATTGAACAGTGAGCAGACTTGGCTGCAAGCCCTCCCTCTTGAAGGGACTGCAAGCTCTTTTCCTACCCTTAAAGGAGCACCTAGTCTTAATACAGGTAAGTGAGTTGTTTTGTTTGGCCACTGCCTTTGCACTCTCACTACTGTCTGAAGGACCCCTTGGATTGCAGCGTTTCATTGTTACCTGTCATGTTTATGCTCCTACACATCTGTAGTACACTCCATGTTCTCAAGGACTGTTCATCCCCTCAACGTCAAGGATATTTAAGATAGCTATTTTCTGGCTTTCGCTGACATGATTCATGAGAAATAAAATGAAATTTTCTGTGACTTCTTGATGCCAAATAAGAAACTTAGGAACAGTTGTTCTCAATGGTAGAAGGAGCGTTTAACACCGCCACCCCCAAAAAGCTAACAGAGCCATATCGCTTGATTTAAAAGAAAAGATTTAAAAGAAAAGAAAGTAATGCATCCTCCACCCCTCTGGGAGAAAAAAAAAATCAGTCACACAGTAAAGTAGTTTGTTGAAAGTCATGCTACTTAAACTGAAATAGATTAAACTTATACATTTATGCAGGATAATGTAACATGAAGAAGAATGGTGGTTATGAGAGATGTATCCATAATGCTTGTTTTGAGAATGCACTATACTGCATCTCTTTAATTCTATTTGTCAAATTGTAATTACAGAAAAAATAATGAAAGTAGCCAGAGGAATGGAGGGGGGAAGGGGGATAATCTTTTCCAGTACCAGTATACACAGAGCATAAAGAAAACCTCAGGCTTTTTTTCCTGTCTCCCATCAGACACCTGGAACATGAAAAGCTTATGTGTTATGACTCTTGTCTCAACAAGAAGAATTTGTGACTTTAGTTTGGTGACTGCTTGCATTTTCAAACTGTAGTAAAATGAACCGTTTTGGGGGAAAAATGAAGATAAGTGCAAAGCTGTCTGAGTTTACCTCTTATCTATCATTCACAGTTCATAGTTGTGATGCACTTTAGATTCAGATCAGAATCCAGGCATTCTGTTATCTTTTGTGAAACTCAAAGTTTTGTGGCAGTTTTATCCTGTGACACTAGACCTAGTAGGGCATCAGTCTTGTTTTTGTCCCCTTTTCTCTACCTCTCAGAATGGACCAATGGACCTGAAAACTCTGTGGCAAGTCCTAAGGTCTGGTTGGGAGCTTCATCACCCATTTAAGGTGAAATACCAAGGGGAAACTCTTCTGGCCTGAAACTCCTATTCCAGAAAGGGACACTTTTTCAGAATATGTAATGCTTTCAGTAGTGGATAGATTTTTTCTCCCCTCCCCTCCCCTCCCCTCTCCTCCCCTTTTATCATGAAAAAATGAATGCTAGTGGCATTGACATGAAAAATGGTAATCTGAGTAACGTATTAAACTTGACTGTAGAGCTCTGTTGAGAACGGACTATACCGAAGCAGTGAATTTTCCATGATATATGTCTGATTACATAGTAAAAATCGGCAAAGAAATTTCACTATATCTAAAGAATAGGAATGAAGTATATCAGGACCCTGAAGGCTTAATTTTGCAAACAAAAGAATGTGAGAAGGGTCATTTTGCATCAGCTGATGTCCATGCACAGAACTTGCTTCATCCATTGCACCAAATAAAGCACTGGATTTTGAATTGGGAATAAGAAGTAAGAATAATTAGGCTATATCTTAGTGCTTGTACATGTAGAACTGAATTACATAGGTGTGCTCTGTCTTCTTGGTGAACACAAAAAATAACAATTCAAATTTAAAAAGAAGAAAAAGCAACCACAAACAATAAAGCCAACAAACCAACCCCAAATTTAAAAATTTCAGAGTATGGGTACTGGCAGTTTTTTGTTAAATATTAATGTTAATACTTTCCAGGCCAGAAGGAACATCTTATCCTGAGCTGCATCAAAAGAAACATGACTGTGTTGGTTTGACCAGCCCACAGAAGTGGGCTGGTTGGTTTTGAGATTGGCATTTTATTGGACCAATGAGAAAGTGTGTAGATTTTGGTCATTACATTTCAAAGGAAATGGAGCCCGGGAAGTTTTTTTTCGTTCCAGCTGTTGGAGAGAGAACACCTTCTCTCCTCAGCTTTGGGCCGAGTGAGGGGAGGGGGGAAGGGCGTGTGCCTTTGAGATCTGCCCCCCTTCAGCACAGCTTTGTAATGTGACACCATGGACTGCAGCCTGGCCAGGATCCTGGCACAGCTCCAGCACAGCCACAATCCCTCAGGTGAATGCCTGGGCCAGGACACTGCCTTTGTTAACTCTTTCAGTGCATCAGGTCATAGATGGGACTGTAAAAACCTCTATCTTCTCTCCAATGACAGAAACATTCAGTGCCGATGTATAAAGACTACATGAAGTATCAAAGTCAGTCAAGAAGGAGTAATGATCCAGATAGAAGGAGTGTGGGAAGCTGCTTTCAGGCTGAAGTCTTATACGGTGTGAATCAATCTTGTATGGTGGTTGGCTATAATAATAAATATTTCCTTTAAACTGTAGAGAAGTATGGGGAAAGTAGAAAGTTCTAATTGTAGTCCTGAGCAAAGGAATGAAATGTTGAAAGGGCTGTTGATTCCCTGAGAAGCTGAACAAAGAGATGAAGTGATAAAGACTCTTTTCCCCAGAAAGAAGTGAATCTCTGTTCCCTGAGATGAAGGTGATCCCAAAGATAGATAAAGAGAACCTTTGCTTTGAACAGTTTATCTTTAAAATAAGACCCCATACTTCGATGTGGCCCAGAGGCACAACTGTGAACCTGGGAGGAGTTTCATGAATGCAGACCTTCCAGGTGGCTGCTGTTCATGAAAACTGGATCCACGAGAGAACTGATTCCTTGTGGGGGAATTTTCCATAGTGAACGAGAGGTGCCTCCCTCCCTAAATTAACTGAAGAAAGACTCTTTAAAAAACTCTTTAAAGATGTTTTAGAGGTGAAAAACTGACTGAGATTTCTTAGTGTTATTTTCTTTACATTGTTGTTTGGGAGAAAAGAAGGTATGGTGAGGGAGGAGGAGAGTTTTGAAGGTTTCATTCTGATTCTTGCTTTCAAATTGAAACTATGACATTGACCAAATTAGATGATTCTGTTCCTCTTCTCTGCTCTAGTGAGATCCCACCTGGAGTATTGTGNGGCTGAAGTCTTATACGGTGTGAATCAATCTTGTATGGTGGTTGGCTATAATAATAAATATTTCCTTTAAACTGTAGAGAAGTATGGGGAAAGTAGAAAGTTCTAATTGTAGTCCTGAGCAAAGGAATGAAATGTTGAAAGGGCTGTTGATTCCCTGAGAAGCTGAACAAAGAGATGAAGTGATAAAGACTCTTTTCCCCAGAAAGAAGTGAATCTCTGTTCCCTGAGATGAAGGTGATCCCAAAGATAGATAAAGAGAACCTTTGCTTTGAACAGTTTATCTTTAAAATAAGACCCCATACTTCGATGTGGCCCAGAGGCACAACTGTGAACCTGGGAGGAGTTTCATGAATGCAGACCTTCCAGGTGGCTGCTGTTCATGAAAACTGGATCCACGAGAGAACTGATTCCTTGTGGGGGAATTTTCCATAGTGAACGAGAGGTGCCTCCCTCCCTAAATTAACTGAAGAAAGACTCTTTAAAAAACTCTTTAAAGATGTTTTAGAGGTGAAAAACTGACTGAGATTTCTTAGTGTTATTTTCTTTACATTGTTGTTTGGGAGAAAAGAAGGTATGGTGAGGGAGGAGGAGAGTTTTGAAGGTTTCATTCTGATTCTTGCTTTCAAATTGAAACTATGACATTGACCAAATTAGATGATTCTGTTCCTCTTCTCTGCTCTAGTGAGATCCCACCTGGAGTATTGTGCCCATATTTGGAGCCCCCAACACAAGAAGGACATGAAACTGATTTAGTACATAGAAGGGTCATTAATATGATCAGAGGGATGAAGCACTTCTTCTATGAAGACAGACTGAGAGAGCTGGGGTTCCTGGAGAAAAGAAAGGTCTGAGAAAACCTTACAGCAACTTTCCAGTACCTAAAAAGGCCTACAAGAAAGCTGAAGATGGACTTTTTATAAGGAAATGTGGTGATAGAACAAGATGGAATGGCTTTAAACTGAGACTAGGTTTAGATTTAATATGAGGAAAAAAGTCTTTGCAGTGAGGGTGGTGGGGCACTGGATCAGGTTGCTCAGGGAAGTTGTGGACACATTATCCCTGGAAGAGTTCAAGACTAGGTTGAATAGGACCCTGAACAACCTGATCTACAGTAGTACCTGGCCATAGCAGGAGTTGGAACTAGATGGTCTTTAGGGTGCCTTCTAGCCCAAACAATTCTATGATTGCAATATGCTGGCCACGACCATTTCTGAGGTCATGTTCTTAGTTTAGTTGGAGATGTTTGTCTTAAGCTGATTGTGCTTTGTGAGAGTTAAATAAGTTGCTGGATAAATAGAGCTCAGGTATACTTTTAATGTTTTAATATCTAACTACTAAAGACAACAGTTTGATTCACACCTTAGCAAATCCCAGGGTAAGCTATAGTGAGTCCCCCTGCCGTTAATGCTGAATTCTCCCATACTCCTTACAAGGCATTTATTTTATAAAGGCATGATGATTTTATCAGGCCGTGCTGTTTAAGTGATGGAGTGATTGATGCAGTGTGGTGGCCTCAGGCAGGAAAGTCCATTTTCTTTTGTGACATGAGAACTGATGCTGGTCATTATGCAAATAAAAGCATAAAAGCTTAAACTCCCTGCAGCTCTTAATTCACAGAAGTTTATTAGGGAGTTCATCTGTCTGACTTTCTTCATCTTCCACAAAGAACTACCAAGTTGTCTTCTGCTGGGTTTATGTTCGCAGTCTCTGGGAACACAGCTGCCTGCTGGCACTTGCTGTTGCTAGACCAGCAGGAGTTTGTGAGACGAAATTCTGACAAGCTTAATTGCTAAAAGTACTGGGGCTGCCTGCTGCTGAAGATGGTCACAATATCCTCAGGCTTTTTCTTTCACTTCTTTTTTCCTTTCCCCTTCAAAGAAAGAGTTTCCCTCTTCTAAAAATACTTGTTGGAATTGTAATTTACAGTTCAATTGCTCATATGTCAGTATTCTCATATAAATTTTAAATATAATTATCTTAAAGCACTTAAAGAAAACTGTAAATTTGGTCTAAAAACCTGTATGCCAGGTCTCTGACATCCTTACTTGTAGCAACCAAGATTAGTAGAGGGGGAGTTCCTTGTAGGGAAGGGAGAGATACTGACTTTTTTTTATCTTCCATCACACTATCTCCAGATAGCAGTATGCAAGAAAAATGCCTTTTCAGATAAGCTTAAAACTTATTTAACAGATTAGAATCTTTTTCAAAATAGCATATGTTAAATGCCAAACATGTCTGAATGGTTATGAGCAAAAAGTAATACCAGTATAATGTGATAAGATAAAATAAACAGAACCATTTTTCAAGTTGTTCTTGGAAGCAGTACAGACTAAAACACTGAAAATAGGTAGTTTAGGCTATTGCTTTCTGTACAAGGTTTGTAATATCAATGAAAAATTATGTTCCCCTTTTCTTCTTGGTATTGTGAGCTAAAAACAATTCTATCCTATTTAGTAGCCTACATATGATAGGCCAGCTAGAGCAAGAGCTGCAGGCTAGGCTGGAAGGAGAATGCCCACATGGGTTTTGCATGAGGCACTGAGGTATGGCCTTTATTCTGTAAATAATGACAAACAGTATGTCCACACAACTAAAACAGCTACAACAAGAAAGAACACTTTGGCCTTTTTTTGGCATTTTTCCAGCCAAGATTTCTACATAGGGAGATTGTGGGTGCTGCTATTTATTAAACTTGTTGTGTCTCTTTGCAAGTCTCTCTTAAAAAATGAAGGTCTGTTTCTGGATTCCCTATGGTTTCCAGTGGTTTCCTTGATGGTGAAAGTAGCCTGGGTATCATTCTATACAGTAATTGTAGGAGGTTTTATTGAGTAGAATGTGAAGCTGTGCAATGGCAGGCCAGTAAGAAGTTGTTGTAATATTAAATCTCAAAAATATTTTTATAATGGTAGTGGAGGCTACAGCATCGCTGATTGGTTTGTGGAAGGCATTCTTAGCTATTTATTTGTTGTATTTCATTTTTGGTTTTGTATCCTTTCCTTCCAAGACAGCCCTACCATACAGTAATTGGGAATATAGAACAAAGACTCAGCCACTGAGCAGAGGTTCTGAGTTAACTCCTGTAAGTAACTAAGCACTACATAGCCACTTTTTTCTCTGACCTCTAGGATGGGGGAGAGAATTGGAGGGGTAAAGTGGGTTGATAAGCATCTTTAAATAGAGGAAAAAAAAAAAAAAAAAAAAAAAAAAAAAAANAAGAGAAAAAAAAAAAAAAAAAAAAAAGAAAGATATGTGCTTGCAAGCAGAGCAAAATAAGGAATTCATCCACTACTTCCTAACAGCAGGCAGGTGTTTGGCCACCTCCAGCCAAGCAGCATTCTATCATGTATGACAGTGACTTGAAAAGATGACTGCCATTACTCCAAACATCCCACCCTTCTTCTTTCCACAGCTTTATGTGCTGAGTATGATGCCATATGTAGGGAGCCTCCCCCTTTGGTCACTTGGAGTCAGCTGTCCTGGCTGTGTTCTCTCCTGATTTCTTGTCACTCCAGTGTGCTCACTGGCAGAGTATATGAAGCAGAAAAGACCTTGGCACTGTGTAAGTACCGCTAAGCAGTAGCTTAAACATCCCTGTGTTATTAAAACAAGTCCGAAGAGTAGCACCATGGCAGGTGCTATCAAGAAAATTACCTCTATCTCAGCCAAAATCAGTACATCAGACAAGAGAAAACATGGACACTCTCAAAAATTTAATCCAACCTGTTTGAGCAGGGAGCAAGATGGACCTGTCCTATGAAGTACACATACACATTCCATAGGGTTCATGTACTTGTATATAATTCAATAAATGACCAGGCTTGTCAGCATTGGTTGGCCTGTGTTCCACTGTGCCTCTTGAGAAGCTGTTTCAGACTCTCATACCGTAAATGATTGGGAGCTTTCTTCTAGTCACCAGCTTGATTTATTCAGACCTTGTTCTTCTGCCAGCCTCTTTGTTTAGCTGAATTATCTCTTTCTCCTCAGTATTTGCATCCTGATTTATTTTCAGGGAATGCTTCCATTCCATCTTAGCCTTTGGTATGCTTAATCGAGCCAAGTTTCTTTAATTCATTTATGTCAATATAAATTCGAAAAAGATTAACATGTGTGGCAGAATTACACTCAGCATTCTAAATAGGATTTTTCCTCTAGCAGTCATATGGTCTTGGCAGGTGTAGCAGGCAGGCCTTCTAGAAGAGCTTTGCTAGATAGAAACCAAAGATTTTTTCTTTTTACATAGCTACATCACAGTTTCCAGGACTGAAATAAACAAAGTGAGCAATTCCCTTGGGCACTGGGAATTGTTACAGCAAATACATAGGCATGGCTTTCTGTTAATTTTGCCACATTTTTTACCTAAATTCTAAACTAATCTTGAGGTGAATGACTTTGTGGTCAAATAACATACATAGAGTTTTCTCCTTTTGAGGAGCTTGGTTAAAAAATATACTTGTTACTTCCAAAGGATGTTATTTAATTCTGGATAATATCTGTTCATTCTGGCAAAAAAAAAAAAAATGGTATTTTGGTCTTTTATATTAAGGTGCCATTCACATTTGGATAAAAATTTAATACTTTTCTGCCTTTTTTGGTGTAACAGTCATTTCAGATAGCATGACCTATAGTCATCCATATAGACACATTTAATAATAATTAAATGCTCCCATACCAAACCCTTAGAGTGTAGGTGTTTTGCAACAACCCTAGGAGAAAAATTTCTGATTTTTTTTCATAAGCTTTTCCAATTTTTACTCTTTTATTGTGTTTCTTTAAACTAAGAATGGCAATGATTCTTTTACTGTACTGAGAGATTTCTTAATTTTATCATTGTATAAGAAAACACGGTTTCTTTGTATGCACATACCATTGTTGTAAAAAAACACCCTACTTAAGTCATAATGTGAAATGCATTAAGTTGATTGGTTCTTGCAACTTAGCATATTGACAAGGAAGGGTGAAGATGTGACTAAAAAGGTAACTTTTCTATAAAGGTCACTTTCATGTTATACTAAAATGGAAGAGGTTGGAGATCAGCCACAAAAAGAAAAAAAATTTGAATTTTTATTACTGTATTATCTTCTTTTCATCTTTAAAGAGCTGCACAGAATTATTTCATTTAGGTGTTTTTATCCTGTATATTTTTTGATACAAAGATCAATATAGGATTCAAGTTGCAATGAAAAATGTTTTATGCAGTGAAGTATATCAAGCAGATATGAAATGTAAATCAAATTGCTAACAAGCATATTTTTATTAAATGGGTATAAAAAAGCTCAGAAATTGTAAGTAAACACAGTATTTAATCCTAAATATAAAACTAGACCAATAATATTTTACTCGGTTTCCTTTAGAGGAAGCAACTGCTAGGTCAGCTTGCTGCTTTTTCTCTCTTGTAATAATTGGCACTTACTGTTCAAGGTTTTTGAGCCTTGATGGGGGTAAGGCTGCATTTAAGCTGAGTTGGTGTATTGATCTCACCTGGTTCTGATTTTGTTGTGTCTATTGCTGCCAGTCCCTGTTCTTGCTGTTCTGCACTACCCATTGCTCTGCTTCTCATCCCTTTAGACATGCTTCACACAACTTCTCTCCCACCCTCCTGCTTTCTCTGCCTCTTCATTCTATCTTTTCTCTTGCTAGATGTGCTTCATTTTGTACACTGTGCCAGCCATTCCAGTCAACTTCAGAGCTTTGCTGGTGTGGTGGTTAGACCTCAGCCAGCAACTAAGCACCTGCCAGCCACCCCACTGCAATGTAAGGGAGAGAATTTGAAGATCATCAAGAAAACCTTGTGAGTCACTACAGTTTAATAAGTGAAGAAGGGAGAAGAGGGTGTGGAGAAAAAAATAGTTAAGAAAATCCCAAATCAAACTCAAGTGATGCTAGTGTAATCCCTCATCACCAGCTCAAGGATGCCCAGCTATGCTCTGAGCAGAGGCTCCTTTGGAATAACTCCCTCACAGTTATTGTTGAGTGTGATGATACATGGTGTGATGCAGGTCTCTGTGTTCAGTCAGTCAATCTTCCCAGCAGTGTTCCTTCCCAGACTCTTGCCCACCCTCAGCCTATTTGTGGGTGCCATAGAATGATTAACAGTAGACCTGGATGCTGTTTGGTATCCCCTAAAACACTGTAGTCAGCTCTCTTCCAGTCACAAGACTGAAGAACAGCACCATATGGCCTAGCACTATAGCTCTTACTTGACAAGCAATTCTTAATGTTAAAGTCAGAATTTTTTCTTCTAACATCTTCCTTTGTTTTCAGCCTTTTTATTGCAACACTGCAAATTATTAACAAGGATTGCTATTACAATTATTCTAGATATTCCTGTATATTAGAATTGCGTATTAGTGTAAACTCAGAACTTTTGTACCCTCCTAAACAAAATGCCTCTCAAATATTACAGGACATGCAAATCACTTATACTTTTTTTAATCAATTTTGCTCATTAGAGCAAAATTAGATTCCTTTTCCTTGCCTAATTGTCAAAAATAGGTCTCTTCACTCCTTAGTATACCCTGCTTCAGGTTTCTTGAAGCTGAGGGAAGGCATAGTGAAATTTTCTTGTACTTCAGTCCTCAACAAATACTCTTTCCTAAGGTAGGAAACAGGCTTTGTTTAACAAAAGGATTGACTGAACTCTCCTTGAACAAGCATGAGGCTGAAAAAGAATTGCAAATGAAAGACAAAGCCTGCAAGGACTGTCTCAAAGGAAAATAATCTTGAATGGAATATTTGCGGCAAGAACTAACCATTCATTCTTCACCATGAGGCAGTTTTTTTTGAATGATACCAGTATTACTGGAGGTGTCCTCTAATGGTGGTGCTCCAGGAGAAGTTATTTTTTTCCTGTAGCTGAACTTTCTGACAGCAGCTGAAACAAAGCTTGAAACATTTTACCATGTTTTCAGAAGAAAGGAGGAGAAACAGGGAAGACAGCAAGGTAGCCTGAGGAACAGGAAGGTGTTTTTGCAGTAACTCAGGTGTAAATATTTAGGTATAGTTCTGCTTTTATTCCTTCGCTTATATCGTTTATGCACATTTATATCTTTTATTTTATGTAGATTTCATAGAAAAATGACTGCTTTATTTTATATTAGTTATTTTTAAGTTGATGATTTAAGTATTTCGGTAAAAGGAAAGTATCTCCCATTAAAGACATGCTGAATTTCTGTAGGGGCTGCTTGAAGGAACACACATGAGCTCCAGGTGCCCACTATAGCTCTGCTATATGAACCAGATGGAGGTTCAGGGGCCAGGGACAGCAGGAATGTGGTCCAGCAGCTGCTGATGACAGCTCAGGGCTTTGTAGAGTTTGGCAGGACATGGGTAAATATGCTAAAATCCTATTGTAGAAAGCCTGAAAGAGTCACAGGGTATCGTTGGATGTAAGAAATGGCTTTTTCTCTGTATGGCTAGGGGGTTTACAATACATCTATCAAGATCAGCAAGGCACACATATTTTATAGCAGGCAGCACAGTTAACTATTGTGGAAAACACATTCCAGGTAAAGATCCACCAGGGATGTATACAGTATGACTTGCTTATATGTTATACAGATAATAATTTGAAATAAATTTTCTAACTAATAGATTCTTATGCTAATGACTGCTATAGATTATCGACTTGCTGGTAATGCATCACTACTTACAACGGTAAAGATTGTTTTATTGTTTTAGTCCTCCAAATGAAATTCTGTGAAGGTTATATAACTGAAAGGCTAAATTTGGAGCCTTGAATTTACATCACCTGTATCTGTATTATGAGTGAATCGTATTATCTGAACAAAAAGAAAGCATAGAGGCATATAAAAAAACATCTTCACAGTTTTTGAATGGTCCTGGGGAAGTTGTAGATAGACACTAGACAGAAAATGCAGAAATTTTAGGATTAGATTCTTTGCAGAAGGTCAGTCAGGATAAATCTCAAAGTTCTTGTTAGTGTTAGGAGCTATAATTCCTGTTGTTAATAGGATAGAACATTGTTTGACAAGTCTAGATTATTCTGGACTTTGAGGGCTGTCCATTACATGCTAATCAAATTTCTCCCTGTCTTATGCATATCTGCCATATTTAATTTTTTTAAATTACAAAGTATTTATTTTTAAAAAATCACACCTTCCTTACAAAAATATTTTTATACCTTTTAATGTAACTAAGTGAATTAATGGGATGTCTAAACTGTTTTCTGGAGATCTAGAGTAATATTCTACTACAGCCCACTACCCTACTAGTTTTTTATTTTAGCGGCTCAGAGTTCTTGCATAAAATTTCTTCTGTGAAGTTAAGAGTATGTAACATGCTAAAAATATCCTGGAAGTATATTCACTTTTAAGAATTCATTGTATCTTCTCTGCAACTATAGAATTCTTGGCATTATATTCCACCTACACACGGCACTAATAAATACATATTCAGGGAGGAACAAATGAACTATAATTTTTGGGTCCTAGGTAAGAGGAATCCAGCTGCTTTTTCAGTAATTTTCATCTTGTTTCGTTGGAAATAGATTCTTTAGATATTAATTATTTAATTATTTTCACCTTTAAAATAAGAAATAAAAAACCACAAAAAACTGCACACAACCTTTTTGCTGCATGTCAAGATATAATATGCGTATCTTAGACTATATTAGGTATATTAGCCACTTCCTCAAAAGCCAGTGAAGCTGATAACTAAGCTAATGACTTACTCTTATTCTGTAGTATTCTACAGGGCAATTAGATGTACGTGTAGTTGTTCCATGGCCAGGTTCATCAGCCTCTTCATGCTCAGTCTGGTGAAATGGCAGTTATGTTTCAGAAGGCCTAGTATGACAGTTTCTCTCTCTAGTAGGGATGAGGACAAGTCCATAATCGGAAAAATCCACATAGAAATCACTGGTTTCTGGTGTTTAAACACCAAATGTGGACTCTATGCAAACTCAGTGGCAAGCAGAATATTTTAAATGCAAAGGTTTAGAAGTCCTTAGTTTGCTGCATAGTAGTATGTATAAGCCTTTGTAAATATTGAACACTGAAGAGGCTGCATAAACATATTTGCTTGAGATTCAAATTTGGGGAATCACATATTTTGGGAAATCAGGAAAAATCAATGTCCGTTACTAGCAAATATATTTATTATCTCTGTTGAAAATATAGTCCATCTTTTGAAAGGAGAATCTTTTTCTAATTCCTTAAACCAACAACTATGCATCTTCCATTCTGACAGAAGAGAAATCAACTTTTCATCAAGTACTTTTGGCAGGTACTGGAAAAAAGCACACATATATTGCTTTTTTACTTTTTTGATTAGTGTGTTAGATGTGATTCTTTTAACAGCCTTTCTCTTTTTCCCTTATAACTAGTGTCCAGAGTGGGATTCAGAATGGTATTTCAGCACATGAGGCCCATAACACTCTGCACTTTTCCAGTCTTCTGAACCCCCTGTGCCCATGAAAGCACCACTTTGGGAACGGACCCTTCCTGACAATATGTAGCAAATGTCAGGCTTAGAAAATTGAGGTGTCTGAGACAAGACTGATATACTTGGAGAACTTTCTCTTTATAAGAGAATGTGATTCCAGCTGGATGATTCCTCAACTGAATGTGCTGCACAGTGCAGTGGGCTTGTCCTTAGCTGTTCACTCTTCAGAAAGGCTTATCAATCACAGGGTTAGTCAGCAAGTTCACTGGGATCTACAAATCCCCCCACATTTGTATAAATTAAGCTCTTCATTATCCAACTGATGGCATCTGGTACAAGACATAACATTTAGCCTTCAAACGAAAACACGTGGGGGGGCAGGTTGAAACAACATAAACAAAAGTGAGGAACAGCAGAAAATGGAAACAAGCACATGCTTCAGTGAGGTTTAAAAATGTGCTGAGTTCTAGAGAAGATTTGAAATCATGCTGCATCTTATCTTAAGAAAGTTTTAGAAAACCTTAAACCACTGTGATATTTCTATAATGCAATGCATATTTCTGCTATGCAATGGAAGTTGCTTTAATAAAACCCACAAAAATGAATGACAGGAAGACTTTTCAGGTGGTTATTGTAAAACTATTTTCCACATTCTTTATGTGTGGTAAGTGATATTTTTTTTTTTACTTTGAAAAGAACATGTATCAAAGTATTTAGCTCCAGTTTTGCTTGGGAATAGCTACTTTGGACATGGGAGTGTGTATTTCATTTGAATTTCATTCCACACCTGTATGTAAAATGTTTGTCCTTACATTGACTGGTAACTTGCAGAAACTACTGGTGCTAACATGAAAGTCATTCAGCTATGTCCCCTCTTTATGAGTCTGTCCTAAGGGCACATTTGTGCACTAATGTAGAAATGTGATTCATTGCAGCAAGCCTGAACTTCTGTGCATGTGCCATCTCTGCTCCTCCAGGACTATTGCAATGTCTTCTCTACTGACACTGGGGACAAACTTGGTAGTTAAGTTTTAATGGTGTGCCATTGTAAACCAGACAGAACTGCAAAAATTTATATTAGCCAAAAATCAAGAGATTTCTAAAGCCTTTGCTCTCTACAGGAAATGGTCACTCAAATCCCGACATCCTTTATCCTTTTGTGATATATGATTTTTTAGTAACTTGCCCCATTACAGCAGGCTAGAGAAGTAAATGTGTTGTCTTCTGTATTATTCTGAAGAATGAAGGTAGCACAACAAATATTCTTGCTCAAAATATCTCCTTTCTGTGATTGTACTGGATGGCTGCTCTCATTTTTACTTCCCAGACTTGACACAAGAAAAGTTCTGTACAGTCCATGTAAAGTTCCTTTGTGTTCTTTATCTTTTCCCAAACATCTGGCTCAATTCAGGTGCCTGGGGGAAGCACAGAATGATATTTTCAGTGAAAATGAAGTCAGCAAAAAGAAGTGTATGTGGCACCAGCACTGTCTGAGAAGGTGTTTTCTCAATTAAGGAATTGTCTCTCAAATATCACATGATGTACATGGTGCAGTTTCCTCCTTTTTGGAATGGTAAGTTTAGGATAATATCTATGGGGAAAAAATCAGCCTTCGTTCTACAGGTTCTTGTAGCAGTTGAAGAGACAATGGAAACTCTCAATTGCTTTTAATTTTTTTGTATAAACTTACAAGTGGTACTGATTTTTGGTATTTCTGATTGATTTGTGTCTTCAGAGCATATCTTTTGGTATTTTTGCAACTCCCTTCTGAAACACTTTTCTAAGAGTCTTTTTTTGGTCACCAATCCACTGCTTTCTGCTTAGTTACAATCATGATTTTCTCCTCCTGTGATGAATCTCATGACTTACCAGAAGTCATTCTGTGAAATGAAATATATTAACAGGTTTTGGCCCCTAAAATATTCACAGTTTGTATTGATCTTCTTTTCTAAATAACTCTCCTTTTTTTCTTCTTTCTTTTTCTTTTTTTCTTTTTTATTTTTTTTCCCTGTTCTATGCATATTCTTACCCATCTTTGCCTTATTTGGATTTTAAAATATTCCAGGAAAGGACTTTGTCCTTCTGCAATATCATTCAAGGATCATGCAAAATTAATAGGTTGTATGAATGTAAAATAATAATAATAATAATAATAATAATAATAATAATAATAATTATTATTATTATTATTATTATTATTATTATTATTATTATGATGAATATGTGGGGGTTTTATAATAATGAAAATTCTGTAGCTGCATTATAATTCTATGGTATTGCTGCTTTAAATATTGACATTCAGGATCAAACTTTATGAAATAATATACTTTTCCCCACTTATCTGTATGGCCAATATGTTGTCTAAATATATTCCTGGCATTGATTATACTGTGCAATGCATGCAGGCAGACTCCTAAATCTGTATGGTAGCTACCTACATAAATCTTGCTGATACTGCTGTCAGCAGAAGGGCTTATATGTGTGTTACAGGAGTCTGCAAACCAGGCACATAAATATCTGTCTACCCAGGAGTTTTCTTGCAAAATTAGAGATACAGAAAGGGAAGTTTGGATTAATCTGGCATGCTGCAGTGGAGTAGTAAACAAGGAAGATATACAGCTGCTTTCTGAAGCAGGCAAAATTTTTGTTCCTATCAAACTGTGAGTTGTGTACAAGCAATGGCAGACTAACAAGATTTGCTGATGAGTTTAATCTGTTAAGCAATTTAATGCTTGCTGGCATGTTTATTTCATTCAATGGACAAAGAATTTTGCAATTGGCTATTACCTAGTTTGGGGAATTTGGGAAGCAACCCCTGTCTCTTCACCTTCCTTTCGGTTAGGTTTCCAAACTGCAAGGACTTCCAGCTCCCCAGTTTCCTTTCAGTCCAGGTAATAAGGCTGAGGGAGGCAGATTGTAACTGACTCCTTGCTTTTAAAGATTTGATGCTACTATCTTCTAAATGGCCAGCTGTGTGAAAATCTTGGTCTGGTATCATTGGCTTCCAACCAGCTCATGGGTAGTTGGATTTGTTGCCATGTGAGCAAGCTGAAAAAAATTGCCTTTCTGCTTCGATTAGCTGTTAGAAAAAAATCATATAATTTTTTTACATCTCTTTTCATGAGAAGCAAGGTTGAAGTAGGTAGAAACATATATAGGAAGCAGTAACAAAGTTAGAATGCAGCAAAGACTGTAAACTGAGGAGAGCACACTTTGCAGACTTGTAAACATTATTTAAGGAAGGCATTTTAGCAATCTCTCAGGAAGTCATACTCTACACTTGCCGATGCACTGGCAGCCACATTTTATGTTTGTCTGCTTTGAACAACACTGTCATTCCAGTTTCTAGTATGTATCTCATCCTTTTCAGTTTGTTACTTTTTTGGTAATAAGTAAAAAATAATAATATTTCTGCCTTCCTAGCTCTATCATAAATTTATTGGCACTGTTGTTAGTATTTTGGGGTTTTGTGGGAGGGGGTGGGTGTTACCTATGTTATCACTCAAACGTGTTTTTCTTTCCATAGATATCACTAATTGTCATTTAAGATCAGATGACTCATGTCCTGACTCTTATTTTTATTGCAAGAACCCTTCCTTGTTAAGCAGCATAGTGTTCAATAGCCTTGTGCTGTTCTTTTGGCACGTTTCTAGAAGGTTTTATTTATATCTACTTCAAATGTATATTTTGTGGGTGCTTAAACAATAGACTATGTAAATAATACATGGGGTATATACATGTGTGATAAACACACAAGCTTGCACACACATATATACATCTTTCATGGACTTACTGTTGTCCAGCTGTAGTTCCCATGGGCACTGTTACAGTTTACTGTTAGAGGCATTTTTTTAAAGAAATCTATTTTATGAAATTGTCAGTAAGATGACGATAACATTTTTCTCATTCTTAAATTGTTTAAACTGAACAACAGCATTTAGACTAAAGAAACTGAGGTTCAATTATCAGTGTTATGCTTCAACACTCATAATTGATCTGTATTTGCTTCCTCCTGCTCTCTTAACCATTTGAAAATAGGCTTTTAATTACATGTCTAAAATCATAAGCATTAGCTGCCTTTCTTTTCACATTTGTTCCAGTTAGCCACCACTGCTTGTAATTTAGATGTCTCTGTTAATCCTGAGTACTCTTTTCATGCTTCTTCATTTACCACTCCTCTTGCACTGTCTGTGTAAATTACTGTGCCATTCCATCCTACTTTTCCCTGTCTGAGAATGAAATCCTGACCCACAGAGAAATTGGTGGCAGGTACATCAGCTTTCCTAAGCACACGGTTATCTCCTACCAATTCTGTATCCTGCCATCCCTTGATTTGACACATGATGTCCTGTGTCAGGATTTTAGACCAGAAAATTTATTATGTAAAGCAAGGAATCTGCCATTTGCTCTGATTCTATAAAAACTTCCATACAAGTTCAATCAAATTTTATTGTACAACTGAAGACAAGTCAAATTACTGTCCTTTCCAGAAAGAGAAGCCAGTACAGATGACTCCTTTTTACATTAACCAGGGCTTCAATGACACTGGGCAACATGCACACAAACCCTGCAGAGCTCAGCTACCAAAATCCACTGGTTAACTGGTTTTCTCTTGCTATGATGTTAGACTGAATTGTAAGCATATTTCTCCATTCTTTTGCTTCATATTTCAGACAGCTACTGAAAAAGATTAATCTAGTATATGAGGAGATCTTGAAACTATCACATTTTATCAATAAAAAGTACTGTGGCCTATTTTATGTGTTGTGCAAGCTCCAGAGAGGTGTGCCGTAATGTTAAGGGGTCATAGGTTTTTGAGTAGATATTTTCATAGTAAGATAAAAACAGGACATTGAGTATCTTTAGAAAGGGATGAAAGTATTCTTGACTAGTAATTAACATTCTCAGTTTGGTAAGACCTTTTTAATATAAAGAAGCTGCTTATGTCAATGAGACAGCTTTTAAAATAAAATGTCACTTAGCATAACCAGTAATAGAGAAAACAGTGTCAGAGTCTGGCCCTTAATTACTGTTTACAATGAAGAAAAGCAAATCTTTCACTTACAGTTTTGCAAAAGTACAATTTTTCAATATTCTATAGTATTTTGTTGCTATATTTTCTGATATGTCATGATGTATCACTGTGCAATTATGTTTCCCTATGTTTCGTATATGATTCTGACCAAATATATATATTTGTTTTTTAATATGGTTTTCTTCTAGCTTCCCCATTTAGTATTAAAATTTTAAAAAAATCTCGAAACAACTATCAGCCCTTCTATGCATAATAATGACATCAGAACTTTATTTTTTCTTTACTATTGCAGTCACTAACTAGCCCTTCTTTTTAGCATTCAAACAAGTAAATTGTAAGATTAGACTCAATTATATACAGCTCTTTGCTGTTAATAGAATGATTAAANTCTATGCATAATAATGACATCAGAACTTTATTTTTTCTTTACTATTGCAGTCACTAACTAGCCCTTCTTTTTAGCATTCAAACAAGTAAATTGTAAGATTAGACTCAATTATATACAGCTCTTTGCTGTTAATAGAATGATTAAATGTATAAGAAAGTACAAAAAGCAAGTAAAAAGCTGACTTTCATGAATTGTAACTAGTAGTTCTAATAGTTATTTTCTGTATAGATGGATTCTCATTCTTCACATTTCCGTCTGAGGAGATAGACAATATATATATTTCTTGTATACATATGTCTGTGTTTTATGTCTGTATCTGCCTGTCTGTTGATTTAATTCTTTTCTTTCTACTTTCTGCAGCCCAGAGTACCTGCACTAACCACCTGCACTTGTAATGGTACTCTCTTGAAGATTTAATTACTTGTATGGAGTTGCAATTTCTCATATTGTTTCAGGCTATAATTACCTGGAACTTAAATAACATTCCTCTCTGTGTGTGTGCCTGTGGTGTGTGTACACATGCTCAATAGAGGGATTCAGCCTAGAGCAATGTAATGATTAGCAGCTAGGTCTGATCTTTACCTACCTCTGTAGCTATTCAAAATAAATATGGCAGAAATAAAAGATTAATCACTATTTACTTTGCTAATATCTGCTTTATATACTTTATATCTGTTATCTGCAACCATGAAAAATATTTGGTTTTGTAAAGTTTATCTGAATTATTATCTAGAAGTTTTCTGCAAAGACGGTTGTGATAGAATTATTTTAAAATAGATAATCAAATTATGTAGTCATTGTATAATACCCTATTTATTTAATAATCTAAATATTTTATCAGAGGCATGCCACTTTTTCTTTGTGAGGGTGGAAGAATAATTAATCATCTGACAGTTTTGCAGTGAGAAAGTTGTCTCTCTGTTTATGAAGTGATTAGATTAATTCCACCAAGCAATCATTGAAATTGTAAGGAACATCTAGAGGTTACCTAGTTGCTGGAGTTACTTGAGACTGTTTCTTGTTAGGTTTTGCCTATCTTAGGAGGAAAAAACCTACATATTTCCTTCTTATGTTTGACCACTTCAGAGTCTAAAAAATAAGGGTTAGTTGATTTTTTTTTTCTGACAGTTAACTGGAATTTCATGTATTTAATTTTGTACCCATTGCTGCTTGTTCACTTAGCTGTTTTTAGCCGGGACAAAGTTAATTTTCTTTTTCATAGTAGCTGGTAGAGTGCTGTGGCTTTAGGATTTGGAATTTAAATAGTGTTGATTGCACACTGGTGTTCTCCTAGGCATCACTGAGAAGAGGCTGACTCTGCCATCCTTATTCCTTTCATCAGATACCTGTACACATTGATCAAACTCCCTTGATACTTTGCCTCTTCAAGCTGAAAAGTCCCAGCTCTCTCAATCTTTCCCCACATGAAAAAAAAAAACCAGGAGTTTCCTCATCATCTGGGTTGGCCATTTGCTGCACTTACACCAGTAAGTGTACTACAACCCTTTTGTACAGAGATGCCCAGAGCTTAACACAGGCCTTAAGATGTGTGTCCCAAGGGTTGAGCAGAGGGAAGGGTTCATCTCCCTCAGCCTGCTCCCACTAATGCAGCAAAGGATGGATGCTGTTGCCAGCCTTTGTTGTAAAGGCATATCACCAGATCATGCTCTGCTTGGTGCCCACACCCCTTTCTACAAATTTCCTTTCCAACCAGACAGCCCCAGCCTGTAGTATTTTGTGGAGTTTTTTGTCCCAGGTGCTGGCTATTCTGACACCAGGATTTTGCACATCTCTGTTGAACTGTGTGAGGTTCCCATCAGCCCATTTTTCCAACCTGTCAAGGTTCCTCTGAGCGGCAGCACACCCACACAGTTTTTTAATCATTGTCAAACTTGCTGAGGGTGCCTTCTGGCCAATCATCCAGGTCATTATGAAGAGGTTAAACAGTAGTAGATGCCACATCAATGCCTAGTGACGCCACTAGTAACTGTATTCCAAATGAACCATATGCCATAAGACAAAATCCTTTGACTCCAGAAATTTAGAGAGCTGTCAGCCCTCCCTCCTTGCTGTCCATTTGTCTGGTACATACTTAATTAGTTTGTCTGTGAGGATTCTATGGGAGATTTTACTGAAAGTTTTGCTAAAATCAGCATAAATGATATCCACTGCTCTCCTCTATTCCACTGGTCCAGTTCTGTTGTCAAAGAAGGTTATCAGATGGTTAAGCATGATTTTCCCTTTGTAAATCCTCTTTCCTGTACTTAGTAGTGAAAGTTTTTCCATTTCCAGATGTGCTGCCTGCTCCACTACCTATACAGGGATGGAGGTGAGGCCTACTGGCCAGTGATTCCCTAGATATTTTTTTTTCCTGACCATCCTGCTGATGGCTGTGACATTTTCTTTCTCCCCATCCCTGGCTACTCCCTCAGCTGTCTTGACATTTACAACACATCTGAGTGGCCTCCCAGTGACATCAGCTGACTCTCAGCACTAGGGGATGCATCCCATCAGGTGTCACAGCCCTGCCCACCTCTGGTTTGTACAAGCTTACCTCAACTGGATGCTGTATCCCTGAGGGCAAATCCTCCTTGCTCTAGACTTTTCCGGGGATCACCACCTAAGCCAAGTTGTTGAAGGTATTGCTGTGGCTGAATTTTCATGAAGGTGAGATAGTTTCATCATTCCTGGATGGAAGGTTTCCCTAGGCAGCGGGTAATATAATATTGCCCCATTTCCTGATGTTGCTAATTGAATATAGCTATGCAAATATGTCCTTAAAACTATATACAGATTGATAATGATGATTGCGGCATTTCTTTCTAATTGGAACTATGGTTAACTCCCAGAAGGAGCATTTGGAAATACTAAAGAAGTGATGAAATGTTGCATATCACAGTTCCTGGACAGATTTATCTTATTCCTGCTTACATCTAAGATGAAATTAAAAAAAATAAAATTTGGTGATGCTTTCATGTACCCATTTATTGCAAGTTGGTAAAACAAATTTATTGTCGTGGAAAGAGGATTCATTTTTTAATAAGCCTCAGCACAGGGCTGATTTAAAGTAATCTGATAAAAAATAATTAAGGAAGAGGAGACTTTAGATAATACACTCAGCAGGAATACTTGTGCCATTCTTAGTAGTTTGCAGACCCTTCAGTGTGAGGTGGTTAACTTGATACTCCAGGTGTTGTGGTTTATGTTTGTCATGCTGTGCATCTTTGGGAATTGAAATATTCATCCATGTCGCTGAACCAACAGAGATGGATTTTTCTCATTAACTGAATCCCAACAAGATAATCATTGTAGACTTGAAATGGATCTGTATATTTGAAGTTTATTATTCATTCCACCTAGGAAAAGCCTTTAGCTAATCATATTTTAATGACCTAAGAGACTTCAAGGGAATTATAATTAATATTCAGAAAGTAGCTATATTTTCTTCTAGAATGTGCAGTTTAATTAAAGGGAGCAAGCTGAAAAATTAGTGTAAAAAAGTTATTTTTGTTTGAAATCTCTTAGTCGAGTTATATCAATAAAAAGAAAGTAGTTGTTTCTAAAAGTTGAATAAAGACCAAATCATTAAAACCCTTTAGGTTCTGAAAATAATTATTTGGTTTATATATATTTTCTTCCACAGTCCCAATGTTTTAAAGTTAAAGGATTAGAAAATATCATAATATTTTTCATTTGGTTTTTAAGGAAATGATTTATGATTATACAGATTTTAATAAAGAACTACTTTTCTTTCACATGAGTTTTTAATGGGGTTGTGAAAGGTATTCTTCCTATACTGTTTATACCCTAAATATATCTTTTTCAGAACAGCTGTTTCTTTCATCTTGTATCACTGTAGGTTTTTATTCCTGTAGTGGAACACATCTTCACTGTATCATACCATGCAATGGACCGAAACTCTGAACACTTGGTGGGAACTATGTGTATGAACTGTATGAACACTATGTGGGAACTGTAATTTGAAATTCCCAGCTGCATTATGCTGGGCCTTAGTTGATTAACCAGGAGTGCAAGGTATAACGAGCCCAGAACTGATGCCATAGCCATTGCTATACTAATCAGAGGTAGTATTTTCCCAGTTCACTGGACTCTGTAAACTCCACCAGCTTGAATTTATATTAGCATTGGAATTAATCTGTGTTCTGCTGTACAACACAGAAATGAATAAGAGGGCGACTTAATGTTGACTAGAGTGAATACTCAGTTCAGTGAAATTAGAATGATGATCTGACCTTAGCTGATGTACATATAAAACATGACAACTGTTAACTACCTGATATATATTTATGTAATTTTATATTCGTTATGGCCTTAGAGAAATTCTACCAAATATCTGGTCTCATTTCCAACATGAAATAATTTTTCCCTAATGTTGAAATTGCTGGAGGGAAGAAATGTTAGTTAATCCTAGACTACTGAGGGTTCTTATCCTAAATCTGAGGGAAAAAAGCAGTTGGTAAGAAATAGATTTACCCATAAAAACTCTATATAGTTTTAGCAATATATTTTACATTCAGAGGAACATGATTCCAAATGTACCAGTTATTGCAGATCCTGATAATCTCTTAGAGATATCAAAATTAAATCTGTGATACTGAGCTTTTAACAACTGTATAGCTAAAATTACCAACCATGTTAGGAATTGTTTAATGTAATCATGACTGCATATGTTTGGCTGAAAAAAAGTTGGGTGAAAAGGTCTCAAGGATGTATTATATATATTATATATACTTTATATAATTCAGTATAATTCTAGTCATATTCAGTATAATTTATTGTTGCGTCATGTACTGTAATACTGCTGCATTGTTTACAGGCTGACATGCATTGAAAGCGCCAATGACTGATGGAAATATACCTTTTAAAAGACAAGTAATTCAAGTGTTTTTCTTTTTTTTTTCCCCTTAAACCTAGTCTAGAAATTTTGCTATTTGTGATCTAAATGGTTAAAACATGCTTATTCAAAGGAAAGAGTTAGATTCTCTATAAAATTCTGGAATCTGCCATTTTTTCACTTAGAATATTTGACGATATAATTAATGTCTCAAAAACAGAGCTTACATATGGGGTTTTTGGGGTTGCATAGGTCTTGTTCATAATGCAATACGTTTAGTCATTGATTTAATATAATACAGTTGATAACAATGTCTTCTTCACAGGAGTTTCAGACAGGGACCACATCTTTAAAACCTTCAATGATGTAAGTTCTTATGGTAGCGTGATTTCCTGGACTGATACATAATGTCTACTTTTAGGCAGTCATCAAGAACTGGTTTGGGAATCTCAGCCCAGATCTGTATAGGTATCTATATCTGTGTAGCTGCACTTGAAATCTGCAAATATCTGCTGTAGCAATCTGCTGTGATATCAATTTTGTCTTTTGACCCTTTGGTTTTCTATCAGAATATGTTTGTTCGATAAATCATAGTATTTAGCATTTCTTAATTGATTGAAGGTAATGTGTCTCTTTCATAACATCTTAGATATTTTCTGGTTTTACCTTGCTAGTACTTTGCCCTGTAAACAGAGCTAGGAAATATTTCTGATTATTAATTCTGTATAATGAAAAAAAAATTAATATTTCAAGTAACATATGGTTCTAGAAGATTCAATGCAATTTTTTCTTGGGATTTTCACTTTAACTCATACTGTTTTCTCACGTCACCTTCAGGAGTGTCTCAGTAGGTGATTTTCTGGGTGATGTATGAAGTTTAAAAACCTGATTAGACAAAGAATATTTGAAACAGAATAAAATAAGTTTTTTAAATGTACTTGAGTACCAGAAGCACTTTCTCTAGCTATGAAGCTGGAGATGCTTAAGACAACATTTCAATCTTGCAGACATCTCTGCCAACTCTTCCTGACTTTCAAATATTTGTATATTTAAATGCATTTAATACTCATTGTAACTTTACATACTTTTCATTAATTTTTCAAAGTTTATAGATAACTTTGCAACAATTATAAAATAGATGATTTTTTTTGTTGTGAGATGAGTTTTGTACCCTATCCCATATCCATTTTAAGCTTCCCTACAAATGAAGAAGGGGGGTAAGGAAAGGAGGAAGAAAATTGTGGAAGGAAGATTAGACCTCAGACCCCTGAGGTGATTGCTTAGTTTCTCTGTCTGTGTGTGTGTTGACGCCTTACTTCAGAGGGAATGTAAAACCTAAAAGCCTAAAATCTTCTCTGAGCAAGTAGCTCGCACTTCATACATTTTCAGATAGTAACTCGGGGATATTTTGAAATAATCAGAAATTGATCAATCCCAGGATGCAACTCCAGCAACTCTGAACTCTCTTTCAGATTTGCACTGACACTACACCACCACTAAAACCATCTCCTGTGTCTTCATTAACGTTATTCAAAACCTGGAATTCTTCTGACTATCCCAGAAGGTAATTAAACTACTATTAGATATATTTAGTGACTTCTAGTTGACAATATGATTAAAGTATTTTACTAATTTAGTTATCTAGCTATTTTATAGATGCTTTCAATAGCTCTTAGAGATTATGTCCTTGAGCTTCCAATTGATCATTCAGATCAGGGAGATAAAGAATATAGAATTCTCCACTTCTTTGTCTTTCAGTTTGGTGAGTGTTCTTACAGCTACAGATTCTGTGTATTTCATTTCCTACCAATATATTAAAGAGTCTCAACCTCTCATGCTTTTCAAATGAAGGATACTATCTTCATCTAATTTTCAGTGCAGCATACTCTGGCTCAAGTGAATAATCGCAAATAATTCCAAAGAGGTTTAGAATATAGTTTAGTTTACAGAGAGTTGTGGTAGGCCTAGTAGTGCTTCACAGAATTTAAAATAACTCAAAGAGTTGTGTTACTGCATGCTGTGGAAATCATAGGAAATCACTAGGAAAGTACACACAAAACTTACACACAATAAAGAAGTTCTCTCTCAGAAGTAGAATTTCCTGTGCCTGTTTCTTCCTGTTTCCTTCCCATTGCTCAGCATCACTGAGAAGAGCCTGGCTTCATCTACTTGACAGACTCCCTTCAGATACTTATTTACACTGACAAGACGTCTTCCCAGTCATCACTTCTCAAGACTGAACAGGCTCATTTTTGTAGCCCTCTGCTAGACTTACTTCAGGAGCCTCACGTCTCTCTCGTACTGAGGAGCCCAGAACTGGACACAGCACTCCAGATGTGCCTCACCAGGGCACGTTAAAAGGGCAGGATCACCTCCCTCAACCTGCTGGCAATATTATTCCTAATGCAATCCAGGATCCTATTGGCCTTCTTGGCCACAAGGACACACCATTGGCTCATAGCTTGTTGTCCACAAGGAGCCCCAAGCCCTTCTGCACAGAGTTGCTTTCCAGACCCCAGCTTGTCCTGGTGAATGGGGTTATTATTCCTCAGGAGCAGAACCCTGCACTTGCTTTTGTTGGAGTTCAGAAGGTTCTTCTCTACCCATCTTTCCAACCTGTTGAGGTCCTTCTGAAAGGCTGCATAGCTCTTTGTGGTATTGGCCACTCCTCCCAGTTTTCTTTCCCTTTTGTTTTGTGTAGCATTTAGACTGAATTATTCATATATTGCTTTGTTCCTCATTATTACTTTCATTTATACATTTGATTTTATTTTCCATCACTTGGATTTGTGAACTGAGAAAAAAGCATGACTAGATTTGATTCTCAACATTATGCAAGACCACTGCCCTAATAAAAAAATTTAATCTTGCAGGTATCTTTATACATAAGCCTCCTGATAAAAATAAAAATTCTATCTCACAAAGGTTATTTAAAAGCAACTTGCTGATAATCATTCGTACTTCCATTTGATCAGGTGAAGGAAACCTGGAGATGTGCAAATCTTTGTAAACAGCTTAGATGCATGCACTTTAATTTAAACCAAAGAAATGAACAAACATATAAACAAAAATTCAACACCTCAAAATACTTTCCTGCTGTCATATCTGACAGGGTAAAAATGAGTATTGGAAAAATGTTTATTCATTTGCTTTCTCCAGGTGACAATTCTCTGAAAGGAAAGAATTGAGAAACTGTATGTTGAAGGCTCAGTAATATTTTTGTTCCTGCAGAGAGACAAGCAGGTTGTAGCTTTTTGAGCAGCCTTTCTTTCCATTTAAGGTTTTACCTGATCACTGATCTGGAGATATGTCTGAATGCAGTAATGGTCTACTTTTACATGCTACATTAAGGTGTATGTTATGAAAGTGCTGCACTAAACCATCAAATAATAATGTTTGAAATCACCTCCCTATTATATAATGCTATGAACGTCTGGCCTCTGTAATTATATAGAGAATATGACCTTGTGGAGGAGAGTATTTTTATTTGCATGTGTACAGAAATCCAGCATAAGGGAATAGATTTCAGCATTCAGGGCTATTGCCTAATGAAAGATGGCCCTAACTGCTGCTGTATTCAAGCAAGCACAAAGTTAATTTTTTTATCCACTACCAGAAAGATGAACAGTGAGCAGTAGCAAGGCATATATTGTTCTTTTATTGCTACAATACAAGCTTTATTTCAGAACATTTTTTCCTATTTACTTATATGGCAAATTAAAAGTGTGATTCTTAAAATACTAATACAAAACAGGTGAAAATAAAAAATAATTACTTGAGGAGAAAATAAAAAGAAGCATCAAATCCTGAAAGATATTAAACACAAAATTGGGTTGTAGAAAATTTGGGTGATAGTTTGTAATTCCATGACAAAAATAAAAGATGACTTCATGGGTTCTCAGGAATTGATACCTAACTGTAACCTTGTTATTCAGAATCAGCAAAAACAAAACAGTTGTAAAAGTTTTTAGATTCTATTGGTAAGTAATTAAATCACAGAACTGCATAGTTTCTTTTGGTTTTGCACTATTGTCACAAAAGGTGTGAAAAATGATGCTCAGTTCTAGAAAGAACCAATAATAATGGATTCATGAATCCCCATAAACTCAGAGGTATCTAATCAACCAACGAGCACCTAAGCAAATTGTCCAAATTCTACAGAAGTTCAGGAGTAGGAATCTAATATTAACTTTCAGTTTCAATTGTTTTGGTTTTTTTTCAAAAGCATCATATGAAAAGGGGAGATTTAATTCAACCCTTCCTGTTTGATTCGTCTGTCAGAGCCCTGGGAAATCTGAGACCTTTCTGCCCTACCAGTCTGTCAATGCCCTGTTATGGGTAGCCTTCACTGAGCAGTTCACTGGATTGAAGGCCAGCTCGACTGACTTATTCAGGCTCACACTCCAGACAGAGAGAGCCCCTCCTGAGTCTGCACACCTCCGCCCACTGCCAGAGACTGCCAGCAGTCTTTAAGGACTCACATCAACAGTTTACAGAATAACACTTAATTAGTAACATTGTGACAGGTTAAGGTTCAATGACGACTGGTGATAGTATCTGACTGCAAAAACATATTCAAAGTGGAGTAATAACAAGACCTAAACCCTAAAAAAGTTAGCACAAGATAATCATTTAGAACATTTAGTACAGTACTTGTTCCCATGGGGAAGAAGACAGGTTCAGCCTATTCTTAACTCACTTTTATACTCTTTATTTGTGTTTAGGGTGAGCTTGAGTTAATTTAGTAAAACATCTTACTTAGTGAGTGATGTCTGTACCTTGGGGGTGGGTATCTTAGTATGGTATCTGAGATAACTCTGGGATGGAGACATGCATCACTCCAAGGAGAATGATTTCACCACAGTTGCTGATTCAGGACATTTTCCTTTATCTCCCTTGGTTTTCAGCTGCTGGGCAGCTTATCAGCTAAAAGGTACCACTGACTTCCCTTCTCTGCAAGGGTTTCAACAGAGTCTGGACATGGTGTTTCCACTCCATTCTATGCTCTGTTTAGTCCTGCTTAGATTGTATTGTGTGTGGGAGGTCAGATATGTTGGCCACATTCCATCCAGGGAGTAGCAACTGTAGTTTCCCCTATAACTGTTGTACAACTCTCTTTTTACCCTCTGTTATTTCTCCAGAAAAGGCTTCTCAATAGACTTCTCCAAAATACTAGTGCTTGTAATCAGGTAAGGAAAAAAAACCCAGAAAGGCTGGCAGTCTGATTCCAGTCACAATGACCTTAAAATTTTTTGTGATAGATAAGATGGAACACAGACATTACTGATTCCAAATAAGGGTGCCTTGTGAAACCTAATTTTGATTATTTTAATGACAACTATGAAAGCAAATTGCACATCATCATTTTATATCAAGGTCTGCTTGATATTCATTGACATCACATTCTCTTGTATAGAGTGATGTAATACACTTGTGATTTACACAAAATTCAGTCATTTTGCTGACAAGCATTAACCATGGTATTTTCTGTCTTTTTCGTAGTCTGAATTAAGTTGTTAATAAAAAAATTGCATGGGAAGGAAGGGAAGGGAAAGGGAAAATAAGATACAGCCTCATTCTGAGCTTTCTTTCATTTTGTAGTCCTTGACTCAAATGGGAATTAGAGATTTAATATTCTGTAAAGTTCTCAAAGGATAAAAATGAGACTCAGACTTTGACCCAGCTCTGATTTCTAAGTGATTGCAAAAGGAAGAGAGGTGTTATAAAAATTTGTTCATAAAGAAATATTTCTAGACAGAGAAGCATCCACAAATGTTCATTATAATAATTTTATAATCTTTGGTTATGGTGTAAAGGGATAGACTATAAAGCATAAATCATAAACTATTAGTAGGTGTAAGAAGAGGAGGCTGAATTGAGCTTTGAGTTACTGGAAAGTGAAATTGTGGGTTTGTGACACACATATGGATTTAGAGCTTAATACCACAATGAAGATGATGATTTTAAAGTTCCATGGTAGCCATTTGCTAAAGTCTGGATGTTTTATGAACAATGTTTCAGTACAAAGCCTCTGCAATGAGGAGGAAGAATTTATGCACTCAGATTTTCTTCATTCAGGTGCAAGTTTCCTTGCTTTAGGATGCCACTTATAGCTCTCCTCTCCGAAAGAAACACTCATGACACACAGTAATGCTGGGGGTTTTTTGGTTATTTTTAAAAAAATTTTTTTACGCTGACTTTTCTTTTTTTCCCTCAAGTGAACAGATGATCCTGTAGATTATGTTCAGTGCATGACAGTAACAAATGTGATCCACACAGAAGGAATCCTGGTAATACCAGCAGCAAGACAATAATCTTGATGGGATCGTGGTGGTGTGGTGGGATGATTCCCACAACTAGAATGTTGAATGGAGGGATACAGGATCTTTAGGAAGGGCAGGCCAGAGGGAGCCGAGAAACTGTGTCCAGTCCTGTTTAACATCTTTGTTTCTGATCTGGATGATGGTGCAGAGTGTATCCTCAGCCAGTTTGTTGATGATACAAAACTGGAAGGAGTGGCTAACAGACTGCACATTGTGATCACATCCAGGCAGACCTGGAAAAACTGGAGAAATGGGATGGAAGGAACCATATGAAGTTCAACAGGTCCTGTACCTGGGGAAGAACAACCCTGCACATCAGTGTATATTGGGGACAACCCATCTGTAAAACATCTTGTCAGAAAGAAGAGCTGGAATCCTGGTAAATCACCCAAATTGAACATGAGCCAGCAATATGCTCTTGCCACAAAGGGTCAATGATATCCTGCACTGCATTAGACAGACAAAGTATTGCCAGCAGGCTGAGGGAGGAGATCATTCCCTTCTATTTGGCCCTAAAAAGACCATATCTGGAGGGCTGTGTCCAGTTCTGTGCTCTTCAGAACAGTAAGAGCATGGACATACTGGAGAAAGTCCAACAAAAGGCTGCAAAGATGATGAAAGAACTGCAGCACCTCTCCCATGAGTAAAGACTCAGAGGTGGGATTGTGCAGCCTGGAAAAGAGAAGGCTCATGGGGATCTTATTAATGCATACAAATACTCGAAGGGAGGGCACAAGAAGACTGAGTGGGGCTCTTTTCTGAGGTGCCCAGTGGCAGGAGCAGAGGAAGTAGGCACAAACTGAAACACTGGGTTTCCTCTGAGCATCAAGAAACACTTTTATACTGATGGTCAGTGTGCACTGCACAGGTTATCCAGAGAGGTAGTGGGTCTCTCTCCCTGGAGGCATTGAAAATCCACCTGGATATGATCCTGGTCATCGAGATCTAGGTGTCCCTCCTTGAACACAAGAGGTTGCACCAGGTGACCTCAAGGGTTTACTTCCACCCTCACAAATTTTGTGATTCTATGATACCAGTAGGCATTAACCTTTTCCCTACAAACATATCTCGGAGCTTATCCTAAGCTCACTTTGTATTCTGTAGTTGTGTTAACAGTATCAATATTTATTTTGGGAGGCGTTTGATGTTCAGGAGTTTTTATAGCTGTTTTTACAGTTAGAGTAAAAAGTGCAGAGAAGGTATAAAACTATCTAGACTACTCACTGACAAAACACTCTGGCACTATGAAATTCACTGCTTAGTTCTTTAGAGCAGCAGAAGATGTCTTGATAAAACAAATATTTTAAAATAATTGCACTATTAAAATTATTTTGAGACTTTGTACCTTCTGCTTTTTCTTAGTGTGAAATTGAAGCCTAAGAGAAAAGGAGTTATTCTCTTGCATAAGAAATTTTTTCTTGAATCCTGAGTAAAAATACCTCCTAAAATGCTGGTGAAATTTGAGGTCCAGTGTGCATTCAGCCATTAATGAGCATATAGGTCATATGTAACTATGGAGAAATCTATGGGTTTCTATCATTTGAGACTAAAAATTTCAGTTTTGAACACATGATTTGTATGTGTCCTGTAGTCTGTGCATTTCAGAAATTTTGGGGTGTATTTCACTTTTTCGATATAACAACCTTTGTTTTCTTTGCCATTCAGTTAGGACTTTGGTCAAACATCTGGGGCAGGATTAATGTTGACAGTGTTTCACTGTTATTTCTAAGCTGATTAGTACAAAAAATTTTAATTTCCTTTTTTTAAACCTGAACTATTGAGTGAGTTTAGAACTTCATTAAGGATAAACTGAATAGGGTTTTTAATTTAGCTACTTTTTTCCATCTTGTTACGTAGACCAGGTCATTATATTTTGCATGCCTATATTGTTCAAATCAGGTGAGCAACTGGCAGAAGTAATAACTTGTAGAATCTTAGGTTCACCATTAAAAGTTATGGGAGTTTTATACATAATCCTTATATTTTATGATCATTGTCTCATTGTCTTCAGAACCTGAGTTTCTAGAAAAAACATGAAAAGTCACCCAAAAATTATAGCATGAACAGTGTTGTGCTAATGTGAAACACATTCTGATTGATGTAATGACAGTAAGTGAAGAATTCAGAATGTTCTTTTTCTTTCTGTGATAGTGTTATGAATTGTATTATATAAGTTTATTTTAAATAAACTAGAAAAGCAAATGCATGAGAAGAAATACCAAAGGTATTGGTAAATAGGACATTCTGCTTTTTTAACTGCAAATAATCTTTTTGAAAAGAATCAGTCATCTATCCTGAGTTTGATATGGATTTTCTGCCTTGTATCAAATGACTGATATTATTGCATTGATACAGGATTTGAAATTTCTCCCTTGTCTTCTACTGAGACATTTTCCTTTCGGTGTGTATCTCAGCCGCTGTGTGCAGACACAGATTCCTCCACTTACAGTAGGAACCATTCAGATGTGCCAGCTCTCATGTGAACTGAACAACCACATACATGTGCACTTCCCACTGCAATGCTGCTGCTGATCTGAAAGGGGAGGTAAGGGCTTGGAATCTTCCCAACTTTTGTATCGGCACAATTTCTCCTTTTCTATATATTTATCTGTCATGTCAAAAACTTAGCAGTTTTACTTGGTGACCGTAAAGGCTTAAACCCTACTAAATACAAATCCACAATGCACAGCAATTCACTGCCATCTTAAATATACCAATTATTCATTTTCTTAAAATTTCATGTCAGAAAATTACTTATTTAGCCTCATATTCTCCCCTTATTTTTCTTTAGTATTCATGAACTTGTAAACTCTGATCTCAAAATTATTAACCTCTGAGTTTATGAGCTTTTCAAGAACTTTGAGCCTCCTACAGCTATAAAACTACTAATATCTCATCTAACCACACTAACCAGAGTATTTACATTATCACCCAAGAAGATTCTCAGTACTACTCTTTGAACCATAGAATAATTACAGCTATAGTGAGCACAGGAAGCTGACTCTTACTGAATATAAAAAGTCTGGTACTCCTCAGTAATGTAAATAGAGTTCATATCCTGGTCAGTAACTAAATTCCATTACAGCTTTTGTACTCCTAAGCACGAAAAATGAGACTGTTTTAACACCATGTTTTTATCCGAGTAAGCCTAGTAACACTTCCTTACTTTAACTAAATCTTGTATTTTTAAATATCTGTCAGATGTCTTTAAAGGATTATCCAGCAGATATTTTCAGTGCTTTGTAGATAAGTACACCTAGTTCCCCATTGCTGAATGCCTCTCAGTTCTTGCATGTTAGAAATTAATTTGGGTCTTTTTTAGTCAAGTCATAATGATCACTTACAATAGTAAAATCAACCAATACTACCTTTCTCATCATAAGACATGCATTCTTCTTCTTAGACTCCAAGTACAAGAAATTTTCTGTTGGAGGTTTGGGGCTTTTATGTGTGGATTTTTGGGATTTATTTTTTTTGTTTGTTTGTTTGTTTGTATGTTTGCTTGGTTTTATCTGCAGAGAAATCTAATTACTCCTGAAGGACAGTAATGCAGTCTTCAGTAGTAGTACTATCTCTGAAATGGCCTCTGAAATTTGTCTTGCTAGAATTCCTCATATTACCATCACCAGTATAAATAATAAATGTGATCAGTATCAAGGTCTGTTATTAAAGAACATCTTTGGCATCTCTTGTGTGATAGCCCACCTTTCACTATAAGGCTTTATTTCTGTTGTTGGGTTTTTTGGTGGGTTTGCAGGATTTTGTTGTTGCTATTTTTCTGTTTATGTAAAATTTCTTGTTGTAAATCAGTTCTATAAAACCTGATCTTTCCCATGAGGCATTCCTATCAGAGATTCTGCTTAAATTTAGGTAAATTAGCATGAATGCATTTCAATTGTCTAAGAAGTGATAAAACAACAAAGGCACAGTCTCATGTTTGAAAAAAATTTTGATTTTAGTTCACTTCCCTCCATGTAGAATTACCTCTATTCTTTGTAATTTCTTTTCTGAGTTGTTTATGAACATTAAACAAGCAGGACTGTAGCAGTTGAGGCATTTTTCTTTCCTTTTTTGCCCCTAATACATATTTTTGACAGTAAGAAGAGTAGTAGGCTTTCTATTTGTTAGTTCCAGGTTACAACCTATACATGAATGATTAATTGAATATCTCATACCAGAAATCTATAACTATCCCAGTATATGGATCTTAATTCTCTTCAGTTTTAAAAAAGAAAGCTTGCTTCTACAACTGATGCAGTCATTTCCTTTAACCTGCCTTTGGATAACCAATTTTATGTTATTTTAAATTCCTTAGAAAACTGAAGTTCAAATGTACTTATGGATATTTGTATTTCTGACTTGGATTTGTGTAACTCATTGATTCTTTATCCATATATTTATGTTGCAACTTATGTTTATCTCGGTCTCTTGCTGTGGCGCTGTGC